>OX638142.1:47688444-48150944 GCA_951805005.1 Othius punctulatus | reverse complement strand
GGATTAGAGAAACAAGAGATGCATGAGCATGTAAAATAAACTCACGTAAAATAAAATAAATATAATGATTGAATATGGTATTAAAGGATTAGAGAAACGAGAGATGCACGAGGATGTAAAATAAACTCACGTAAAATAAAATAAATAGAATGATTGAATATGGTATTAAAAGATTAGAGAAACAAGAGATGCATGAGCATGTAAAATACACTCACGTAAATAAAATAAATAGGATGAATAAACGCAAATGAATGAACACAAAATGAACTCACGTAAACAAAATTCGCATTTTTCTTCATATCCAAATATTAATGAATAGCAGAAATTACAAATTATTTATAAAGGTGAACGAAATATAAAATGAAGTAAATCAGGTCTACTTGTTAATGTGTGTATTATTTGCCTGTCTCTTCCAATTTTAAGGTGTATACAACTGAATAAACAAAACAAACCCATATATATGTGCTTTATTGTTCTAACCCATGATTTGCGTTTTCTAACACATTACCAATAGCAAAGTACCTTGAAAATAATCACGGCAGTTAGTTGAGCGTCACGACGTGTAAGTACTAAATACGATCACAAATCACGAGCCAAAAATAATCAGGATATGACATAATAATTTCACGATAAAAAAATACAACGATAAAAAGCAGTATGTGTCGGATCGTTACATTACTAACCGTCATTCCATCAATCGACCCTACACGTTCAATAAAACTCAGTATTTTCATGTACTGACAATATTACTTATCGTGTAAGGTTTGCTCTACTTGAGAAATTGAATTTCTGGACACAAACACTTGCCCACCTCTGCAGGGTACTCAGATAGCCGAGTCTATAATTCGGTAACATATCTAAACATATTATTTAAACACCTCAAAGTCTCAAAATAAGGCTGACTGAAATCAATTTTGAAGGAAAAATATTTTTGACTTAAAGGAAACACAGGAACGAATATGTTTCAGCCTCTTTGTGTTATCCACCATGGCATAACTGATGCTGGCAAGAAAAACACATTTTTCGGTTTAGACACTTACTAACCTGGGTCTAGGAAAGTAGACTACAGTACATATACTTTGCAAGAAATCCTCTGTGGCATTCTGTTTGAGTAATTTTCAGATTGCTAACTTAATAGCTATTTATTCAGTAAATTTTCTGCTGCATGTAAATTTAAAGTTTGCATTTAAAGCATAATAAAGTTATAATTGCAGGCAGACGTGGATAATTAAAATTTGAAACCAAAGAAATACATGTGAATGAAACGCAACCTCTTTGTCAACATTAATTAATTTCATTATAATGCGGAAAACAAAAACAGAAACGTAATGCGGAAATTAAACTTGCCGTTTTGCGCCAAACGCATTCATTAAAATAAATGATACTGAAAGCAGACATAAAAATTGCTGTGCTTTAATCACCTAAAAAGGTAGGTAGGTACGTTTTTATATTGGTTTCATTATTCGCATGTTTGGGCAGGTATTTTAATATAGCTGAGTAATACACTGTTTTTGTCATTGATGGCGGGCCGGAGTTGCAGTGGAGGGCAATGTTTGCGATTAGTAAACCTTTTTTCTCGCCAAGTTTAGGTGTGTGCCGTGTTCGGGATGGATGACTTTAATCCCTTAATGAGGCCGGTACGTTTCAAAATGATCGGGTTTTATAGAATCGACGTCCGGAATAAATCTGATTTAAATTGATGATTCAATCGAGTGTTTCGACCTCAGAGCGACGTTTAGTTTATGGGGGTCGTCACTTGGACGTCGCGGCATCCCATGGAGTGGACGTCAATATGCGCCCCATCCCGCGGTTTATACACACGACAGATTTATGTGGCGTTATGTCGTGATTTATGAAAACGGTTGCCAATACGCCATTGCCGGTCTCTATCGCACGATCTTCCCCTCTTTGTCGTTTGCTCTATGCCCATGCATTCGCACGTACACATTGCCGTACCGTATTCTATTTATTTTGAACGAGGCATTAAAAAAACAATCCCACAAATCAAAGTAAAAGCATCGTAAAATAAAAAATAAAACACTTTTAATTTGCCCGAACACTCATAAACCTAATATCACCTTACAATTTAATACGTGCATTGGTAACATGTGTATGAATCTATAAATTAATATTATTGACAAAAACAACGACAAATATAGTTTACTATAAAATTTTAAACTTACGAGATATATCTATTATTGGTAGACGCAGGACCGGATAAAACGTTTAAGGCGCCCTAGGCACATTTTGAATTGGCGCCTATTTAATACAATGAAATAATAATCTATTGAAAAATTTAATTTTTAACGAATATTGATAATATTGTATAGGTACATTAATGAAACCCAGATGAATTACACATCACAACAGTATTTCTGTTGCATAAAATGTTATGTTTGAATCTGAATGGGTTTTACACTCTTATTCCAAATATTTAGTCAGTTTTCCTGTGGCAGCTTGCGCTTTAAAGATACAAAGTGGAGGGATTTTTAATAAAAATATACCATTTTTCGAGTTATAACATATAATTAAACAAACCTAATTTCAATGAAATTTCCTTTTATACGATTTTCTGGCGTCGGGTCGACGTAATAGTACTATTCTAAATGGTCCAACAATAATCGGTCATCATTCATTTATTAGGCAGTCGTTATATTTTCACAATTTTGTCATCAGACATTAAACTTAATTTTCTTAGAAATTTTTGTTATGCAACCTCATGTTATTTTTAGATATTCGTGAAGAGAAAAACAAATACAATCAAATTTATTAGTAAAAAAATAGGTTACCATTTAAAAAAAGAATCGATGACGTCATTTTCATATAGGTGACGCGTCATAAACAAATTTAAACCGTCAAATTGTGGAATATAATTACCCATCAAACTTTTGTTAAAAGCTTTTTTCCTAAAAATAATTGTAAATTCTCAGAGAGGTCCTTACTTTTTACTCACCCTGTATATTCGCTGAAATGGCACAACATCACTTGGACTATTTACACAGATCCTTGTTGACGAAGACATCACTATAGATGTACCGAATCTAGCTTTTTACTAATGCTATTGATAGCAATTTTTGATTTTTATATACATTTTAAGACGGTACCAGTATGTCATAAACTCGAGCTGCAGATAAAATCTGAGATTGAATTCCGATTTAGTGACGTCAAATTAGCAAATAACAATTAAAAGATGTCATGCAACAAGAAAAAAGTTCGGTTTCTGCAGTCCAGTGTAATTATTTGTAACTTAATAAGAATTTTTCAGAACTATTCAGCACTAAACATAAATATTGTTATACATTTATTACTACTACTATTATTTACGTCAAATTAGCAAACAACAATTAATAGATGTTTTGCTACAAGAAAAGGTTCTGTTTTTGCTATCCAGTGTAATTATTTGTAACTTAATAAGAATTTTTCAGAACTATTCAGCACTAAATGTAAATATCGTTATACATTTATTACTACTATTATTATTAAGTATTATTACTATGACAATTTATGTAGACACAGAGCGACTAAAGTGTGCAAGAAATTGGAACTAACTTTTTTGAAAACATCATCGAATTTTGTTGTATGAACATACACATTTTTATATTTTGGTTAGTATTTTATCTATGTTACTAGATATTATTATTATTATTTACATTTTTATATACTTATATCACTTTTTCATTTATTTAAAAATAAATATTATTATTAATATAATTTATTTTCGATTTGGCTAAGCCTTTTCAAAAATTGAAACGGGATATTTTGAGGAAATGTCTGTGTTAGGTGTGGTATACCATTTTCATATATCTTTGGTTATTGGTCTCCTTACTATAAATTACTGTTATTTTAGTTATTTTAGCGTTCTAGTGGTAGTGGTATGTACACTTTATCAATTACTTGTAATATATGTAAAAATTGAGTCTTTTTTCCGTTAAATAAATAAATAAATAAATAGATATTCAGGTTTAAAATGTGATTACAAAAATCAAAGAACAAAATACTCAAAAAAAAAAAATTATCAAACTTTTTGAATTTTGAATAAAAAACATGCCTTGTCGAATTTTCAAGCTGACTATAAATACGGCGTAAAGAGCAATTACTTTAATACCGCAATAAAAATTGTTTATTACTACTGTAAATTTCTGAGAGATTCTTTAAGGAAGAATTTTGCCAATGTGGTATGTACTGAATTGTCATAACATATCTAGAGAAAATACTCGCAGAACATTTTCGAGAACCAAATTACTTAAATTTATTACAAAATTTTAAAAAAATGAAGATTTCGAGCAATTTCGAAACTTTAATGAAAATTTCATTAAAATCTGAAATATTTACGTAAAGTAAGAGACAATGTTTTAATGAAATTTCCATTAATATCTTAGTGAAAGATAAAGTTTTGAAGATTTCAAGAATTTTTCATTACTATCTTAAAGATTTAGTAGCTGACAGAAAAGTTTTTTTTTTAAGATTTCATGAAATTCCAATTCATACCTGAGAGATTTAGTAGGTAAGACCCAAAGTTTTGAAGATTTCAAGAAATTTCAAAGATTTAATGAATTTTTTATTAATATCTGAGAGATTTAGTAGGTGAGAGACAATATTTTTAAGATTTCATGAAAATTCCATTTATATCATAGTGAGAGACAAAATTTTGAAGATTTAATAATGTTTCCATTAATTCATATATTAAAAGTAGGTGGGAGACAAAAATTTGAAGATTTCATGAAATTTCCACTAATCTTCTGGAGATTTAGTAGGTGAGAGACAAAATATTAATGAGTGCATGAAATTTGCACGAATACTTTATGGAATAAGTTATCGACGAGTTATGAAAATTATAACGGTATACATTTTCTTTGCCTTTTCACTTTTTTGTAGGAATGATTTATGAAGAAATTTAGCACAAGGTTTAAAATTTGAGCGCATTATTAGTGGTATAAAATTTAAAAACAAAGATTTTGCAAAATGAGAATTCAGAATGGGCATGAAATGCATATATGTGTTTCAAGCATTTTCTTCCTGAAAACTCTTTTCGAATGAGAGAAGGTATGAATTTTCTCTGGAAAATACCAAGTTGTGTATCCATCGTATCCATTACATAATCCATCGTACAGTACAATAACTTTGTACTGTACGAAAGATTGAAATTTCCATTATTATCTTAAAGATTTATTAGTTGAGAGACAAGCTTTTGAAGATTTTATCAAATTTCCATTAATATCGGAGAGATTTGTTAGGCGAGACACAAAATTTTGAAGCTTTCGGGAAATTTTCATTAATAGAATAGAATAGAATATATTTTCATGCCTGTCGTCATACGACTTACATATGTCAAATCAATAAATGAATTACGTATTTAAAAGATTTGTACAACATAATATTAATAATAATAATAATAATTTTATTTGTGTTAGAGTTTGCACTTACCCAGGTAAAAAATCCAAAAATGATTATTAAATAGTAAAAAAAGTATATTACAATACAATGCTTAAAATATTATCGAAGTTTTGAAATATCTTCGTAAGAGATAAAATTTTAGATATTTCATGAAAATTCCGTTATTATCTTGAAGTTTTAGTAGATGCTAAAACAAGACAAGCTTTTGAAGATTTCATCAGATTTCCATTCATATCTGAAAGATTTAGGCAAGAGACAACATTTTGAAGATTTCGTGAAATTTCGAATATTTAATGAAATTTTCATTAATATCTGAGAGATTTAGTAGGTGAAATACACAATTTTGAAGATATAATATTTCCATTATTATCTTAGTGTTATTTATAAAAATGTACGCCGCGGTTTAATGGTTGTTTAATCTTAGTAACCTTGATAACCCTATGAAAAACACTGCTAAACCACCGCTAAACCATAGCTTAACCATGGTTTAAATTTTTATAAATAACACTGTCAGTGATTTAGTAGGTGAGAGACAAATTATTGAAGATTTCATAAAACTTCCATTTAAATCTTAATGAGAGATAAAATTTTGAAGATTTCATGAATTTTTCATTAATATCTTAAATATTTGTAGTTTAGAGAAACGTTTTTTAAGATTTCATGAAATTTTCATTAATATCTGAGAGATTTAGTTGGTGAGAGATAAAATTTTGAAGATTTCATGGAATTTCGAATATTTAATGGAATTTTCATTAATATCAGAGACAACATTTTGAAGATATCATAATATTTCCATTATTATTTTACAGTGTTATTTATAAAAATGTACGCCTCGGTTTAACGGTGGTTTATTCTTAGAAACCTTGATAACCCTTTGTAAAACACCGCTAAACCACCGCTAAACCACCGCTTAACCATGGATTACATTTTTATGAATAACACTGTTAGTAATTTAGTAGGTGAGAGACAAAGTATTGAAGATTTCATAAATTTTTCATTAATATCTTAAAGATTTGTACTTTAGAGAAACGTTTTTTAAGATTTAATGAAATTTCTATTAATATCTGAGAGATTTAGTAGGTGAGAGACAAAATTTTGAATATTTTATGAAATTTCGAAGTTTTAATTAAATTTTAATTAATATCTGAGAGATTTAGTAGTAAGATAGTAGAAAGTAGTAAGTAAGAGACAACAGTTTTGAAGATTTAATGAAATTTTCATTAATATCTTAATGAGAGATAAAATTTTGCGAATATCGTAAAATTTCCATTAATATATTAAATATTTAGTAGGTGGAAGACAAAATTTTGAAGATTTCATGAAATTTCCACTAAAGTCCTAGAGATTTAGTAGCTGAGAGAATAATATTAAAATATTAAAGAGTGCATGAAATTTGCACGAATACTTTATGGAATAAGTTATCGACGAGTTATAAAAATTATAACGTTATACATTTTCTTTGCCTGTTCAGTTTTTTGTAGGAATGATTTATGAAGAAATTTAGAACAAGGTATAAAACTTGAGCGCATTATTTGTGGTTTGAAATTAAAAAAATAAAGATTTTGCATAATGAAAATTCATATAACAAAGAAGTGCAAAATCAATTAAATAAAACAATTTTACTTTGCTGCTTCATTTTACAAAAATAAATTATTTAATAATAATTATTTAATAAATTATTTTTGTAAAATAAATGTGTTAGTGGAAGCAACAAAGTAAAATTGTTTTATTTAATTCATTTACCATGTTCCACAAAGTAACGGCTACCAGTATACAGTATTTAAGTGCAAAATAATTTACAAGATCACAAAATTGTGATAGTTATAAAGAAAAGTTAATAAGTAAAGTTATTAAGTAACGTAACTAATTAAAATAACTTGTAGCCTATCTTTATAGTCATTTTTGATATAACTAAATATATTCTTCGTGCATTATGCGCGTATATTTGCAACTGTGAAATAAAGGTAAAATATATTTTAATAACCTATAATAATTTTTCACAAAGCTCAGAGAATAATGTAAGTAAAGCAATACCTCAAAATACAATATTTTGAGTTTACTTACTAATAACTACATAGTTTCATAAGAAAAGATAACACATTTTTTGGTGAATTATAAGCAACTATCTGGTATTTAAATTCCGAAAACGGTTTAAAAAAAATCATAACCTAAAGGAAATAACATGCAATTAAGTAACATAGCGCTGGAGACCCTATGCTGGGTCTGCTGCGTCAAGCAACGAACCCAGCCGCAAATTTGCCAATTCCAAGATATTTAATTATTGATCTGCCGGTTTCACTAGTCCATCATTAAGCGCTCGACCTGAGGGTGACAGGTCTCGGGTTCAGTTGCAGACGTCTTATTTTCTTTATGTTCATGGGTAAAGTAATGAAAATTTCCAGTTTTCAATAAAATAATCGCTACATTCTCAGTTACAAATTTAAGTCAGTCAAGAATTGTTCGAACATAGAAGAATATTTATACTTAGAGGAGTCCTCGAGATTCGTTGGCCTCGGTCTTCACCTCGCCTAACAATTTTATCTACTTTCCAAATTTTAGTAAAATATCCGCTACTTTGGGAGTTACAATTTTTTCTTCTTCGAATATAGACGACTTTTTATTCTTCGACGATAGAGTCCTCAAGATTCAAAAGCTGGATTCAAAGGATTCTTCGCTTCACCTTGAAATTTTAACTAATTTTAGTGTTTGAGCCGATTACAGTGCAAACCTTTTTATATTTTCCCATTGTTAATGTTAAACCATAACCACAAGATTGATAAATGTACGATAAATGGTAGAAGTCGACGAATTTGATAGATTGCACCACACGAGATTACGTGGCTAGTACGTAAATGCGCCACCGTGGCGCTACCCCGTCGACGTCCTAATGTAATCGCATATAATTTATACTCTTCTGGTTCAATGAATTTTGTTGTTGATGAATGATGATCAACTGAGAGGTTCATTATAGAGTCCCCATCCGCCCATTCCATTCTGAAGTAATCATTTAAAAAAAATTTAAGTCTGAACTGTAATAATTTCTGTCAGTTGTCACTAATTTATCAGTCAGTTCTTAGTCATTCATCTTTTATTTGTTACTGCTTCAGTTGTCATTGACTTATCTGTCAATTGTTCAATTGTCACATATTCATGTATCTGTTGTTATTTGAAAATTCGTTGTGCACTATAATTTATACTCTTCTGGTTAAATGATTTTTATATTGTTATAGTGTCACCATCCACCCATCCCATCCTGCAGTGATCATTTAAACAAAATTATGTCTTTACTCTATCATTTCAGACAATTGTCACTAATTCATCAGTCAGTTGTGACTCATGCGTCTGTTAATTGTTACTGATTCAATTATCATTGATTTATCTGTTAATTGTCACTGATTCATGTGTCTTTTGTTATTTGAAAATTCGTTGTGCACTATAATTTATACTCTTTTAGTTCAATGATTTTTGTTGCTGATAAATGATGACCAACTGAGAAGATCGCTCAAATTCTCGCCATCGCTCTGATTTCAAACTGACATCTGTTGCTGTTATGAGATTCACAACCTTCCTAGATATGTTAATAGCTATTACATTATAATTTAAATTTTACACATTCATGGTTGGCGGCTATCCTGCCGAAGATGAGATACCATGGGCAATTGCTTAGTCGACATAGTCGGTAATACGACTTTGAGGGTGTTAGATTTATATTCAATAACTTGCAGACATATGAAATGTCCATATACATGACATGGTTGTTTGTCATCAGATACATTCGCAAAATAGACGCCTACTAACTGATACTAATAATAGGTACTAATTAACCTGATTTTGAAAAAATATGTGCTTAAATATGTTGCACACAAACATTTACGCTCTGGTGATAAAGTTAAAAATATTTATATACATGTACAGATCGTTTAAAAATACAACCGTTAGTGTTTATTACCTAGTTGGTAATGGTCACATGCGGTCAGTTTTGTAATCAGGCAGCATTTACCATATTTTGACATTGATACGATAATTCGTTAATGTGTGTCTGCTAAAGACGTATATTAGAACTAAATTCTAAGATGGTCTTAAAACTAGATTTAGTTGCATGATGCCAAGGGGTGTAGTGTAATTAACACAAATATCTTACTTCCCAGCTGCGGTTAGTATTTAAAAAATAACTTAAACATCCACAAAGTTAAAGGTATAGCAAAAATTCAATAAATGTCTAAATACGCTCAAGGTATGGAATATTCTTCGGTTTAAAATGTCCTTACATTTATGTACGCGTGAATGGAGATGAGGCACAAAGACAAAAGTGCCAGGTAATTCAATTTTGCCTCATTGGAAATCATAATAGGTGATAGCACGAGAAATCAGATGTGAATATCAAAATAAGAACAACGAGAAGCGATAACAAATTAATTTTGACTAATTATACGATCATATAAAATAACATTGCTATAATATTATTACTATTAAATACAGTTTTAATATTTAATTAATGTTTATAAATATTACTGTAATATAGTGGCTTAAAAGTTAATATAAATAAAGGCGTAATTGCAATCAATCAAATCTAGATTTATGTAATAAAACAATTTAAAATTAATGGTACTTAAAAGTCTGGTGAACAAATCGCACACGCACGCCTTCCTGGCTATAATTTCAGACATGAATGTTTTATTACATGCACAATTACTTCTGGTTTATTTAATTTTTTATTCCCCGGTTTCTCGTCTAGACTATTGCACGTAGAAGCGCCACCGCTGCTTTACGAGGCCGATTTGATCCCACGCCTCCGCAGAAAAACGCACAAGTCTATTCTCACCTTATTAGCATAACGTTGCGGGGAAACGATTTGCGGAATTTTCCAGTTAATTCACCGCACTGACTTTTCACATTTGAGAAATAAATCGCTCACGCGAGCCGAAAAATGGGAGGCGGTGCGATTAGATTTTAGCACTGCGCGTTTTAAAAGTCCCGGCATCACTATAACGACACAGGTCCGTATTATTTTTAACACTAATAAATTCATCACGCTTTATGACTTCATATTAGGGGAAAGCCGGTTCATTGTCGACTGGGAACATGGGGAAGTTCCAACTTTATATCTGATTTAGAGCTAATTGAATTGCCGATCTCACTCGGACAACTACCAAGTCGCCGGATATATAATAGGAAGCTGTATATACTGCACCATACTGTATTCTCTCAGCTCCATGGCGAAATACTGCCGTGTCTAGTCTATTAAATTCACAATATCCACCTTAAGTTGCTCATATAACATGTATTGGCACCCTGATTGCAAATGTATTGTTATTTACGACAATTCAATTTATTATTAAAATAATCCATCGGATCATGGCATTCTCGATATCAATTTATTACAAAATATAATACGTTAATAAAACTTTGTATACTTTCCTATTTCTGTACTGATGTCAGACTTTATACGAAATTCCTGAGAAAAGTTCTCATTTTTTATTTGTATCTAATCTACGCGATGCAGGCTCATGAGGTAAAGGAAATTGCCGAGACTAGCTGGCTTCATATCGACATAGGATCACTTTTCAATGAAGCATTGCAGATACTTTAGCTGCCTCTGTGATGTTTTAATAATAGTAAATTCACTCATATGGAACTCTATTCTGTTGGCCATTGTCCGAATTCCTGCCTTTATACCGATTTTATTAAACCTTTAACGTCCCGCTTTTCCACTCCTTATATATAATATTTATTATATTAAATATTTCTATATGCTGCGGCGGAGTTCTATTTATTGCGTTGATTAGGGGCGGAAAATTTATTGGCGCATCTCCCTGGATAAAAAAATTACACCGTTCCAAATAGATCTATTGCTGATAGGGGAACAAACGTACTATAAGAAAAAGATTCTTACACTCTTAAGATATGGAAGTAGACAGCTAAGGGTTGCCCAATGTTGCGAGGGAGAGCGAAACTACAGTAATAATTTAATCTAGATCTATCGAAAGCATAACCGTAAACTAAGACAAATAGACAATTATCCATTATTGTCTTATTTATTAGACACGTGAAAGTAGCCATATAAAACCATTATTTTATACCCGCTGCGTTGAAAAACTTTTCAAATTACTCACCCAGGTGTTTTGAATTACATTCTATTGTGGTATCGCCACATTCAATTACAAATATGATACGCACATTATCATTGTAATGCAATCGTTAATTAATTAACTAATGAAAAACGCCATATTGATATGCGTATTATACACACAGCGATAGCGTAATATTGTATTAAAATGGTCTATTACAGCTTTAGTTTGAATTCAATTTAATTATCTATCCTATAAATTTAATTAGGCAACCGTTGGATCTGTACCGGCTGCAATATAATAAATTAAATTACACATTCGGTTAACATTCTGAACAAAAACAATATACGCATATATACAGGGTGTCCTAGTTATCGCGCACAACATGGCGATCCCGTAAGAGATAAAGAGTTAGTTAAATTAAACAAAATAATCTTTAGACCTATTTAGCGTCGAAAATGCAAGTCCAAAAGAAAAAAACCTCATTTTCGATTTTTGGCTTTAGCTCGTTTAATCGAATTTATAGGCTTCAATTTAAATTATGTTATGACATTATCAAGGCACTTTTTTAAGAAGAATTAAAATATGTTATTCAAACTGACGTATTAGTTATGGATATTGAAATCCTAATTTTACGTTCCTAATTTTAATACATGTCATAATAGGGTATAGCAGGCATGGCGAACCTATGCCACACGTACCAGAGGTGGCACGTACTAAAATTTTACTGGCACATGCCTTATTTGTAGATCGTCATTTTCTATGCATTAAATTCTTCATATTTTAATAATAATAAAAAATCGATCAATTTCAAACATATTGTAAGAGAGGCAACAAAACACGCTTGTGGAAAAACTAAAAGTACACCAAACAAAAAACAAACAAGCTGATGGAACAAAGAAGTGAAGGAAGAAGTTAGGAAAAAGAAACAAAACTTTAAAAAATACCTAAGCACAGAAAACGAAGAAGACTACGAAATATACAAGCAGCAAAGAAAGAGAGTAATAGCAATAATAAGGAAAGAAAAAGACAGAAAATGGGAGGATTTCGGAACCAAATTAGAGGAACATTTTAAAGGAAATCAAAAACTATTCTACAGAACACTGAAAAGCTGCAGAAATGAAAAATAAACAAACCTCAAGCTACTCAAAAATAAACATGGTGTACTAATGAAATAGGAAATTATTCTACAGACCACTAAAAAGCTGCAGAAATGAAAAAGAAACAAACCTAAAGCTACTCAAAAATAAACATGGTGTACTAATGAAAGAGGATAAAGAAATCATTAACAGATGGAAAGAGCACTTTCAAGAGCTTCTGTCTGGAAAAGAGACAACCAATGAAGGAAATGAAAACGAAGAGGAACAAGAAAATAGCAACGAAACAGAAGAAAAAGAGGGATCTATAACAGAAGATGGGTTAGAAAACGCATTAAAGAAGTTATAGAATGGAAAAGCCACAGGTCACGACAAAATCAAATCTGAACAGCTGAAATACACAGAGAAGGATGGGAAACAACTACTACTAATTAAAATTACTGGTTAAAAAATAGAATATGGTAAACAGGAAAAATACAAGCAGACTGGCAAAGAGCAGTGATCTTCCCAATACATAAAAAAGGAGACAGTAGAAATTGCAACAACTTCAGGGGAATATCCCTGCTGTGCACAGCGGCAAAACTGTATGAATCAATACTAGAGAACTAAGAAGAAACTAAGAAAGGAAATTGAAAAAACAATGCAAAAGTCACAAAGTGGATTCATGAAAGGACATTCAACACAAGACCATATCTTCACAATTAAAAAGATGACAGAAAAAATATTAAGACAAAACAACAAACTATACATAATATTCGTGGACTTAGAAAAGGCATTTGATAGAGTCCCAAGAGCCATAGTGTGGAAAATATTTGAAGAAAAGAAGATAAAAGTGCATTTATTAAAAGCAATCAAGAATATGTATGAAACCACAGAAAACTACGTAAGGACAAATAATTCAACATCTGAGAATTTCGCAACCACACAAGACCTTCGACAAGGGGGCGCTTTAAGCCCTCTGCTCTTTATTATATTCCTAGACAACATAATGAAAAAAAAATTAAGGATAACACCAAGAAGGTAGAAATAGGATACTATAAAATGAAAAGAATAGTAATAGCAGAATGTGCTTTTGCTGATGACTTAGTCATGCTAGCCAAAAGTGAAGAAGACCTGCAACACAATATAAGCATATGGGAGGAGGAACTGAAAAAACACAACTTGGTAATTAATATAAAGAAAACAAAAGTAATGGTAGTAGCAAAAGAGGAAACAGAAGCAAAAATACTAATAAATTTGAAAAGGATAGAACAAGTTGAAACCTTCAAATATTTAGGTACAATAATACATAATAAAGGAACCATGGAAAACGAAATAAATAACAGAATCATTGCCACAAATAAAACCTACTATGCAATGAACAAGTACATTCTAAACAATAGAAGAATCTCCAAAAACACGAAAATGACAGTCTTCAAGACAATTTATAGATCAACACTCTTATATGGAATCGAAATCTGGACAACAAATGAAAAGATAATGAACAAAATACAAGCAACCGAAATGAGATACTTAAAAAAAGTTAAAGGAGTCACGAGATTAGACAGAATAAGAAACGAACAGATCAGGGAAAACCTACAAATACAAAGTCTGCAAAAAATAATACAGAAACGACAACTAGGAAAATGAATTTTTAGCCACTTGAAGGCTAAAAATATTATCAAAAAAATAACATAACATTTTCTGGTTCAATTTCTTGATGTTTTGAAAATACTGAAATATCTGGATCAGTTCGTTTAGCCTTTTTTTATTCGTTATTGTGTTGGAAATTGTCCAAAGAAGCATTGATTACTTTAGTATCATTGGCAACAACAAGAAAAGCTCTAGAAATTTACAACTCAATTGTAAATGTAATAATAATAATAAATTTATTATCAATAATGTTAAACATACATACAGAGATAGGTAACATTTCCACAAAAGCCAGGGCTTGTCTGTGTACTTTGAAAATCTTACATCTAGAATCTAGATACTAAACTCTGCTAAATACTTAAAAGCCACAATCCAGAGAAAAATTGATATTACATTTTTTTTTTGCTTTTTGCCAAATGTGGCCATTTAGTGTTTTGACTTCGAGCTAAATTGATGGTTTGTTCATGTAACCATCTATTTGGCAGTACTCAAAGCCCGACCATGAATACGAGCATTTGCTTTAACAAACAATTTTAAAGATAATGAAGTACTTATGATATATTGAAAGATTGAAACTTTGTTGGTTTTCATTTTTCTTTGTCTGAAAATAGTATCACGTACTATGACTTTCTCTTGAATTAAGTGTTAATATCTCTATATACATTAATGAAATAACAGTTATAATAAAATATTTGAATTCTACTGAAACTTTGTGGTTTTTAATTTTTATTTGTCTCCGCAGACATTTCTGTTGTCAAAAAATAAGGATTTATTGTCATAACACCTGCAATAATTACAATAAACCCAATATGTTATTCATCAATAAAACTGGAACAACTCCTCATTCTGAAAATATTATCACGTACTATGACTTTCTCTTGAATTAAGTGTTAATATCTCAATATACATTAATCATATAACAGTTTTAATAAAATATTTGAATTCTACTGAAACTTTGTTGTTTTTAATTTTTCTTTGTCTGCGCAGATATTTCTGTTGTCTAAAAATTAAGATTTATTGTTATAACACCTGCAATAATTACAATAAACCCAACATGTTATACATCAATGAAACTGGAACAACTCCTCATTCTGAAAATATCATCACGTACTATGACTTTCTCTTGAATTAAGTGTTAATATCTCAATATACATTAATGATATAACAGGTTTAATTAAATATTTGAATTCTACTGAAATTTTGTTGTTTTTAATTTTTCATTGTCTCCGCAGATATTTCTGTTGTCTAAAAATAAGGATTTATTGTCATAACACCTGCAATATTTACAATTAACTCAACATTTTACAAATCAATAAAACTGCAGCAACTTCTCATTCCGAAAATATTATCTGGTACTAGAAACATGTGTTACTAACAAATCGACATTTCACAACCAATAAGAGAGCCGAGATCACCAATCACCAATCCGATTTGTAGGATTTTTGTAGGATAACAAATTAAATTCTCCAGTTTTTTACAGCACAATATAATTAATAAAAATTAATATCGCAAACAAATAACAATTTAACAAGTTAGAATATTTAAGATCACAAAAATACTTGTATGTTTTCCGCCAACGTCATGCTACGAATTGGTCGAATCTTGATAATTTCATTATATTTTAGAATTTTATAAAATAAAATAAAATAATTCCTTCAAACACAAGGCAATTATTTTGATTATTCACAACTATTCGAATTTCAGAACTATATGTTTACTTATCAGATGTTTGTAACATTTTTATTAATAGAGAATTTTTTGGTTGGGTGAAGTACCAGCAAATCCGGATCAAGATCGTATTATACCTATACAGCAAATAAATATAGATTTAAATACAGTAATTTACCTACTAATAGCAAATAACGACAGAAAGAGTCTACGAAAAAAAAAACGTAGAATGTAAATACAAATATGAAACAGGAAATAAATTATGCGCTTTATTTTTGTTTTCCATGACACGTTAACTTTTTTTATATATTATATATTATATATAATGTCTATGTAACTATAATTTATTCGGATACTTTATTTAAAATCAAAATTTCACTTTTTCCAATGAATATTTGTAATTTTTGATAACAGTTTTATAATTTTCGATTGATTTTCATCATTTCCAGAAAGAATCTTGCAATTGCCAAAAACAATTTAAATATAAACCAATTTAAAAAAAATTGGTGTCGAAAAATTTATAATTTTCACTGGAATGTTTAATTTACAATCAAAATTTCGCATTTTCCAGTAAAAATTTGTAATTTTCATTTACAATTTTATATTTTTTATTGAATGTTTGTACATTTCGATATAACTTTCATCATTTGCAGTAAAAATCTTACAATTACCTTTATAATTTTAAATCTATACTGATAATTTTATAATTTATATTGTAATTTTCAATTTTAAATAAAAATTTCGCTATTTCTAATAACAATTTATGAATTTCAATCACAATTTCATAATTTCCAAGTAAGCATTTTCCAGTAAAAATTTGTAATTTTCATTTACAATTTTATAATTTTTGTTGAATGTTTGTATATTTCGATATAAATTTCATCATTTGCAGTAAAAATCTTACAATTACCATTATAATTTTAAATCTATACTGATAATTTTATAATTTATATTGTAATTTTCAATTTTAAATAAAATTTTCGCTATTTCACATAACAATTTATAAATTTCAATCACAATTTCATAATTTCCAATGAATAATTTATGAGTTTCAATCAAAATTTCATGTTTACAGCAAAAAATGTTGCAATTAACAGTAAACTTTTAAATTCGTGCCGAAAACTTTATAATATTTACTGCAATGTTTAATTTACAATCAAATTTCGCATTTTCTGACGCAAATTTATGACTTTTAGTTACATAATTGTTGATGAATGTTTGATACATTTTTATGTAAATTTCATCGTTTGCAGTCAAAATCATGCAATTGCCAGTAAACTTTTAAATCTAATCATATCTGATCTAATCTAATTAGAAATTTAAAAAAATGCAATTTATGTAACATTATCTCCGTTAATAATTTACTAGATTATTTTTCATCACGCGTCACGATCTATTTCAAACTATTGTCTTCGCGTTAATGGGTTAAAGTTAAAAACATCCTGTATTATTATTACTCAAACAGAACTTTGTAACTTGTGTTACGGTGAAATAACTTTCTACTTGCACAATCGTAATAGTCAATAGGAAGTGCGACGTGGCTGATTCGTCGATCTACAAAGTTCATCTCAGCACATCATTTCCAGTTTTAAATTGAACAGACGTAAATCTAGAACAGGATTTAGTCAAATAAGTATTTGATTACATTTGTAGATCCACAACGAATCGGCTTTCTTCATATATAATACATGCAAGATTTAAAGCAAATTCAGTTCGTCTTACATGCAAGTTATAGAAGAGGCATTTACTCGCGAGGCTTTTGTAATGCTCCATTTAAGATTTGATTTTACTTATAATGTAAACGAATGCCTGCATATATTTCTTGCTATTGATGCAAAATATATGTACAATATGCAAAAATTGTGGATATAGAATATTATAAATTTGTAGAATCCATACATATTAAATTGCTGTGCAAATACACGGATGGATATTCTAAACTAAAATTACAAATATGCTTGAAATACTTCCATTTATTAAATTTATCGACCCAGGAAGTTCCGGTGGAAAAATGGGGGTTATAAAAATTATCCGCGTGATTTTTAATGCCCACCATATGTCTAGCTTAGACAATTTCAAGTCGTTACTTTTTCGTTTCATGGGTTATAAAAGGTCCGCACACTCACATAAAGTGTATCAAGTAAAGTAGTGCGATCAGATAACGCTGGCTCCAGTATTTAGAAAAGCGTAATAAAAGTCACAATTCGGCTATTTGGAGATCGCGTGTGGCCAAACCTAGATAACCACGTGGTTGTTATCTGTCAACTGCAGACACAAATTAGAGTGACCTACAAAATCTGGTCATCAATAACGACCAGCAGAGAACCCTAATTAATCAGCCCGGTTTGGATTCCGCTGAATAATGGTGATGGATTAGCTTATGCTGGCTACACTGCCGGACAATAAAGATGATTATTAATAAGCTATTAACAATCTTCCAACAATACGTCATGTGAATAGCAAACATCCACTTTAATTACATTATTTTTTCAATTAATTATATTTGCCATTTATACAATATTTTTATAAAATATTTAACGGACAGTGCAAGGTGTATTATTCTAAATGTTTAATTAATATCTTATGTAATCCATTTGCTTAATTTGGAATTGATAAAACTAAGTTAACTGCAGATGGTGGTTTATCATTCTCACCCTTAACTATTGCCCGAATCATGTTTTCCTGTGGCGTAGAAGCAGCGTTAATACACCCCTTGCCAACCTAAAGTCACTAATCCTGCTGGCCTCAGTGATTTATATCCGGTAAGTATTTCACTTCGCTATCCAAATTTATGTCTCCTGAATCAATTATTCTGCAAAATTTCAAATAAATACCTCATCAATCATTCGCAATAACGCACCCTTGCCCTTACATAATTTATATCGTAAAATATGTATATTTATAGGCCTGTTATTGTTTCATGATTAGCAAATATACCCCTTTCTTTATATCATATGATTTATTCCTTTAATATCAGTAAGCTTTAAATTTATTTAGTTTCAGGAACAATACGAATTGTGATATTTATTAAAAAATCATAATCTGGTGCATTACTTTCTTATATTCATTGCAATTTTATATGAAAATTATTGCATTTAAAAGCAATATATTTATCTAATTATTCAATATCGTATATATTATTTGTATAATAATAACCGCACTAATTACAACTTAATATATAATATTATACTTAAATATAATGATTTCCATTATAACATACATCATTTAACGTCTATGTCATCCACAATCAAGATACCAACAATATATTTTTCTTTATTAAATCGTATTAATTTAATTGTAGTGTAGTTTCTTAGATATCTATCAAACATTATAAAATAACGATTCAAATTAAATAAATAGAAGACATGCCACCAGTTGTAACATTTTAAAATCTCCATTTGGAGATAAACGTATTCATTTCAGATTTCATATGCATTTAAAATGAGCTATACATAAACATTTTGTAAAATTTGTTATTGTGCCCTCTAAAAATTTTATATTTTCATTATTTCTTCTCATTTGCAAGAATGTAGTACACGAAGTGACAAATGACTGATTTTAATGTTGTACATATTGTTTCATTTAAAATATTGTCATGTCATTTAAAGGTGGCTTTATCAGTAATAATAGATGTAAATATTGGTATTAAAATAGTACCATCTTGTGTGATCATTTACACACGTTATCTTAAGTGGGCATTTAGAAATGGGGTGTCTTGCCAAATTCTAATGATTGCGTTATAAGTTATAAGCAATCGAAACAATTAAAATTAAAGATAAATTATTTACGTATATATTGAAATCAGACAAATTTCTGCACCGGAAATTTCCAGTGCGGTTGTATAGATCAGGGAAAACCCCACAAAAGGGAGATGTTTGGTATGAATACAACATATTGGGTAATTCCATATTAGGTCACTGAAAAGTTAGTTTATTCCATATTTTAGAAGCAAATGTCTAAGGCCCAGCTGTACGATCGTGGATCACCTTGACCATGGTTCAATTATCTAGGATACAATTGTTAATACAATGGTATCCTAGGCAACTGAACCATGGTCAAGGATGGTCAACTAAAACATAGAAATAAAAATGCCGATCAAAACGTAATTTCTGCAAATTTTACATTCAAATTTACACTTTTTGAATCTACACGTATCATTCTTATACCGACCGGAGAAAGATACTAGTTACCTACCTTCAGTAGAAATAATCAATACTTTCCTATCCAAATTACGAAATTTTAGATTTCATCGTAGGTATAATGTATGTTTTATGAGTTTTGTCAAAAAATAAAAACATAAAAAAATTTAAAACATCAAACTTTTATTAGAAATAATGTTTTTCTTAAAATAAGTGGACTATCTGAGAATATAATTTAATTATTTTATTATATGTAGCGGCCCGTGCTGCTCTACAAGGTAAATTTTCTTTGGACACCTCTCATAAGGGTATGTCACCTTTCGTGCCCAAAGTGCCCAAAAGTCTTCCATAGGGCGAGCCTCCGGCAAGTTTGGTGGGTTATCATTTTTTGGTGCACAAGGAGTGTTACGCTCTCGAAGCCAATTTTGTATTTCTCTACATAGAGAATGACTTAACGAATACGAAAAGGGAAGTTCAATATGCAATAAGACAAAAGGCAAATTATAAAAGGAAGAAAGGAAATCGAACAACGGTAGGATACAAGAAATTAAGCATAAATGAAAAATGGTATAGATGGGAAGAGGAAACAGGGAAATTAATACAAATGGAAAAAAAAACTGAAGAAGATAGTACAACATAGGACTGATAAAGTTATGATGAATCCTGCAAAGAGAAATGAAAAGAGTAGTAACTCAAATAAAGACAGTAAAAGCAGAGAAGGTAGATGCCGAATTGGGACATGGAATGTAAGAAGTATTCAAGGCAAAGAAAAACTAGAAAAAGAATTTGAAGAAGCCAAGCTAGACCTGCCAATAATAACAGAAACAAAGAAAACAGGGAAAAGGTACAAAAAAAAAGATAATGATCACATTTTAATTCTTAGTCGAGTCGAACAAGAACAGAGAGCGGCAACAGGAACAGGGTGCTTAATACACACAAAGCATGAGGAAGAGATAGCCGGATGGGAAGTAATAAATGAAATGATGCTAGTCATTAGGTTAAGAAATAAGGAAGAAAATGCAGGGAAGACGATAATAGGGGTGTATGGACAAAATGAAGATGAAACAAAGGATGGGAAAATCCCATCCCAAAGAAAGATGCATTTTTGAAGAAATTAGCAGAAGAAACGGGATACGCGAAACGCGAAATTTATGTAATAGGAGACTTTAATGGAAGAGTGTGAAAGAGTGTCGAGAAATATCAAGAGGAAGAAAGATATGGAGAACAGCATAAAAATAGTAATGGAGAAAGAATCATTGAATATTGCTTTGAACATGATCTAATTGTAACAAATACTTTCTTCAAACATAAAGAAATACATAAGTATACAAGAAAACAAGCCAGTAGAAATGAGATGTCCATAATTGACTACATATTAACAAGTAGAGAAAATAGAACAAAGATAAAATAACAAATAATAGTTACAAATACTTTCTTCAAACATAAAGAAATGCATAAGTACACAAGAGAGCAAGCCAGTAGAAATGAGAAGTCCATAATTGACTACATATTAACAAGTAGAGAAAATAGAACAAAGAGATAATATGTAATAATGAAAAGGGGATATGAATAGCAAGTGACCACTCTCTATTAATAGCAGACATCGACCAAAGAAATATGACCCAAGAAGAGGAGAACGAAGAGGATAAGACTTATACTGAGATCATTAGAGCGTATAAACTAGGAGAGGAAGTAATGGCTGCAAAATATGAGAAAGAAATTAACAATGCATTAAAAGAAATGAAAGAAGGAGAAGAGAAAAGTATAGATGAAGAATGGGAAGTTTTAAAAGCAGTAATAGCTGATGCAGCAAAAATAGTACCTGGAGTAAAGAAACAAAGTAAGTACAAAAAACGAACAGCTTGGTGGATAATGGACTAACAACTTGATACTTTTTGAGCTGTGTCGTTATTACAGAGGACCATCGATGTATATAATTTTTTTTGTCGTGTTTTATTTTAATGTACTTATTTAAAGCATTATATGTTTTTGCTAAGATCTACGAATCCATATTCAATAAAACGTAAGTTTACTATTCGTACGAGGGCTGTTTGACGGAAGAGTGACTTTTTAATGAAAACGTTATTTTTCTGTTCAAAATATATTTTATTTGTCAACATAACACCCTTTCAAGTGTACACACTTAGCCCGGCGAGTTTACAATTTTTTTAAACCTTCCAAAAAGTAATCTTTCGGAAAGTCTTCAAAATATGCATTTGTGTCGGTTATCTCCTCTTCATTTGCCTGAAATCTTTTTCCACACAGCCATTTTTTTAAATTTGGAAATAAGAAGAAATCACTGGGAGCCAGATCTGGCGAATATGGCGGATAAAGCAGTAATTCGTAATGCAATTCAGTCAATTTAGTTGTAGCAATTGCAGACGAATGAGAGGGCGCATTATCGTGATGGAACAACACTTTTTTTCTTCATCAAATGCGGTCGTTGATTTTCAAGTTCGGCATCAATACATGTCTGCATAATCAGCATAATACTGGCCAGTTATGGTTTTTCCTTTTTGTAAACAATTAATAAAGATTACACCTTTAGAATCCCAAAAAACTGTGGCCATGACCTTATTGGTCGAAAAAAGTGTGTTTGCCTTTTTGGGAGCATATTCGCATGGAGAAATCCAGTATTTAGACTGTATTCTTGTTTCTGGAGTATAATGATGTATCCAAGTTTCATCTACTGCGACATATCGACGAAAAAAATCCTTTGTGTTACGTTGAAAACGGCCAAACATTCTTCTGAATTCTTAATGCGAGCGCGCATTTGATCACCATTAAGCAAACGCGGCAACCATCTCGCGGATAGCTTTTTCTTATTGAAATATTCATGCAAAATATTGTATACCCGTTCGGTTGAGATGTTTACTTCATTAGCTATCTCACAAACTTTTATTCGACGATTGCCAATTACAAGGCCATAGAGTTTATTAACCATTTCTGGAGTAGTCACAGTAAATGATGGTTTCGGACGATCTGCATCAACCGTGCTCATATGGCCACTTTTAAAAGCAGAAACCACTTACAAATCATTCCATGGGACGGAGCAGATTCTGGATAATATTTACGTAACTTTTCCTCGGTTTCTTTAATTGTTTTTTCACGTAGAAAATAATGTTTAATCAACACTCGATTTTTTTTTTTACATATTTACAAAACAACAAAAACAGTTTCCTTCAAATAAGTATAAAACATAATCTATCTGTCAGATTGGTGCCAAATTTTGACAGTAGACCTCCGAAAGACCTCAGGAGCTAGCAACATAATCATTATAACGAAAGTGTTACCAACCTTTGAAAAGTCACTCTTCCGTCAAACAGCCCTCGTATTTCGTGTTTTAGACAAATGGTGACAATAAGTAAAATCTTATCCATCACACATAAACTTCGGTGTAGAAATGCAATTACGCGAAGAAAAATGTTAATAATAAACTGTTAACTATTTTGGAATCAGTTTCGTCTAGTTCCAAATCTGACAATCAACGAAAAAATTCCTACGACTTGTAGAACCTAAAATTTCTCGATATCCATTGTAACAGACACATTCCATCACAAAGTTCTGTCCTTTTAAATTATGTTGGCCCAGTTTAAGAAACTGTTTTTAAAGATTTAAAAACTATTATTAGCAATAATAATATCTGGTTGCGGTGGATAAAACAACAGATAGTTGTGGTAGATACATTGCAAATTGGTGAATAGGAATTTTAACCGAATTGGTTCAAACAAAACCATTTTTCAAGTAACTCGACAAACATGTCACAATTTCATGATTTATAAATCAGGCACTAGAAACATTTATTTTTGCCAAATTTAGTATTACATGAAAAAATGTTACATATGGTTTCTGATGCAACACCGTAGGTATGGTATGGTACAAGCTGGTGTGAAAATTGACACATAGATTAAATAGGGTAGCAAAAACAATTAGAGCCCAATTTCTCATAGTAACGATTTAATAAATAATTGCAAAAGAGTTGTTTGAATTGTTTAAAGATAAAATACCCCTTGTACCTTAATCACCGCAACCAATCATCACTAGATGTGGTACTTGGATGGATATAGGAACTTGACAGCAATGCACTATGCAAGTAATTTTATAGAGATAAAGGAAGTCGTTTTGAAATTTTCTGCATCGTCTGCTGAAGCCATGGATAAAATAAATGTCAAAATATATTAAAAAATCAAGTGAGGGAACAACATTTTGCTTTTCTAAAAGCTGTATATGCTTTTATAATGATTCAATAAAAAAAAAAATTAAAAAGCAAGGAGTATTCTTGGTAGGTAGAATCTGTAGTGATGGTCTATGATTTTAAAATGTTGCTTCAAGGAGTATTGAGCAAAATTGGGCAAATAATGCGCAAATAAATTAATGATGCACTCACAAACAAAGAAGGTCTTAGAAAATTTCAGAAGATAGATGTACTACAAGGTAATTTTGAGGAATATTTAGATATTAATACTTCCCTAATATCAGCATTTGAGTACTCCGTTTATAAAATTTTTTTATCCGATCAGAGGAAAAATTTAAGGAGGAAACAAAAACATACAAATTTTTATATATTTATTTATACAGGGTGAGTAAAAAGTAAGGAACCACCTCTCTGGAGCCTTTACTATTATTCTTAGAAAAAAAAAGTTTTCAAAAAACTTTGATGGCTAACTATTTGCTACAATTTGACGATTTCAATTTTTTTGTGACCCGTCATTTCTTAAAAATGATCTCATCAATTCTTTTTTTAAATGGTAACGTAATTTTTTCTATTTACAAATTTGATAGCATTTATTTTTCTCTCACGAATATGGAGAAATACAATGAGGTTGCATAACAAAGATTTCTAAAAAAAATCGAGTTTAATGCGTAAATTATAAATAAATAATAATTTATTATAATAATAATAATATATATATATATATATATATATATATATATATATATATATATATATATATATATATATATATATATATATATATAATCTAAACCCCCGGATATATCCAAATGGGTGTAGGGGTGTATAATTCTAGTTCATAGTAAACTCCTTCCATTCATTCCTATTCATTGCTATCTGTCTAGCTTCACTCCACGATTTTCCTTTCTTCTTTAGTATTTTCCCTATTGCACTATCCCATGTCTCTTTTGGTCTTCCTCTCCTCATTTTTCCTTGGGTTTTCGTTTCCCATATTTTCTTTACTGGCACCTCCCTGCTCATCCTATGGAGATGTCCCCACCATTGCAGTTGTCTCTGTTCAATGAATTCGCCTACCGAATCTATGCCAAGTTCTTCTCTTATTTTGGTACTTTTCATCTTGTCTCTTTTTGTCACTCCTTGTACTCTTCTTAAAAATTTCATCTCCATGGCCTGTATTTTATTCTTGTCTCTCTCTGCTAGTACCCATGCCTCGCAGCCAAATGTCAATATTGGTCTGTACACTGATTATGATTATAATAATAATAATAGATTATAATAATAAATTGTGAAAAATTAAAGACTGCCTTAGAAAACAAATGAAACAAGTTAAACAAATACGATTTACTAATCGTAGTTTGTCGTTATCAAATTTGTGATTCGTTGTCAAAATTTCTAAGAAAATCGAGTTTTATACCCGATAACAAAAATTAAAAAAATTAAAGACTGCTTTGGAAAACAAATAAAAACAAGATAAAAAAAATACGATTTACTAATATCAGTTTCTGCTTCTAAAATAAGGTTGTAAATTTAACTGTAGAAACACTTTTTAGTTTCTCAATAATTATGGTACGTTTAAAGAAACAAAACGCATCGAATTTCATGATGAACAAAGATTGATCGAAATTAGAACAAAAATGTATAAGAAAAAAAGATCGCATTTGTAACACACAAAATAAAACGAACTACTTTATTAAAAGCCTTACAAATTAAATTTAACAATACTAGTTTATCAGAAAAGATACTCTGTGTTGTCATTAACTGTGGACAACAATATGCGTTCAGTTTCGGTTCAATATACCATAATTATTGAGAAACACTTTTAATACAGTTTAATTTACAACCTTATTTTCGAAGCAGAAACTGACATTAGTAAACCGTATTTTTTATCTTGTTTTATTTATTTTCCAAAGCAGTATTTAATTTTTTAAATTTTTGTTATCGGGTATAAAACTCGATTTTATTAGAAATTTTTGTTATGCAACCTCGTGGTATGTTCACATATTCGTGAAGAGAAAAGCAAATGCTATTAAATTCGTTAATAATAGGTTACCATTTAAAAAAAGTATCAAAACGTAAGTTTCAAAAAGTGACGCGACAATTGTGGCAAATAGTTAACCATCAAACTTTCATTGAAAACTATTGATTTCTAAAATTAATAATAAAGGCTCCAGACAGGCGGTTATTTCATGTATACTTACCCTGTATGTACCATGCATGTGTGTACCTGGCTCAAAAATTTAAGAGAATGGTTCGGATTAACATCAAGCCCACTATTTAGAACAGTTGTTAATAAAGTTAATATTGCCATGATGATTTCCAACCTCCAATAGGAAATGGGACTTTAAGAAGAAGACGTATGTACCATGCGTTCATAATTGATTGAAAAGCAGTTGAATTTGACGCTATCTTGCAAAGTTGGCACCCTTACCTGCGATTCGATCGTTATATTCAATCATAGGAGTGCGTTAACTGTCAAGTGTTGTGTCAAGTGATTTTATGTAAAAATGCCTTTCACAGACAATGCATTTTATTAATATATTGTTTTAATTATTTCCGTCCCTAAATTCACTCATGTTCTGTCACTGGTAGGACCTAATGAGCTACCAATCTAAAACGTTTTTTAATGTGCGGGGAATTCAACTGCTTTTCAATTAATTATGAATGCATGGGTAACTGTTGTCATATTTTATTTTAATTTGGAAATAAATGCTTTGTTATGTTTATTTTAACTTAATGGCAGCTTTTTTCAAGTTAGATGAGTAACGCTTGACAGCTCTACTTTGTGATACATTGTGAAATAGGTAAAAAACACACATAGGTTACTTTGTTAGTATCACTTAGGTTTATTTAGTAGTGACTATAGTTTCGACACCTTAACGGGTCATTGTAAGTTTGATAATGACCCGTTAAGGTGTCGAAACTATAGTGATACTAACAAAGTAACCCCTGTGTGTTTTTTACCTATTTTTTCAAGTTCTTTGTTTATTATCATTTTTCTTATTTTTTATTTTTTCTAATTCGCCAACTTTTTTAAGCATTTGTTTCCAATTGTTAAGTGATTATTTATTCGTACGCTAATTATTACGACTATTCTGTATAAATAATAATGTACAACAATATAAGAATAATGTTATAAAAACGCGGTTCGTCGAAATATGTAAACTGCGGAGCCCTTAAATTACCAATGCGAGGACATGTGAAATTTATTTTTCTGAAAAATATTTTTTTCTTTTGTCTTGGATGCAACTTTAAACGAGCAGCGTAAAAGTATGCTTCAGTAATTTAAGGAGCTTCTAAACAAATTCATAACGATCTTTTAGACTGAATTCTTCAGGATTCTCAGAAAGAAATAGGCCAAGAAATTAACAAAGCATCATTTTTAGCAATTATATCAGCAACATCTCGGCTGGTCGTAATTTAAAAAAAAATTACTCGGGATGGCAAACCAATTTACAGTTTCTATGGGAAAATATCAATAAACTTGCTTTCCGGAAATATAATATGGTCTAACATGCAAAAGGTTAGGTGTTTTATAATTTGCAGTACACCTGTTTTATTTTATGATAAAGCGATAAATGTGGAGTAGTATTGCATCTGGAATAATAAAAATACATATCATAAATCATACAATATGTATTCTATGAATGGACGGAGCTGTAATATATTATTAATATTTAGTTTTGAACTTAAACGTGCAAAGTTCTGTGCGAAGGCTGAGAGAAATTTTACATGAATTATTGGAACATAAAAATCAATTCTGTATAGGCAAACTACAATAATTTATATTTCTCTGTCGAGATATTTATTGCTGTGTGGAATAAATTCTTTCGTGAAACCTTAACGAATAGTAGGGACTATGGAGGGTCATTGGCTACGCGTTACGTAAGTAATTCCAGTGGTTCCTTTGGTTGGATCTCCCAGTTGTTTATAAAAGCTCGCATCAGACTTGTGTCAATATATCGCATTCCACCTTGTGTAATTAAACATCTCGAATATCGTGTGTGCCTGTAACAACGTGTGAGAGGTCTGTATGTTCAACACAAACACCATGCCCTTAATGCTCTTCCCTTGTACTCCTTCCGCTTGACTCGCAACGAACCGCACGCAACTAGAACTTTAATTATTTAAGTATTAGACGCCTACAAAATACATCTGCGGGATTATTTTACCGCCTAGACTCTGCTATATGCATTCGCATTTCTATCGACCTGATCCGCGATTAATTATGGGGATGTATCGATGTCGGATGCACAGTCCGGCCGATGGAGTTCAAACACTGCACCGATAACACAATCTATTACGCCGGGACCTTTTGCTTTTATGTCAGAGTTACTAGGGAAGGGCTTTTAGCTGTGTTAGCGATTCCAGTTTCAAGTGCAGGGGGTCTCGATGCGTTTGCACTCTCGTCCGTCTCGTACACCAATATTTTAATTGATTATATGCATATAAAGAGCCGAGCAAACAATTCAGAAATATTGAATTACAACGTATGCATTACGTTAATTAAACTGCACACACAGAATTTGCAAAAAAAAAATACCAACTTGCCATTAAAACGTGATCACAACAATACGGATTAATTAATCAACTCCTGCAATAGTGCCACTCACAGCGGCGCCTTAAATTCATGTTATTTTTCGCTCCGATCGCACGATGCACGGCAGGAAGATTCCCTTTTCTTGAAAACATTACCGTAGATTTCAAGGGGTGCTTTTAATGGGGTGTGTTTTTAGCAGCCGAGGGTTGAGAGTGCCGGCTCATATATTATAGTCGAATCCGTTTTTTATCGCCGTTGTTATTTTCGTTAATTTGAGCAAGATGAGTTATCACCGAAATAATTGGGCAAATGTGCATAATTGCAGGTTTCATCACCGGAGTGGGGAATCTACGGCCATTAGGGGCAAGAACTTTTTCATTAAATGCCATTTAAGAAATGTGTTGTAAGAAATTGCTTCCTGCTGAATTATTCTCTTATCCATGTTATACACGACATTAATGCCTCAACGACAAATGTAAAATACAACTGTATTTACTTCGCACAAAAGCTGTAAATTCAACATTTATATCATCGCCATTCTATAACTTATAATAATAATAATAATAATAATCTCTTTATTGTAGTTGGATCCGTTACAACGAATATTACAGCGTTACATAGGTACTTAACTCATAAACATATTATTTAAAATCACAGCTGATTTGGTCAATAATTAAAATACGGTATATAAGAACACGAGAAACGAAACTTTCTGAAAATAACGAAGATAGAAATCGGAAGCGAGAAATGTAGCTGAAGTGCAAGAACCCACAGAACTGGAAGTCCGAAAAGTGTCAACTAACCTTAAAAACAAAAAAAGTCTCGGGGACAATGAAATAACTGCAGAAATGCTAAAAAACGGGGGCCCAAAACTTCCAGAACAAATTTATGAATTAATTAAGACGGTGTGGAAGCAAGAAAAAATGCCGGCAGACTGGGGAAAAGTAATACACCCAATATTCAAAAAAGGAGACCCAATGGAGTGCAAAAGTTACCGAGGAATTGCTTTATTGGTTGTGATATACAAGATATTTGCAACAATACTGAAAAATCGACGCTTGACGAAAAACAGCTCACTCAGAAAAGATAACTGGCGAATAATAATGCGGATTTAGACCTAATAGATATGTAACCGATCAAATTATTACTCTTAGAGAAATACAGAGAAACTGCTACGAGTATAAGATTCCTCTATTTGTACTATTCATAGATTTCAAACAAGCATATGATACTGTAAACCGTCCAGAAATGTACAGAGCATTGAGAATATTGAAAGTACCAAAAAAAAATAGGGCAGCTGGTTGAAATGACTCTTAGGGACACAGCAAACACAATTAGAGTGGAAGGCAGGCAAACAAATACTTTCAGGATCAACAACGGGTTGAGACAAGGAGATCCATTATCATGTTCGTTGTTCAATTTGGTGCTGGAAATAGTTATAAGAAGAGGGGGCCTAAAAAGAAATAAATTGATATACAGTGAATAGCATCAGTACATAGCTTATGCAGATGACTTAACAGTTAATGCAAAATCTAGAAAAGAGTTTATCAGAACAATCAAAAAATAGCAAAGGAAGCAAACATTTTAGGATTACATATAAATCAAGAGAAGACATAGTACATGATGTTAGGAAATACAGGAGAAACTGAAAGTGAACTAACAGTCGAATGTAATGGGAAACTGTACAATTTTGACTACGTGAACAAGTTCACATTCCTTGATGCGACCATGAATGAAAAAGGAATAGAGGTAGAATAGATACGAGCCAGGATATCAAAAGTGAATAAAGTTATTGGAATGCTCTACCATTTAATGCGATTTAAAGTATGTCGAAGGCTCTGAAGGTAAGCTTATATAAATCTGTGATGAGACCGGTTGTAATGTACTCCTGTGAAACTTGGGTCCTGAACACCAAGGAAAAATCGATGCTGGAGAGATGGGAGCGGAAAGTGCTGAGGAAGATTTTCGGGGGGGGGGGGGGGGGGGTACAGTATGGTGAAGTGTGGAGGCGGAGAACGAATGAAGAAATAAAACAATTTCTTGTAAACAATTTCTAAATAACACCATTTAATGCGATCTAAAAGTATGTCGAAAGCTCTGAAGTTAAGGTTATATAAATCAGTGATGAGACCTGTTGTAATGTACTCCTGTAAAACTTGGGTCCTGAACACCAAGGAAAAGTCGATGCTGGAGAGATAGGAGCGGAAAGTGCTGAGGAAGATTTTCGGGGGGATACAGTATGGTGAAGTGTGGAGGCGGAGAACGAATGAAGAAATAAAACAGCTGTTGGATAGCCCTGGAATAATAAAGTTGATAAAGGCCCAAAGAATCAGGTGGATGGGGCACTTGGAAAGAATGGATCGAGAAAGGGTACCAAAGATGGCATTGAGAAACTCACCGATAGGGAAGAAACGAAGAGGACGACCCAGAATAAGATGGCTCGACTCGGTGATGGAAGACCTAAAGCTTTTGAAAGTAGAAAATTGGAGAACTATGGCTCAAACGGACTGTCTAGCGAATAGTTGTGCAAGCCCAGCGCCTTCAAGGCCTGTAGTGCATTTATATATATATATATATATATATATATATACAAAACACACTGATACAATACATAGAACATGCCACACAGTTTTAAACACAAATGGACACTTAAAATGAGTCTTTCGTATAGTCCTTGACAACATAATAACACCTCTCCAGAAGCAACTTCCTTAGTACCATCTTGAACCTGGCAGATGGCAATGTTTTTATATTATTATATTAACTTTTTTTAAAGTATTTGGCCAGAATAGCTTGGAGATCTCTCATATTTTTTCGAGTAGTGCTTTTCATTTAATAAATTATAACAGTTTCTTATAGGGGGTTGGTCTCTGGGTAGAAGTAGTACCTTAAATTGCTCACGGCCACATTCCTGTACACAGAAATGGTGCATAATCACTGGTCTTCACTCGGAGGCAAAACTCACACTTATGGCTCCAAGTGCCACCCCCCGGGCAACGATTTTGGTCAACCGGCAGAACTAAGTGTGAGGGCCTGAACTAGCCCCTCTGACATATTTCGAGGATGGATAGTTCAGGTTAGATGCTATCACTGTAGGATAGTAATCTTGGATGGCGGCGGAAGAACTACCCACAATAGTCAACGCCGGCATCTAAAATCCTCAGTAAGGTAGAACTACTACAAAAGCAACGGGAAACTATCTGGGTTCCAAAACTACTAAGAATTATGTGTTTTGGTTGAACACTTCTAGATTGGGAAGTGTATTTGTTATACATTGAGTATTTACACATGCTAATTTAATTGTAAATCTACAATAATTGTGATTACTTACTCCGATTGTTTTGTGGTCCGAGAAATCGAAATCTGTTGATTATAATATCTTATGGCCAAAACTCACTTGTGGTTATTAAATCTATCATTTCCATTCTTGCGCCGACTCTAAAGCTACAATTTCTGCTCTTACTGTCCACCTTCTCTACTATGAATTCCTCGTTGGGGCATTTCTTCAGGAGGCATGATTGCAAAGCTTCATTTGACGTCCCTGGCGCGGCACGTCCTACAAAGAGTCATGCTATTTTATATGCTGCTACAAAAGATTCATAGTTCCCAGTTCCTTTAATTAAGTTTTTCATTGCAGTTTCCCGTTCTCTAGAGTTTCCACGTTGATCCGGATCTGGTGTTGGGGTTTCTGCTGGTACCGTGGTCGTTTGTTTACATTCGACATTGCTTGGTATCTTGCTTGCTTTATCCACCAGCTTTTTAACATTAAATTTATATTTTGTGCTTTTCTTTACTCGGCCGGTAGATATTTCTTGTGAGCCAGCACGAACGTCCTTCAAGTGTCCATCTGATATGTGATTTCCGTTTGAATTGTTATTAACCGCGTACTCTTTGGAGTTATTTGGAGACTTCGCAAGGTTATCTATTGGATTTGATATTACTTGCAGTTGATCCTCTACATACATAGATGTCTGCACTGTATGTGCTGTCAAGAGTCTTGAAGTTTTGTTATGACAATATTTTTCGAGTCCAATTTTGCTACTCTTCTATTCCGTGAACAAATTTTCTCCATTCTTTTTTAATCCTTGCTAGTCTACTTGCTTCGATCAGGTTCTTTCCTTTTTTTCTATTATCTCTGTTACTACATTGTCCCATGTCTTTTTTGGCCTTCCTCTTGTCTTCTTCTTCTGTATTCTTGCTTCCCATACTTGTTTGACCTGTCTTGTGTTCATCATCCTTTGGAAGTGTCCCCACCAACTGAGTTGTCTTCTTTCGATGAAGCTGGTTACGTCTTCTATGTGTAGTTCTTCTCTTATTTTAGTGTTTCTAATTTTATCTAGTTTCGTTACTCACATTGTTCTTTTAAGGTATTTCATTTCGGTAGCTTGAATCCTACTTTTATCAACTTTTGTTGTCATGATGGGTCTGTATATAATTTTGTATACCTTGATTTTTGTATTTCTCGTTATTTCCTTTTTGTTGATAAAAGACCATCTCATTTCGTGGTACAGTTTCATTGTTTTTGCTGTATTCGTGTCAATCTCTTTTTGCATGCTTCTGACGCTTTGTATTTCTACTCCTAAGTTCTTAAATGATGTTACTTGTTCGATTCTTGAATTTTCCACTTTACTTTTTATATCTTCTTGTTCTCCTATTAAGATGACTATTGTTTTATTTATATTCATCTTCATTCCTTTTCTTTCTAGGGCTGTGTTCCATTCTCTTAAATTTACTTGTAGGTCTAATTCCTTCTCTGCTATTATCACTACGTCGTCAGCGAACTCTCCTTCTGATACTTCTACTTTCCGCATATTCCAGTGTCCAACTCTGTATTTATTTACCTTCTGTGAACAGCTTCTGAATATTTTATCCATTTAAGTTGTTAAATGCATAACGCTGTTATGAACAGCGTTGGGCTAAGCGCATAGCCCTGTCTTAATCCGTCTTTGGTTTTTAATGGCTCCGACTGTTTGTTGTTGTAAATGACTTTGTTATTGTTGTCTTTGTATATAGTCTTCATTACTTTTATCAGCTTGTTGCTAACACATCTCTGGCGTAATATTGTCCACAGCTGGTTTCAATGATTTGGTCCTGTATGCTTCTACCTCTTCTATCTCTTCTATTCCTCTTTAATTGTTTCTCTTGCATTCTATTCTGTCTCATTTCTTGTATACTGGCAGTATTAGGGCTGCTTGCCAATCTCTTGGTGTTTTCCGTATCTCCAGGCATTGTTGTATATTAGTCGTAGTATTTCCACTCCTCTATTCCCCATATTTTTAATCATTTCTGTTTTTATTTGATCTTGTCCAGCAGCTTTGCCATTTTTGAGTTCTTTTATTACTTCTTGCAGTTCTATCGCTGTAATTCCTTCTTCTGCTTCTTCTTCCGTTGTTAGTTTCGCATCTTCCGTATATGTTTCTTCCTCTTCTCCTTCCCCTAGTAGTTCTTCGAAGTACTCCTTTCATCTTCTCACCTTGTCATTTTTGTCAGCGTCTCTCCTTTCTTGCTAATTATATGCCCTATGTCTTGTTGCTTCTTTTTTCTGTTTGCTTTTAGCGTGTTATAGAATAATTTCTGATTTTCTTTGCTATTTGTTTCCATTTTTTTGCCAAACTCTTTCCAGGCCTGCTTTTTTGATTGTATCACTCTCTCTTTTACTCTCTTCCTTTCCAGTTTGTATTTCTCATAGTTTACGTTTGAACTTATATATAAATAGTTCCTCCATGCCCTTTTTTACGTTTTATTTCCTGCTTGATTTCTTCGTTCCACCATGCTGTCTGTCGTCTACTGTTGCATTTTCTGTAGCTGCCGTAAATGTCTTTTGCGGAGCGCAGTACAGTTTCTTTGAATTTATTCCATATTTCTTCTATGTTGTTGATATTCTTGTAGGTTTCTATGTCTTTTTCCAGTTCTGCTTCTGGTATTTCTCTATACTTCTTTTTCACTTCATCTTCTTGTAGTTTATATGTTCGGATTGTTTCGAACTCGATGTAATTTTTCCTTTGCGTCCGGTTTACCCCTTTTCCTACCGGGTTCTCTCTTATTGTTGTTATCACCAGGTAGTGGTCTGATCCTATTTCTGGTCCTCTTTTTAGTCTTGCATCCATTATTTTACTCATATTGTATTCTTCCACTAAAATATAATCTAATATGGATTGCTCGTTTCTAATCTATAATAATATAAAGATACTGGCTTATTTTTGTATTCAAAACTAAGATGCTTCTCAGTGTATGAATTTTTATCCGATCCTCGTATAAATAATCACATTCATTTTTAGAAAGATGATATTTTAGATTAAAGAAAACTACCTTATTAATTATACCGCGGATATTGATATATAACCCAATACCCAATACCCAATATATTACCCAATGTATTTCGTGCCTTGGAAGAACGTAATCCTGCAATTAGTGGTTATTATATTTGAGTGTATCTAGCAATACTATTGCCATTCATTATACAATGTAAACAGAGGTGTGAGTGTAATCCCTCAAATTAATTAATAGTTAATATATTTGTAAGATTGCCTTAACCTAAACCTAATATATAATTAAACGCATTTGAACGATCCAAATTACATTAAGTGACTTGAAAATATTTGTCCCAAGACTCTGACAAATAATTTTTTCCCAAATTTAATATATACGAACGGTTATATCGTAAATAACGCGCATAGTCGGCGCGAATATTTTCGCGCCGACTATGATAATTTTTCATATTGCTTTTATTACAAGTAATAAGTTGCGCCCTGAGGGATTGATGCGTATAATCAGACTAAGTAATGTGTACGCTTTTGTAAATTTATTGTAATGGCAAAAGATATCAGAGCAGTCATGGTTTTCACCGGACGGGATAAGTTAGCGTGAAAGGGTTTCGGTTAGATAAATTTTTTAAAAGGGTTTAAGAGTATTCCGGCCTTTTTTTCGGGCGCATCCGTCATAAAATTTATTAAAACTGTAAATGAATAATGCAGTGCGAGGTAATGTTGTAATGTTTGGGGGCATCTCGATTTCCTTTCGGAATGGAGCAAAATTGAGATTCGTGAATAGGCGCGAGATCTTCGGCAATGCCCTAAGAAACGGTAGGACGCATATTGGAAACGTCAGGTTATGGAATGCGTAGCCGTGGGGCCACGTATTATCGGTTCCCATATTATATGCTATCGCTAACTGAAAACACTCCTGGCTTTACGTCATAACCAATTCCATGACCCTCATCCAAAGAAAGCCTCAATCACATATATCAGCACCTATTCTATTTATGGTATATCCTATATATTCACACCCTCACCCATACATTCTTAATATTCCAAAACTTTTATGCTCGCGCGCCGACAGCTTCCAACTCTACACGTCTTCGTATTGTTGGGAAATTGCTTGAAATCATTTCCGTGTATTTCCGGCGATAAAAGGATATCAGGCATAAATTACTATGTATTCCCGAACGTCGATCGATAACACAATGAACCCATAAGAACTTCATTATTCCGTTCCTTATATTAAATATCCTAAAAGTGCACTTTTTTTAGCAATAGCAAGAACAAATCACCAACTCCTAAAAGCGTCTGTAAATAAAATTAATTGTGTGTATCGCACGGAGGGGAACAAGACATAAATCTCTCAGAGGAGCATTAATACTTAATTTCTTAAGTTTCTCAGCTATTTCCCACAAATTAAATATTATGTAGTATCGACGCCGGCGCCCATTACTCTTACTTTAGTGCATTTATAAATTAAAGCGAGTAAATCATTTTTACAAAGTATAATGGGGGGCGAAAATGCAAGCCCTGCACTTTTCGTAAACACATCGAATTTTTTAATGGGACTTCATGCTTGGTTTGCTACTCTACACGTGCTGCTTATTAAATATAAATAGAATCTTATATTTATGTGACATTAAATTTATAAAGGCTGGAATAATGATTCAATTAAAAAACGGATTATGGGAACTGCAGTACAATTCTGTTCTCTGGTTTTCTACAACTCAGCATTTACAAAAACAGAAATCATATTTAAATACAATTTTACCTGGATTTTCTGGCACTAATGCAATGTAATTAATTTAACTGCATCTGTCAGTAACAAACACGATCTTATCAATAGCTATCGATTACTGTAAGCAACAAATATCGTGAATATTAATTTGTATATGTACATTTATAAATATGTTAAACAATGAAGTATTTGGTCGTAAAATGTTAACAACTAAATTTTATGTTTTTTTATAATACCACCAATAGTAATAATGGTAATAGTACTTATAGTGTACTGGAAAGTGTATCTATAAAGACAAATTAAAGCTTGGGGAAAGTATTTTATTAGGAGACGGAAATTGAAAGAATTTGTTTCATTTGAAGGAATATATGAGTCAAATTCAATGTTTAAATTCAAAGAGCACAATTCATAGTACAGTGACTAGAGTTGATTTTGTGTATTAACCAATTGCTTAAAGAAGTATCACGGTTTGTAATTATGTACAGTTATTTTTTCTTTGATTTTCCCATTACCTTAAATTTGATGGAAAAACCTGGAATTCGAATCTTTTCATGAAAAGTTTCCCCAAGTTACATGGAGAAAATTAAAAAAAAGCTGTTATGAACTAAATTTAGAATTAAAAAATAAATGTCAACTGGCAGTGACGATGAGCGCCTCGCTTGAAATAACACAGTTTTTTTTTTTTAATTTAAGCATTGGGTTCTCGAAAACCATAAGACATAGAGATTCGGTTTAATGAGGAAAGAGTTGTCGTTTTAAGAGGTTATCAACGATGTGCTTTGTTTATAACTTAATTTCTATGTTTTATGGTTTCCAAGATCCCAACGCTTAAAATGAAAAAAAAAAACTCACCCTGTATATATAGCGAAATACATAAATAAAGTTATGGAAAAAAGGTAAACGTAATTTGATTGATTATTATAGAATTAAAAAGTTTAAAAAAATATAATCAGTCTAGTGGATATTTACTCTTTCTAATTTTTTGGGTGTTCTAAAAAAATGTTAACATTTTGTTTTCAGTAATTCAGTAATATATATGTTTGTAGGAAACATAATTTCATTTCGTTAACTAGGTACAAAGTACGAATAAATATTGAGAAACTTATTACATGATGAATGAAATCGGGGATTTATTTGAAATTAGTAACATTTATTTGGTTGATAACATATATGAAGCATCAAATAGTTATTATAGTCCATGCCCCGGATAGAGAATGCAACCCAAAACCGCGGTAGCTGTTTTGAGCCATAAAGCTATAAACCATAGATTTATTCCTTTGATCCCTTAGAAATGAAGTGCTTTGGAATAAGCAACCGCATTACTCAGGGACTTTAAGCGCACTATCGTATTATATTATCGTATCTCACAAACTAGGATGCTCCAAGAAATGCATATTCATTGATGTTGACCAGTCCGACAGGACAGAGGAGGGACTTCGTTTTTTTGTGATATGTGACAAATTATGTGGTATAGAGTACAGTAAAGAGCAGATTGTAAGCTAAATGCCTTTTAGTAATTTTAATAGGCACCAACAAACATATGGTACCTACAAAACCATGTTTCGTCATTTTTCCTACATTTTAAGCCGTAGGTATTCGCTTTTGCCTATTTTGCCTATTTCGGCAGTTTTACAAACAACTTTCTGTGTTCTTATAGTTTATGTTTATTCAATAAACTTTCTTTACTCTAGATGCCAATAAAATTTTATTACAGCCTATTTCTTCCTCTTTTAATTATCTGCGTATTTGCCTACCTATTTTAAGATAAGTTAGGGCCGTTGATTGAAAAGTATACTTTACAATCAACGTTAGGGCCTATAATCCACTGTTTACTAAAACATAATGGTAATAATGATAGTACTCATATATTTGATAATTACAGTGACTAGAGTTGATTTTGTATGTTTTCCGATTGCTTAAAGTATCACTGCTGGTAATTATATACGGTTATTATTTTTTTATTTGGCCTTTACCTTGTTACTAATTAACACCTTCACCTAATTTGATGGAAAATCTGGAATTCGTAAATTATCATGAAAACTTTTCCCAACTTACAGGCATATGGAGAAAGTGAAAAATATAACTAACTTTTTTAGAAAAGAAAGGTTTTTAAAATCATAATCAACAACTATGAGTGGATTTTACTCCTTTCAATCTTTTAGATTTTTAAAAATGTAAAAATAAAAATCTCTTTAAAACTGAATAAATAGGTATATATTTATGTAGGAAACAATATTTAATTTGTTTACTAAGAAAACTAAATGGAAATAAAATTATTATTGATTTTATAACTTATAAACTAATAAATCTGTGATGGGTGGGAAAAACAGTATAAGTCAAGAATTAGCATTTTAAGGAAGCGTCGACTTATAGCTTTTTCCCTCCAATAATCGTAGCATTTAAAGTTGTACTAAAACTGCCAACCTATTAAAAAGCCTTAACTAAATAATGTGACATATACTATTTCAAACACAATGTACAGCATCACTTTCTCAAATATAATTTGACTTAAACTCATTTTCCCAAATTTTCGACTTATACTGTTTTTGCCACCCATCACAGAAATAAATAGGTAGTTTTATATTTCAGAAATAATTGTAGTAGTTTGTTAACGTTACTAAAGTTGTAACAAAGGAACGTAGCTATCAATTTCTATGCAAATTGTTAAAATTAATTACCTACTATAGCCCGATTCTTGTATTGAATGTAAGTAACTATTAGGAATAATTTATAACAGCGATTGGTATTCACTAGTTTATTTTTACTATAGCTTATGTGGCAAAACGTGTGATATAATTTTTGTTCAAAATTTTGTTTCCATCAACTTTACCCGATATGAAAATTTTCAGGCAATGAGATAATTGCGAAGAATTATACAAGTTTGCCATTTGGGGAGTGTTTTTTTCAATATTAAGGGATGAAGCTCGGCGGATATTCGATACCAGAGAACTCAAAAGTATGTATACCAAATTTCAAAACTGTATAATTTATTTCCGCCTGGATATACTGGATAACTTGACTTCCAGCCCCTATTCCGCGCCAACTATAGCTTTTGTGCCAAACCGTGTAATATAAATTTTGTTCAAAATTTTGTTCTGATCAACTTTACTCGACATAAAAAAATTCAGGCGGTGCAGCGATTACGAGATATTTGCGAAAAATAACAGAAGTTCACTGTTTGGGGGGTATTTTTTCACTATTAAGGGATGAAGCCCCCACCGGACGAGGGGAAACTTGACGGATATTCGATTCTAGAGTACTTAAAAGTAGGTATACCAAATATCAAAATTATATAATAAATAATAAGGATGAAACCTTAAACTTATATAATTTATTTCCGCCAAAAACTTTAATTTGCCTGGACTATAAGGGAAACTTATGCCCCTATCTATAGGCTGTACTTGAGCAGCACTGTCAATCTATAGTCAGTACTTGAGCAGTACTGATAATCTATAGTCAGTACTTGAGCAGTACTGATAATCTATAGTCAGTACTTGAGCAGTACTGAAAATCTATAGTCAGTACTCAGTACGACAGTTTGATACAAGTCGTATATTTGGTTACGTTCGTGCATATGCGTTTATAGAAAATTCGCAACAAAATATACGACTTGAGTCGAACTCATGCTCAAGTACGGACTATAGAAACGGGCCCTTGCATTGTAAAAAGGGCACTAATGAGGTTATGTTGAAATGTCAATATCACAAATAATAGTGGTTAATTCTGAAAATATCTTGTATGGTATCTCGTCTAATAGTTTTGCACCTATGTTTATTCATTGTCTCACAAAGATTGGTCGAGTTGAGTTAACTGAAAAACGAGACAATAAAATTGAAATTTCGTCGTGGTGACCCCGAACAACCCTTCTTGATAAAATTTTAATTTAAAAAAAATGTTTTTTCAATATTTTGCGTTATATTTTTATCACAGCAGGTTAATTATTTACTAGAGCTAAAATGTAGTTTATCGATTCAACAAAGCTTCACAAGCTTCACATATTGAAAAAAAGTTTTTTGAAATACACCGAAAAATAAAAATTGTTACTCAGGTGTCACCATTTCAAGGGAAACACACTGCAGACATGGGCCTAGATTTCGTAACTCACATTAAAAACAACTTGGGCTATAGTATTAGTAGTATTAGTATTTGTATTATAGTATTAGTGTAAGACTTTTTTATGTCGGTAATACATTTTAGTTCTACTTTCTGTTTGTGCTGCTTTTTTCTGATTTCTAATTATTGTGGATCTATGTACTTGAGCTTCATCAGTAAATAAAATGTATTTGAGTAATCTTCTATTTTCACGAACCCAAAGACAAAACTGTAGTCGTAATGGATAATCACCTTCTGCGAGATTTTGTACTTTCTGCAGATGAAAAGCAATTAAACCTTGCGGTTTTAATGTTTTCCAAACCACTGTTTGTGGAATTTCTAATTGGATTGCAATGCGCCTTGTACTTATCCCTGGATTATTTTCTACAACATCCAGAATATCTTCTTCAAGTTCCATACTGAGCCCTTGCTGTTTTTCAGAAACACTTGGGAACATTCCACTTTCACACCATAAACAAACACCATATCTGCATATTCTCTTTTACTGAAAATATGAGGCATTTTTATAATCTCGTAAAATAACTATAACTGTCACTGACAACGCTGTCAAATTTGACGTGAATTAGTGCTACTTGTTTTTTTTAAGTTGAAAAGAACGAAAATCGGACATGATAATATGAGCTTATTTTGCTTTTTTTGCTAGTATCTTACTAACAGATGCTTCATTTGAAAAATTAAATATATAATCAAATATTTTCAACAGCGACCAGACTTGAAAAATATTGATTTGAGGTTTACCAGGGTGTATTGATTGATTTGATGGATATTCTTGGCCTACTATAGAAGCAATTTAATTTTAAAACTTAAAATATCCCCCGTGGTTTTCCATTATCTAGAACACTGTTTGTAATAAACACTAATCTCTCGGCTCTAGACATCAAAACATATTTTTTTGACAATACACATTTTTGACACGCAAATCTGCCAATTGCTGCAGGTTGCAACCTGCAGCAAATTAGAATCTCACCCTAAATGCATCACCCGGTATATAATGTTTTCATATAATTCAACTTATATGAAATCATGTACAACACACATCAGATTTTGTAGTATTTTATACACAAAATGATGCGTTGAATCGATCAACTACCCAAAGAAATTAGTAATTGGATGAAACTAACATGGTAAATGGTATTATTACTTAAAACTGCTTGTGACAAAATATGCTTGTATAAATTGGTTGGAAGCATTTACTTCGTGATACACGATGAAATTAAATAAAACAAACAGTTTTCTTTTTTTATATCACACTTATACTAAAACATTTAGATTAAACCATGATAATTCAACAATTGCTAACCAGCTCATTGAAAATCGGCATTCTTATAGGACGGATGTACTGCACATAATTCATTTCGGCCAGAAAGGTCTTTAGATGGACCTATTTGATTCCCTAGAAATTCAAAAGGTCAAGCGTAATCCCAAATGTCCGGTCATTAACGACCACACAGACCTCGTTTACTCCACACGTTTCAAAGCTGTATTATAGATATGCATAAATAGGTATTTCATTTGTATTTTATTTTACTCTAAGTTTGATAATGATCAGAACGTGATTGAAGCTAGTCACTAATTTTAATAAACATTCTGATATAAACAAAGAAAATTGTTTGTTTTATTGGTTTTGTATAATTTCTTCGGTTTGGTTGTAATTGTCATTAATTTTAATTTGTTTATTTAACGACAGCAAATGTCTGCTATTGTGGCTAATTACCGCGACCAAGGCGGGTTCTTCAAAGTGCGCGGACCATTTTACAATACACGGGATCGCCTCCTTCAATTCCCCTTCAAAGGAATAGTACTTTTGAAAATCAATCAAATCAATAGTAGCTAAATCAAAATAATCGGTCAATTTTACTTAATTTGCAAATACATTGTATGAAAACCCTATAGTTAACTCATTGGATCAAAATTTTATATAATGTAGAAAATTATAGTTATTCTTCTTTGTTAGAAATTTTAGTTGTAGCTTATATTAGTGCACTTAGAAGATTACAGCTTCGAAATTAATTTACATCGTATATCAAGGGTATTGTATTTTCAGTGATATTACATTATTAACAAAGGAACTTACTTTCGGTCCTTAAAACAGGTCACAGTTATTCCAACATTTAGTGGTAATTAAAAGCTTCACTTCATAAGAGAATTTGCCATTCCGTGTTAATTGTAATAAATTTGAATTGGCGGAAATCAGAGTCGTTAAAATACAATACTTTAATAGGATCGTTATGTATAGATTTGATGGATGCTGCAGTGATTAATAATTGTTGCCTTTTAAGTATTCAAAACGAGTCGGTAACCAGAGATAGTGATATATAAATCTTTATAACAAATATATTAATACAAATGACAACAAACGTATTATTACTACGACAACATTACTTACAAAAATATGTATGCAACTTTAATTATACGCGAGATATAGTTTATTACATATCATCATGGAAGTGCCGGGTTATCAGAATGCTTGAATATATATTAGCGACGAATAAATAGGTAAATGTAAATGTGTTAGTTCAGTCAATTAACCTATGTCATCCTATTAGATTATTAATTTAAATTGCACAATTATTTAATATTGTAATTTATCACATAATCTATGACGTTTGTCACATGTAATTACTACGTGCGCTTATAAAGGCATGCATAATAATAGTGCAAAGACATGTTCGAGCGCGGATAAATACGAGAGAATGGTTGCTGGAGCGATTGGTAGGAGCAGATGGAGCAGCTCACGTCATCAGTGTTATTTAGTTCCCATTTCATTGAAACGTCATGTCTGTTATTGTGCAGGGATTTTCACTTATTGATGAAGGAACATGACAGGACTTTCTATCTATCACCTCTATCACGCTCACACATCGATTAAATATCATTTTTATAAAGCTATATTAATCTAACGGAAGGGATTTCATGTGTTGCGTAAAACATTCAAGATTTCTATAGGGCACTGGCACATGTACATTATAAGATAAGCACGTTTCAATAGATGTTACATTCCGTCCTCTAATGCAATAAATCATCCATAGATGGGTTGAAAGCATTATGAAATTTCGCTTTCACGCTTTTACAATCTTGTTGGTAAATATAATATTCCCTCTTTTTAAATTTTATATAAATTTGCATGTGATGAAGAAATTATTTTACGTAATAAAAGAATTTTTATATGATTAATGTTACCGAACTAAAAACGCTGCAAATACGTAGCACCGTTCTGATTTATTTATGTAGCATATTTCACTGACTTTACATATTTACTCTCAAATTTTTCTGCATAATGTTATACATGAACAACATTATCATTCTGTTTTATTAAAAATGTCGTATACAAATGCACGTCAACAGATAATTAAGGGAATAAATTTTATTTATTTCGCGCATGCGAATTGATTGCAATTAATAAAAGTAATAGTAAAAGTAGTAATTTCCGATAAAATGCTGGTCGTAGTGGGCTAAATGGAAATCTTTTTAGTACATATCAGTGCCCACCAAAAATAGATGTAGGATATGTAAGTAGAAAATATATCTGCCAAAATAATTGTAAACCATATATTCCGCTAACTAATGAAGACGGACCAAAATAATACATTAATAAAATCAAGTAGTAATAATTATTAACGTAAAAATAATCAATACAAGTATGTCTATCATATTGCATAATACTTAGACATTTTACTCACAATTATGAAATGACAATATTTTATTTGTAATTTATACCCGGCGCATTCACCATATATTTTCTAATTTTCATACCTACATATTTTAGTTTTTTGAGAAAGAATTTAATTATCTAATATTTATACGGTAAATTATACCAAGGTTGAATATTGCTATTGTTTAAACAATCTACTATAATCTCCGGATTTTTTTTTAGTTTCTCTGCAAGAATGTGATTATATGAAATTTATTTTATTACTCTCAACTTTTCGTATTAAAACACATCATTTTAGTCAATCATGATCTATCATTGTTTAGCAATGGCAATACATAATTATAATGCTCCTCTCCTATTAACGTCCGCATAACTAGTAATAGTTCAGAAAGAGAAAATGAAATTGGGTCAGAATTCTCTGTCAATTAATGACAGTAATCAATTACGACATAGGTGGAAGAGTAGTAGGGATTATTATTTATATAATGTATTATTATTAGCTACTTATTGGTAGAATTATTTTTATTTTATTTTATTATTTATTTATTTTATTTCGCCTGACTAGTTTCGGTTTCCAAAACAACATCATCAGAGGCATGATATATCTATGAATAATACTATAATTAGGTTAAATATAAATTAGCGTTAAGTTTGTTTTAAAAATGTTTAAATATAAATTATTATAGAGCATTTCCATTACTTTTCGACTACTTTTTTTTGGGTCAAAATTTCCCAAGCATGAAAATGTTATTCTTTTTAGAGCGAATTAAATGCGAACTATTTCCGCAAGAAACTTTTTTTTCAATTACCCAGAAAAAAGTACTGAATTTTTAAGATTTGAAATTTAGGTGATTTTTCTTAAAAATAGCGCATTTTCAATCAAATTTACTCGCACGGTGGTGCGACTTCGTCTTAATTTTTTTTTTAAGATTACGCATTTTTGAAGATAACGCAATAACAAATTTTTAGGCAAAAAAATTTGTTGCGAATCTTCATTTTGAAAAATTTATAATTTGTTGGGTGAATAGAGACTTAATTTGCTGTGAATTATTTAAAAATATTTAAAAGATAATTTCGTTCGAAAGATAAAATCATTAACTCTAAAAAATTATCAAATACCAGAAGTTAACAGTCAACAATAATAAATTGAAGATGTCTGTACTTTCTGTTTGATTTAGTATGTGGTTATATTAATTATATTGTATGTATAAATAAGTGTTTCATTAATTGGTATATTTGTGTATAAATTTGTAATGTCGAATAAGGCTAAAGTGTATTTTGTTGGCAATTTTGTGTTGTTTATGTGTTGAATAACTTCGTTTCTGTTATTTATTGTGTGTTTTGGTTTGTAATTTATAGTACTTTTAATAGTATTATTTAAAATTTTAGCCAATTTATGTGTTGGAGAGTTGATAGAGGATATCATTGGTCTAATTGGGTTTTCTGTTTTATGTAATTTAGGTTGACCGTAAAATTTAAGTGTAATAGGATTCAATAGATTGATCGATGTGGCTTTTATTTGTTGAACATTCATAATTACTAAAGTATGAAATAAAGTTACGCACTTTTTAAATTTTCAAAATTGTTTTTTATTGTTCACGACAATTGTTTCGCGACACTGAGGCTTCTTCAGGTGAAGAAATGATCATTATCATTTCTTCACCTGAAGAAGCCACAGTGTGGCGAAACAATTGTCGTGAACAATAAAAAACAATTTTGAAAATTTAAAAAGTGCGTAACTTTATTTCATACTTTAGTAATAGGATTCATTGGTAGTACTTTTTTTTTAATTATTTGTATATTTTTCTAAAGTAGTTTTTGTGTTTTTTATAATAGTTTTTGTTTTGTTAGTAAAAGAGATGATTGGGTTTTGGTTAGTAGTGTGAAATTGTTGTTATTTGTGAAATTTTCTGTTGTATTTATATAGGTTGTTTTATTTAAAATTACTAGACCTGCATTCTTTTAAAATAGATAAAACTATCAATACAGAACACAACATACAGTTCCTTAATGATCAAACTTAATTCACATTTAAATTTCTTTATAATTTTTTAAATAATCCATTTAACATATAAAACAATTAACTTAAACCTTAAACAGACATGTTTCAAATTTCATAATTCAAATTGATTAGAAATATTTATGGGAAAAATAAGATCAGGATATATACATAGTAAAATACGTAAGTAAATAACTCTTAATATATACATATAAAATAACTAAAACACTTATTTAAGAATTGAGTTTACTTTCGATTACCAAAATTAATACCCCCAAAAAAGATAGTGTCGCATATTTTAATTTATCTCAACACTAACAAATTACATAAATACTAAATAAAATATACATACTACAACAAGAAACACATAACAAATGTTATTATAATTTATATTTAATTTTTTTATAATAAACTTAACGCTAATTTATATTTAACCTAATTATTGTATTCTTCGTAGATATATCATGCCCCTGATTATGGTTAATTAGAAACCGTAACTAGTCAGGCGAAATAAAATCAATAAATAATAAAATAAAATAAAAATAATTCTACATACAGTACCTTAATGACCAAACTTAATTAACATTTAAATTTCTTTATAATTATTTAAATAATCCATTTAACATATAAAACAATTAACTTAAACTTCAAACAGACATCTTTCAAATTTCAATATTTAAATTGATTTGAAATATTTATGGTAAAAACATGATCAGGATATATTCATAGTAAAATACGTAAGTAAATAACTCTTAATATATACATAAAAAATAACTAAAACACTTATTTAAGAATTGATTTTACTTTCTATTACCAACATTAATACCTGCAAAAAAGATAGTTTCGCACATTTTAATTTATCTCAACACTAACAAATTACATAAATACTAAAGAAGTTATACATACTACAACAATAAACACATAACAAATGTTATTATAATTTATATTCAAACTTTTTTATAATAACCGTAACGCTAATTTATATTTAACCTAATTATTGTATTCTTCGTAGATATATCATGCCCCTGATGATGGTTTTTTAACTAGTAACTAGGCGAAAAAAAAAAAAAATTAAAAAATAAAACAAAAATAATTCTACCAGTAAGTACCTAATAATAATACCTTAAATACATAACTGATAATTTATGTATAACACCTTAAACTTAATTATTATTATTATGAGTAAATAAGAATTAGTATCATCTGCAAAAACAACTCATATTTAGTCCCCCGAGGAAGACAATGCATGTTAAGATGGCCTTTAATTAAACGTAACACATTATAAATGCGCGACGAAGTGCTGTAAATTAAAATTAAATAGTATATGTGGTTTTATATTGGCAATGTTAATTGTGTATAATTTACGTTTGTTATTCATTCATTATAATATGTTTAAATTGAATTTGTATGTGAATTAAAAATAAAGATAATTAATTGTTGGTACGCACGACGGAAACGAATAATTTGTGGCGGGTAACATTTTTAAACAGATAGACCAACATTTTAAAACAATTAAAATAAATTATTCGAAAATGACAACAAATAAAATGGCGCTCAATTAAATTGGAATAACTAAACTAATTTACAAAAACGATTCAAGCATTTGCATAACTGAATAATTCATTTCGGTGACGCGATAATTATTATATGAAACGGTTTATTCAATTTCGGTGTGTAGCAATAAATCTCCACTACGCACACGGATAAAAATAAATAGAGCGATTGTGTGCAGTCACCGAGAGAGAATTGCATTGAAGAACACTTTTCAATTAGTTAGTTTTCATTATCATCTAGAGCGGGGCTAATTACTATGCTCATGGCATACCAAAACTGCAAGGGGATTTTTAATTAAACCGCTCAGCGAAGATTTAAAATATCTGCAGTGCACATTTATGCAACACACCCATTGCAGCCCTTTTGTATATTTACTTAATAAAATTATTTTCATTTTGGTTGTGCCGTGCTGTCGTTTGGAAAGAACAAGTCGACGTTCAGAATCCTTTTTTAATACCTAATTATTTCGGTTTGTTATCGGGGATTTTGCATTATTGTTATTTTTTCCAGGTTGAGTTTGCTGCGGATTTTCAGCTGTGGATAATCTGAAACACGAGGTCCTGCCGTCTGCCGAAGCTTATAGCAAATAAATTGCAGGGCGCGATTGTTGCTGGGGTTGGCCTCCAATTGGGACCTCCACCTGACGCTACATAGTCCCACCACTGGGGATAGGATAAGCCTGTTTGAAACATCGCTCTGCGTTTTCTAATACGGTTTTACCGTATATACTCCATGGAAAACTGAACGGAGCTTTTTGATTTGCTCCACAAAAAAATATTGTACTGTATTGCCACTTTTCCGCATCTAACCAGTCTAGCTTTCGGATTCTGCAGAATAGAGCGCAAAGACCATGCGATAATAAGGTAAGAATATTATTGAATGGTGTTCTCTCATTATTTCCCGCATGCGAGGGAGAGGGAGAGCGTCAAGTTTAAAAGGGAAGTTCGCCCATTGCAGTGACCGAAGTAATTCGATCTACCCTTCCGCGCGTTGCCTTTCCCGCTTTTATACGGAAGGGTTGCTCGGAATTAAGGTTGGAAATCTATCATAGATGGAGCTGAATCTCCGAAGCAAATGAACTGTGAACTGGTAGCCATTGTCCAGTTCATTTGTTTCGCATCCAGAGTACCATTCATCATCGGGTTCGCCCCCAACTGCGCATGTTCCGGCGCAGTGAGCGGCGTCGTCCGGAAAATTGCCAAAGCTATCAATTTTATGCATCTTACACCGGGCAATGGAATTATTACAATATGAATGGACTAGAGGAGGTGCAGATTATTGTGCGGATTTGCATAGTCTGGATAGGGGTAGCGTTAAATCCGATATATAGGGTGATTCCCTTAAAATATGGCTTTTACGTCCAGTAAGCAAATTTTAATGGTGATTTAATATCCCCCTGGGGCCCGCTTTCTTGTTAACAATATTCCTCTATGCCATTTTAAAATTTGCATCTCATGATAACCCAACAATAAAATAGGATTAGAAAGTAAATAGAATTCATCGACTACAAATATTTATCAAATCATAAATATGCCACCACAAAATACTCAGAGTGATATAAAAATCATCATTATTTAATCATTGGCAAATTTTAGTATCTAGTCGGTGATATACTATTTAAGTACCTATTAATATGCAAGAATGTACGCAGTTCACAATCGAGCCTCTCATCCATTGCATTTATTTCAACACCCCTCCTAGCAATTTAATTTCTTATTAGTTATGACATTAACATTAAATATTCAGCATTAATATATTCACTGGAATGAGAATGACATCAGCTTGATAAATGGTGCTTCATTTTAGAAAGTTACAACTAGTAATTAATCTTTAATTTAGATGAATTTGAGTAATATTATATATCTCCGCTACAGATATTAATTAAATAGTACTACTTTATGTTATTGTAAATATAAAATCTACGAGATCGAAATGCGTACCTACAATATTTTTTTAAACATAAATACTTATATAATAGGTAAATAAAACACTAGGTTGTTTAAGTTTCACAGATTTGTGAAATCTATGAAATATTTACATATGTAACAATGGAGTTTCATCAAGTATCTGCCCCATCAATCTAATATTTAAATACCTATACTTATAATTACTACTTCTAATACTTATAATGACTACTTATAATTAATTCAGAGCATAGACGCCCTAGATAATACTATATATACAACTTACTGTCTCTTTCGCGCATGATTGCTTTGATTGAATACTATAGGACCAATGGTATTAATCGCCGAGTGCAACGTTGTTAATGATTGTTCTGTTAAAGATTAATAATGTATAATATAGTGAATTTGTACAATATTTCATATGTTTGGTTGAGTTTATATAATATTTAATACAGGAGGAATAAATCTAACGTCGATAAATAATATTTATTACTGCCAAAATAGCAATTCAATTGCTTTACTTACACTTATGGTATGTTTTTCGAGCATATATCATTATTTAATATACAAGGAGTTTCAAATGTAACGAATAAAATCAATATCAATCATGTGTCTTAGATGTTATTTTGTGCATTGTATTAGAGTATTGAATTGTAGAAATCTTTTTACTATGTAATTAATTTATTGATTAGACTTGCGTAAGTCATATGACGACAGGCATGAAATATATTCTATTATATTCTAATAAAACCGTTTAGGAAAATATTTGAAAAAATGTAAGAAATTGTGAAAATTCGAGCAATTTTCAAGACAATTTTTAATTCAATCAAAATATTTCATTCTTATTTGCTTGATAAACGATACTTTACATCGCATCAAAAACCCTCAGAAATCATATCAACGACGAAACTAAGAATTTATAAGCTCAGATGCTTCTAGTATTTAGTACCTAGTAGTACTAGCAGCTAGTAATTTAGAACATATAACATAACTGATCTATAATTTCTAGACAATTTTTACAGTGAACTCACTACAAAAGTTTTTTTCTACTAGAGTAATTAATATGTAATTAATTTATTGGTTTGCCTTGTGTAAGTCGAATGACGACAGGTATGAAATATGTTCTATTATATTCTATTCTAATAAAACCGTTGAGGAAAGTATTTGAAAAAGATTATAAGAATTTGAGAAAATTCGAGCAATTTTCAAGACAATTTTTAAATCAATCAAAATATGTAATTCTTATTTGATTGATAAACGATACTTTACATCGCATCAAAAGCCCTCAGAAATCACATCAACGACAAAACTAAGATTTTCTAAGCTCAGATGCATCTAGCATTTAGTACCTAGTAGTACTAGCATCTAGTAATTTAGAACATAGAACATAACTGATCTATAATTTCTAGACAATTTGTACAGTCAACTCACTACAAAATGTATTTTTCTACTATGAGTAGAGTTTGGAAAACTTTAACATTTGAATACCAATTTGAGTTAGGAAAAGTGGATATTTCCTAACAAGCGCGGAAATAATATTTCAACCTTAAAATACTAATTTGAGTTAGGAAAAGTGAAATATTTGGTGTATTGTGTACCAAAAAACGTTAGCAGTAACGTATAAGTTACTTGACAGCATCACATTCAAATGTCATATGCAATTACGACATAATTGCATTTGATATTAGATTGTGATGCTGGACCTAACGTACACGTTACTGCTAACGACTTTTGATATGCAATACATCTGAATATAAGATTCAGTTACAATTATTGCAAATAGATTCTTGGAAAATGAAAGAAAAATACTGAAAATTTCATTAATATTAAAAATTTGCAAATTTCGATAAAAATTGCAATGCCCGTTAAAGATTTTTATGTGAAATTTTATTTTGTAATTCATACATATAAAACACTTTATGAAAGTGTAATAAGAAAATCATAACGTCACAGAAAATTTATTGAATATATTGCACAAAATAACAAAATATTGCAAAAAAATCAGGTGCATCAGGTGCAAAAAACGTTAGTAGTAACGTATACGTTACGTGACAGCATCTCATTCGAATGTCAGATGCATGTAAGACATAAATTCAGCACACTTTTGAATGTGATGCTGTCAAATAACGTATACGTTACTGCTAACTTATTTTGATACGCAAAACACCTGAATGTCTGCAAATTGCAGAAAATTTAATGTATACCTCAGAAATCGCAATTAAAAATTACTAGATGTTTTAGGCATGTGTGTTAAAATACTAACACATGCTAGTAAATTTGCCAGAAATTTAGCAGAAAAACCTGTCAAAATAACCTGTGCCATAACACTAAAGGTGTCGCAGAAAAACGAGATAATTGTAGTAAATTTAATTATAATATTAGAGATATTGTTCCTACAAGATATACACTTACATTTACATTTATAAATCTTGTTTGATAAATTCTATTCTTTATATAACCCCATGGGATTAAACTTAATTCGTGAAAATGCGCCTTTAAATAATATAAGATTGATCTCGAAAAATGTTTTAAAAGAAATTATGATATTTTAGTGATAGCTGTATTTGCAAGAAGGCAAAATTATGTATTTTCAATTGTACTCTAGAGTTCGTTTAATTAAATTCATATGGTGATGATATTTTGAAATTCATGTAAATGTAAAACTGAAATATGTTATGGGCAGTAGTTTGACAGATACTATTTTTATTAAAACATTCCTACCGAATATATTATTGGAATTTCTGTAAGGCAACCCAACATGTTATTCATAACAGACATTTATTCACTTTCCGAATATGCCATGGCCTACTATAACTTGAATTTAAATTAAGAATGTTTGAATGATACGTCATTGCTAATGACATATTTGAATTCTATAAAAAAAAGTGTGAAAAAGCTTGAATTTAAATTAAGAAAGTTAGTGTAAAAATCTAAATATCAATATGATATTGAATATCAATAGTATTATAGATTTCTTTTCTAAAATAGAAGAGAGAACATGAAATGGAAGAAAGAATATCAATTCTATAAAGAAAAGTGCCGTAATATTGTCAAAAAATCATTTCAATAAATATTGTATCAAACAAGGTAGAGGACAAAATTATTCGCCAATAGCGGAGAAACCATTCAATGTTTTAAAACTTATAATTTCGATGCTAAGTATGCTTGGATGCTTGGTCTCAAGATTATTTTGTTTAATTTAACCAACACTCTATCTCTTAAGGTTTACGAGTTCTCCATATTGAGCACGATAACTGGAACACCCTGTATACTCGACTGAAAAAAAAGCTTTATTCTGACTTTTTAATCATAAAATATTGTGAGCTCGGAACCAAAGGCGACCATAGAACCATAGGCTCGGAACCATAGGCGGGAGGGGCGGAGGGGCCATGCCTAATGTATACTCACTCAAGTGCCAATGTTGTAAGAATATTTTCCACAATAAATTCCCTAAAGACTAAAGAAATGAATAAGATAGGTACGGACATAATTATAGGGCTATAATACATAGCAAACACCTAATCACAACGACTTCTTAAAATGTCAAACCCAATTATTATCTACGTTAGTTAATGATCATAGACATTTATAAAAACGTTTTATTAAAAATCAAACGTTTACGCAACCGTGAAATAACGAGAAGACTGATTGATATCACAGTTTGCTTAGCAAAAGGAGAAATACCATTTCGATGACATGATGAAACAATAGAAAGTTCTGGTCATGGGCTTTTTTGAACTCGTGGATCTTCTTTCAGGGTATGACCCTTTACCAAAAAACCCATTTAACGCAGGAGTCCAAAAATGCGTTATGTACTAGGAACAGAATTCAAAACGATATTATTTCATCAATTAATAATGTAATAGTTCAAGATATTATAACTGAGTTGAATGGAAAATATATTTCTTTAATCACAGACGAGACATCAGACTGCGGTCATTATGAGCAAATGTCTGTTGTTATTAAAAAAATTGACCCCTCTGTTAATGCTTCAGTAGACATTTTTGTAGGTTTGTACAGACTAATGTCTGTTAATTCAGAAGCAATGAGATCGTTCAGTCTTTTAAATTACATTGGAAACAGGGAAACAGGTCTGCTTTGATGGGGCTTCCACAATGGCTGGAAACATTTCTGGCGTACAATCTAGATGTAAGCAAAAACGTCCTAATATCATGCAACTTCATTCCTATGTTCATTATTTAAACCTTAACCCTAGTTTATTGGGTACTCTCAGTCAGGGAACAAATTGAATTTTGCTTCCTTTGGAATTATTCTTTGTGTATATTATTTTCTTGAAGGTAGTTGTGTAAGACATTCAGTTTTAGAAAAAATAGCTAAAAGCATGAATAGTTCACTTATAACATTAAAGTCCTTATCAACAACGAGATGCACTTGTAGGGCCGAGGCAGTTACTAAAGTCAAAGAAAATTATGAAATTCTAGTTAAAGCACTTGAAGAAATAATTGAGACCACCAAACACTCGGATGTTAAAATAAAAGGCAAAGGTTTACTACATGATCTTAAATCGTTCGAATGATTTCATAGTCTGTTTACATATTGTCACTCGTATTTTAACAATGATCCTAATAGTAAGCAAAGTATTACAGATGGAAAATTTGAATCTATTACTTGCTTTAAACTGTGTCTGAAATTTAAAATTAAGTTTGCAATCATTGAGAACTGATACCGAGTTTTTTTAACAAAATTTACAATGAAGTCGAGGAATTGTGCGTCAAATAGAATATCACAATTCCAAAAATAAGACGTCGAAAAGTTTCCCGTAAAATAAACGAAAACTAGAAAAATCAACATGAAATTCAAAACAAAAAAGGTGATATTAAAGTTAAATCCTTGTACCCATTTATAGACTCTCTTATTTCTAGAATTGATGGACGTTTTAGTCAAGAAACGACTCAGATAATAGAGTGTGTAGGTAAATTACTGGATTTTAATTGTGACGTTGATCTAATTTTATTTGAGAAATAGTTTGGAATAAATAAAGATGAACTAATCGCAGAAATCAAACTTATTAAATATAACGAATCCATACCTAACGAAGTAATTTGGGTAATATAAAAAAGTGGATTACTTGGATAATTGATTCTGACAAATTTAGAATATACAATAATTTATTTGCAACTTAAAAACATTTTTCTGTTATCCCTGTCATAAGCTGCTCCTTTGAGCGTTCATTTTCTAAGATGGTTCAAGTAAAATCAAAATTAAGAAACAGCATGGCACAGGAGAGATTAGATTCATTACTTTTTTTAAATGTATTGAATGAGATTGTAAACATAATACGTCAATGTTAATGTTTTTGTTTACAAAAATACTGTCTTGGTAAGTGTATGTCTTATATCAAATGAAGTTTCGGTTAAACAAGAATGGTATGGTTATTTATTTTCTACCAACTCCAAGAGCCAATGAAAAAGTCTGCGCAAACATAGGCGACTAAGTAATTTGCATTGCAAAATGACATGCAGTGTACAGGAAATGTTACCAGTTATCTACAATATTACCAATGGCTTCAACCGAAAAAGATAACATTGCACTTATTTGATGCATACTTTCTAGTTATTTGTTGTATTTTTATATTTATATGTTATTGCTTATTTTATATATATATATATATATATATATATATAACACTAAGCCATGATATGAACAAATTCTTAAATCATGTAAATGACTTAAAATAAATTTAATAAATTTGATATATCTAAACTATATTTTTGAAATTAAAACTCAAGAAAAATGTTGTTAATACATATTGTCATAAACAAAAAACGATAAATTATTAATTAATTGTTAATATTATCTATAGGCATTAAAATTCACTGGCATTAAATCGATAAATTAGTACCTAATTATTTTATATGAAAATAAATTTTCTATTTCTATTGAAACCATTATTATTCCCACATGAATCTGAATAGCAGATAGTAGGTTAGTAATTGTATTTTCTTACAGCACAGATTAAAATTTGCCACACGTTAAGCGGAATATAAATACTAGTTATATTTATGGTGTTCGCAGCAAATTAATATTAAACGGAAAAGAAAATAATTACGTGCATAATACCTAGTTGGCCCTGTGTCAGTAGCAGCATTTAAATCACTTGTTTTATTATTGTTATGGTAATTTGTAAGAATAACTGAAATTAATTCAAATGAATTCATGAATTTGCCATTTTATTTACTTTCTGTCTAAACAAATGCAAAATTTAGCATTTACATTCGCTCATTTTATTCTTTATCACAGTATAGGTATTTGCCTCTCAGATCTCTTTCTTTTCTCACCATTTTATTTACCACCTTTTGTAATATCTTATATAAAGGCATCCTTTGAATTCTCGCCGTTGCGAATATATAAAGCGTGAATATGACCGCATAAAAATTGCATCATTTTAGCACTATAAAAGCGCAATTTATAAGCTCTCTGCAATTCTTTAATACAAAATGTATTAGTTCGATTAGTTTACGCCCACCTATTCCGACATAGAAATAATAAAATTAAATGAACACAAAGCGCCAAAATCATTTATTATTTTATCTTTTATTTAGCTTTGAAGAATAATCATTACACCCTTTGTCGTAATGAATAAAAGGTTGGCATTGGTCTCTCTGTAATAACTGCAGACATTGCGGTGCAATCAGGACAGGAAATGAGTGGAACGGTCCGGTGTAATGTGTCCGAGTCTAAATTGCGATAAGAGGCCCCACTTTCTGATTGAACACGTCGTTAAAAAATAGGTTAAAACGAGAGTACGTCCGATGCATAGCGAACCATTATTGTTAGCTAAACGCCGTCCGAAATTGCGCACTTTGACCCAGAACGGCCCGGAATGTTAAGTCCTGTAACAGTTTGGCCACTCCTGCCCCAGCCTCCACTGCAGCTACAACGTGATGGAAATATAATATTATTATCCTTACACCGTTAGCTTATAATTTCATTTCCTATAACTTCATCATCTTTTAACGCCATGTCGTGTTGCACATTTTTTATTAGTACCCCGACATTTCCGATGCGAATTATATTCTGCGAGGGATTGTTCTCCGCCAGGGGCATTCCTAGAAATACAGCAATGTTAAGCTATTAAATTAGTGTAGGTATATATTTTCAAATTAATTAAAATTATATTTAATATTTTTATTACTATTTTATATGCTAAAGTTGGCGAATTAAATTACTTTTTTATGGGCCACTACTTATAGTAGTTTATGCTAAGATGATAATAAAATCCGAAATTGGATGAAAGTACGAGACTTGGGTGGAATATGGAGAAAAAACATTAGATCAAGTAACTAGACCCAAAATTTGTTTAATAGAGTTATGTGTATTATGGCTATAATAATATTTTACTCTTGAGAATGGTCGATAGACCGAAACAATTGTTGAGTTTATCTATAAATTCGTTAACCTTTTGCCTAGTCGTACCACCTTTTGCTATAATAATCATTATATTAAGTTTAGGGTTTATTTCATAATTACCAGATATGTTTATTTAAGGTTGATTTATTAAGTACTTACTGGTATATGTTTATTTATTTTATTTTTTTTATCACCTGACTAGTTTCGTTTATAAAAAACTACCTTCAGAGGCATATCTACCAAGAATACAATAAATTAATTAGATTAAATATAAAATTAGAGTCAAGTTTGTTACAAAAATGTTTAAATATAAATTATAATTGTATTCGTTATGAGTTTAATGTTACAGTGTCTATAAATGATTCCGCCTTTATTTGTTAGTCTGGGGCACAATTAAAATGTGTGAAATTTGTGTTTCATGGGGGTATTAATTTTGGTGATAGAAAGTAAATCAGTATATTGTTACTCATCATAATGTCAGTTATAAGATTTTTTTTGCACTGGCTACAGTTATAATAATCTACTTATGCTGGGTAGAGCATAGATGTAGCTTTCTAGAAACCTATATCCAAAAACCTAAACTAACCTAACCTATCTCTATCGAACCTAATCAAACATAACTGCAAGTACAAAAGTAGATTCTTACCTAAAAATATATTTGTTTTGACAGTAAGTTCACTTTTAACGATATGTATGAATCTATCTAACATCAGGAAATTTCAATGGTCAAAGATGAAATCATGTATCTTGGAAACCTTTAAATATTATTTACGACATGATGGTCAAAGATAAAATTATGTGTCTGGGCACTCGGATTTACAATTATATAGGAAGTGATAAGGGAAGTAATTAAAAGACGAATTGGAATGGAAAAATCAGCATTGGTAAAACTATCAAGAATTTGGTAACATGCATAATCCATACCTCTTTTACCCATTGGGTGTCGAGGTTTTGTCCTGTTAACCTTTCGTACTGTCATTGACCCACTTCTGCCATTCACTTATGTCCGCACTTTTTATCTTTGCTTCATTAAAATCTATACCACTGTTTTTTTTTTGTACGAAAGTGGTAAGAATTTGGTATTAAAATAAACAAGAACATTAAGCTCAATCAAAAATGCAATCCCCAAAGTAATAGCAAAGGCATTCCAAAAATGTGTTGCAAACTTTGAATTTTGAGATGCAGCAGGCATATTATTCATCATAACTTATGGGCAAATACATTTACATAAACTAGTAAGTGCGACCAGAGAAAATCGAATAATCCTCTCAAAGGGATTTTAAATTTTTAAGTAATTTATTTATTATTTATTAACTCCACCGTTGCCGGTCCCAAGTCCGGATGAGAAAGGAGGAGGGGGAGGAGTACCAACCTCATTAAAAAACCAGGGTTCAACTGGCCCGGTTGATGGTACCCTGTAAGGGCCCCTGCCAAGGGTACTGGTGACAAATGGTCAATGGCAAGTGGAGCAAATGAGATATATAAATGTTCCATGAGGCGGAAGAACCGACAAGGGAAGATTGGTCTCGTGAGCTCAGAGAGGCAACCAATCTAGAGGAAGAAAACCTTATTATTTATTGGCATCGACCCACCAGAAACTCTGGCATAAAATTAACAGGACCTAATTAACCTCTTCTTTCTTTGGCAAAAGAGAAATTGTAGATAAATGTTTGAATTGATATAAAATTTCTACATTTATTTATACAAATTGTACTAATCTTGAACTAGACATATGTTAATTGACACGATTTCTAAGTACACATGCCCATTATAGATTATAACAACAGTTATTTGTACAGTGTACTCATTAACGCAGGGGGGAGTCTTAGAAGATTCTCGGTGGCTAATTCTCCAGAAAAGGATTATCACAGGTACAACAAATTCCGTCCGTCCGATTATTTGCAAATTTTCAAAGAAAGTTTATATTATTGTTTAGTTAAAATCTAGTTCTTATTAGGGCAGTTTGTAAATTTAATTTGATTACAATGTGGAGACCCTTAAAATTTGAATCAAGTTTTAATAATGGCAATGAAGATGAAGATGACTCGCAACTGATTGTAGAAAACAATCGACCAAGCAGTGTGCATTTGCACACTGCAAAACTTGCAAAACAAATTATTTTAAATGCGTACAATTCCTTATTAAGTAAAGCCGAGCCGAAAGAAGTATTGATTTCTCGCACTTCTAATTTGACACAAACTCCATATGCAACAGTATGGAAAATCGTTAATAATGGAATCTTCGATAGAACGCCTAGAAATGATGGTGGACAACTTCGCTGCTTGTCAGTGCAGGACCATGCACATTTAATTCAAAAGAATATTTATGCAGCATACCCAAAAAGCAGGGTATTAACTTGACTCGCAATAAGAAATAAATTATCAAATATGGTAAACATATCCTGTTCAACCGAGATATTAAGACAAATGTTAAGTAGAATTGGATTCCAATATAAAACACTCGACAAACGTCAGCTATTAATGGAATCTGAAAGAATTCGAAAATGGCGGAATGAATTTTTAAACGAAATGAAGAAATATCCTCCCTATATTAATTTCTTGTTGGATAAATATTGTGGGCATGTAAAATGTATTAAATCAAAAAATTGGGTTAACTCAAAACTATGATTTTGGCACTTATCCCGGTTTTTATTTCAAGTCTTCAATTTTGATTCACTATATTATTTCTACTTCTTTTAATTTTCGCAATATTTCACGAATCATTTGGATAAGTGTGAATACCTAATTTGTAAATAACCATTAATAGATGTAGATAGAAAAACAAAATTTTGAGACTTTTTTTTGTAATTTTTGTGCAGATTTTGTTCATTTCATTTTCGTACTAAAAGAAAGTATTGCAATCACGCAAATTTTCGAAAACAAAATTTTTGCTAAATTATATACAGTATGTCCCCGGATTGAGTTTACAAAAGGGATATTTTTACTTTTAAGTAAAGTTTGGTGTCTAACTCCTGAAAACTCTTTTGTATTTCTGCAATAGTTGATCGATGCAAATGCGTCTCGTAGGCGATTTTTTTTAAATTTCAGTATTATTTTCTGCTTTTGGGGGATTGTTTGAATGATTATATTTTTCTATTATGTCGTTAGATGTAATTTTAAATTCTTTTTGCAAATAGTAAATACATAAGTGTCAAAATAAGATTATAAAAAATTGATTTTGCCAACACCCTGTATAAATAAATCAAAGTTTCAATAACTGAACTGGTAGTTTTAGACCAAGCAGAAAATATAATTCCTATAACATTTTTACTTAAAAGTAAAAATAAAGAAAAAAATCCTTTTGTAAACTCAATCTGGGGACATACTGTATATAATTTCGAAATATCGAAATATCCCTTTTCGAATTTTCTTATTCAGAAAAAGTTTCGAGATGCAATATGACTGATTGCTTTTGTTTATAAAATGTATATCAAAAAGTACAGTGAATATGTTTCGTAATATTTTCAGAATGTTCTATCTTGATGATTAGACATAAAAAAATATATATATATGGTGTGCATTTCGGTCACTACCTCCGTGAACAACTGTAGACCGGTTTCGACCTGGTAGGTCTCATCAGTACAGTACATCCGGATGTAGTTACCTAGTTACCTCTGTCTCAGTAGTAATTGGATTTCACCATGAAATGGCACTTAATGCTTCTCTTACGCGTTAAAAATTTGTATTTGACCTTTTAAGAAAAATTGGGAGGTTAATTTGATGTTTGGATGAAATCCAAATGCGGAAGCGGAAGCTTTTACAAATATTTCGAAACTATTAGCTTCATGGACAGAAATATATTTGTTATTTTGCAAATATTTGTAAATCTATCATTAATATAAATATCCCTAACATTTTCCAATTTTTTATTAAAAAAACGTACACTTCCGAAATTTGTTTTTTCCAAAACTAATTATCTTCGAGCTTTGCACAGTCTGCTGGACACTGCGAATATCCAGTATTGAATTATATCACAGATGATTTTTATTTGTATGTTTGCTAATTACGTTGAATATAGTATTTAGTAACATTCATTTTGTGAAAAACACAATTTAGAGCAATATTATGAGCTAAAACGCACATTTTTGCTTTGAAACATATATTATGAAAAAATATGAGATGAAATCAAATAGAATTTTGTAAAAATTCATCAAATATTTCAATATAAACTAATTTTGTCCCATACGATGATCGAATTTGTCATTGGAAATCAATAAAGTGCCTAATTCTTTACTAACTGAATTAAATTGGCCATTCGAAATATTTGCAAATCTATGTAGATATGTACTAATTTTGAATTTTACTTTCATTTCCACAGCATAATACAGTATTAACATGAACATTTTCTAAATCGAGATTTTTGCGTAGATTTCGAATGCCTCTATCTTCTGGCACATCGTATTTCCTAGTGTTCATGCTTCGATCAATTATCAGAGAATGCTGAACACATGTAGGAACTAATGTACTAATAATTATTAAAATGAGAATTATTACTGTAATAATTACTGCTCCTATTATTATAAATAATGCGAGTGGCGAAGAATTTTTTAACTTTTTCAGGTTTTCATAATGAATTTTACTGTTAGCAGTTTCTTTCTACTACAGTGAAATTAAGTGAAATGCGTAGTGTTAAAGTTACCTAACTTTAGTACATTTCTACGTTTTGCACATTTTGATAGGAAGCTACCACCTAATATAGTAAAAGATTTAAAAATATCCAAAAAAGGTGATGTATATATTTACATGTTCCTTGCTTTATGATGTTTAAAAATTATTGTACTCAAGAAAATATCATTTTTTTATGTTGGTAATTTTTTATTAGTTGATACAGTAAAAATTTAAAAAAAAGTCAAAAAAACTGATTTCATGTTTACATGTTCCTTGTTTTATGATGTTTTAAAATTATCGTAATCATGAAAATATCTCTGTTTAATGTTGGTATTTTTTTGTTAGTAGGTAGATGTGAAAATAAATTGTTGATAATATATTAAACTGTTCTTTCCATTAATAATAGAAAGATATATAATATTAGAATATTAGAAACATCACCCACAATTATTGTTATTCACCTCCACTTTTTTCAATGAGGGAGGCTTTTTTATTTCCATTATTGGCAACACTTGATTTTGTACAATTTTGTATCTACATTTTTATAGATTTTTTAGTACACTGCAAAATCTATATGCGGTAGCAGTGTGACAGGAGGCTCAATTTGTAACATTTTTTTAGTAAGATTAAAGTTTTATCTAGAAATTACCAGTTATATATATATATATATATATATATATATATATATATATATATATATATATATATATATATATATATATATATATATATATTTATGGTTGTTATATTCAGTACTTACTAGTAAGTAATATTTATAAAAAGTACAAATAAATATTACTTACCAGTAAGTACTAAATATAACAACATTAGATTTTTTTACACTACAGTGAAATTAAGTGAAATACTGTCAGGCCGATAATTTGAGTGGTGAAAAGGGACGTGATTAAGAGCAAGTTTAATACGTCATTAATACAAGACGAACTCTTAAATCATATTTATTATAATAATACATTAATTATTATACGTTAATGGCTAGGGCACCTAGATTGGCTTGGACGTGTCAAGGCTTGGCGGGAGCGGCACGATTCTGTAACGAAGAGAAGATATTCCTGAGCCAAAGCTCAGTAAGCACCCTTCCGAAGAAGTGATGAATATATACATGCACATACACATATATCTACATATACATATACATGTACACAGACTGCATATTACGAATGCTCCCCAGGGACTACTCAAACTCACCCCTGAGGACGGAACATATGCCCGGCCAGGAGTTATGAAAATTAGGGTCTACTATCCATGAATAGTAGGTAAAAATACCGTTGACCCCAAGATGCCCCTGAACACATCCTGCAATCATATATACCTATTGAGACTGCCATATAACGAATGCTCCTCAGGGACTACTCAAACTCACCCCTGAGGACGGAACATATGCCCGGCCAGGAGTTATGAAAATTAGGGTCTACTATCCATAAACAGTAGGTAAAAATACCGTTGACCCTAAGATGCCCCTGAACACATCCCGCAACAATGTGCGATTCATAAATGTAGAGTTGGGGATCCCATATGCACGGTGGGCAATATTGCCATAAACGAATGCTCCTCAGGGACTACTCAAAATCACCCCATGAGGACGGAAACTATGCCCGGCCAGGAGTAAGAGATGGGGTCTTACTATCCGAAAATAATTGGCAATAACACCGGCGTCCCCAACCTCCTCCTAGACACATCCCGCAACATATGTGCGATTCATAATTGTAGAGTGCAGGATCCCATATACGACGATGGCATTTAAGTCTCTCTACTTGTTAGTTTTTCTACCTTATTCTACCGTGCAATCTACGAAGGTGTACTTACATTATCTAATTCTATGGGCTGCAGGCACTATATACTTTTATATACAACTACTTAACTTGCTGGATAACTGCGTACTAATGAATGACATAAGCGCCCGGTCTCCTAAAGAGGCCCATTCGATTGTAGCGTGGACGCACAGGAATGTGCTGACTTGTGTAAATAAACGTTACTGGAGCAGAGCGGGAAGATACAGGAAAATCGAAATTATTGACGCGTAACAATACGTAGAGTGAAATTTACCTAACTTCAGTACATTTCTACGTTTTGCACATTTTGATAGGAAGCCACCACCTGATACAGTAAAAATCATAAAATATACAAAAAAACTGATGTATGTGTTTACATATTCCTTGTTTTTTGATGTTTTAAAATTATTGTACTCAAGAAAATTTATAAAAGTAAAAATAAATATTACTTACCAGTAAGTACTAAATATAACAACCTTAAATATTTTTTTACACTTTTGAAAATAGTAACTGTTCTGTTTCCAGAACGTTTGCCCTTTAATTATTTTTAAAACAAGTACCTACTGGAGAAGCTGCAGAAATTTAGTTAAAATAATAATATAGTTTTACGTGTATAATTAAATGGTGATTTCTTACTACTCGCCAAATCGCATTTATGTGTAGACAATACTCCATTATAACTCTATATATTTGAACAAAATAAAGAAGGTGGTTGGCAGTAACATTAGCTTCAATTATACCAAGGGAATTTACATGATTTGTATTTTATTTATTTAATCAGCCACCTTTCTACCTTTCGGTGTAAGGCTTTCTTTTACATCATAGTATTTATTTATTTTACATTTACATTTATTCTATTCGATAGTATTCCCTCCACTTCTTCCTATCTTTTGACCGTTCCTTTAGCTCTTCCCAGGAACTCTCTTTTCTCCTCGCCTCTTCTCTTTTTGTGTTATTTCACTTTTTTCTTGGTCTTCGTCTATGATTTATCCCTGGTGCTCTTGCCTCATATACTCTCTTGGTAATTATTTCCTCGTTTATTCTGCAGATGTGTCCAAACCATCTCATCTGTCTTTTATGTTTTCATTGATTGGTCTTATCTTTAGATTTTTTCTGTATGTCTCGTTTCTTATTCGGTCTCTTCTGGTCTTATTTTCAATTTTGCTGTATCCTTCCCAATCCTTCCTTAAATTGTATCCTATCTTAATTAAATAAATGTAGAAGAAAATATTACAAAACAGCTAAACCACCTTTGTTTGAATCAACATAATAAATCACTATTTAATAATCTTCCTAATTTGTATCCTATCTAAATTAAATAAACGTTGAAGAAAATATTACAAAACGGCTAAACATGCCTTTGTTTTAATCAACATAATAAATCACTATTTAATAATTCCTTAAAACTAGTTCGTTTAATTGTAGATATATGTCTAAACTTTCAAAATCAGATCTCCGATTGCAATTATGTCAACCAGTTCATGATTTATCTTGGCTGTCGTTTACTAATAATTCCATATACTAGCTAGGGGGTATAGTAACTTCTAATAATTTTTTTAATTAAAAAAAAACAATATTATTTCTCTAAAGACAAGTATTTAATTAGGCATATTTACTGATCATCAATTATAAATAATAAACAAATATCACACCTTGACATTTAAATTATTACACTTTTAAATTGAAAAAAAAACAATTTATGCGTTCCGTAAACTAATACAAATTGTAATGAACGGTGTGAGCAAAGAGCGAATTAAAGATCACTTAAATAATTAAAGATAAAATTCATTATAGTTTCATGATTTATGTTGGCTGTCGTTTACTAATAATTCCCTATGCTAGCTAGGGGGTAGAGTGACTTCAAATAGTTTTTGAAATAAAAAATGAAACAAAATTATTTTTCTGCACTTGTTTTTAATTAGGCATGTTTACTGATCATCAATTATAAATAATATACAAATATCACACCTTCACATTCAAATTATTAAACATTCAAATTCAAATAAATTTCAATTTATGCATTTCGTAAACTATTACAAATTATTATGAACGGTATGAGAAAAGAGCGAATTTAAGATAACTTTTAAATTTATCATTGTGAATGCCAAAAGATAAATAAATAATTATGAAAGTGGTCACTATAGTGTTCTGCATGTGAGAAGTATATGGCTAGGATTCGCCATTGTCCTGTTATACTATATATCTACATATAAACTGTATTTATGGGTTAATTTGTGGGCTTTGTTTGTTTTGAGGAGGTGATTAATTGATTGCGTTCCCATTTTAATGTTATATTAACGATTTGTTTGACGCAAATACGCATTTTATACAATGCAATTTGTAAATGTTATTTCATTTATCTGCACACAAATCTACATAATTATGTTGCGCATTTGTGTATATAATTTTTGCAGGGATGCATGTTCATTACGAATTTGTAGCAGTACAAAACCGTGTCTAAAAACGTGTTCGTACGAACTTGCTCAATGAGCTATTTTCAAACATTTTTCTTCGTGGAAGCAAATATTTATCATGCCGGAGCCCTGGAGAGGTATAGTTGATTCCGTGTCGCATATTTTAATGGAAAACTTGCTATTTGGGAATAAACCGCTATGAGAATGACATTTTAAATCTAAAAACTATACAAAAAAGTATAATCCCATCTCGTTCCATGTGACAGAAACGTCGGGTTAAAGTGCTCGGATAATCCAAGTTTAGCATCTACGTGGCGTCATTTTAAGCGACACAACGAGAACGACCAAAAAATAACGCTCCTTCCTAAACAATCGCCATTTAAATTACTTCGGGGTATTTGGGATTGGCCATCGTTCTTATGGCACTTTCAATTCCGCACTGCGACCCACTGCAGGCAACCAGGAATACATCTATCACGGATAAAATTCCCCAAAGGGAACGATATTTGACGATATCGTTACATTTCATTTATGTAACTATTTTTAACATCAACGCCGTTTTGTGCAGTAAATACTTATATTTGCTGCACCAACTCTTGAATATAGCAACAACACATCGAAAATTGCACCAGTAATATTCATATATTTTATAACTGGGTAAATAACGCACGGTTTGAGTTTAATAAATTATTGTAGTGTCTGCGACATGTTCGACACACAGTGTCTTCGAAACATGTTGCAGATAATAAAATATTATTTTAAACTCAACACGTGCGTTATTTACCTAGTCATAATAATGGAGTTTAAACAAGTAGCCGCCAAATCTATTTCCATATATTTTATACGCAGTAAATATTACGGATGAATTCTAAACTTGCCAAATTAAATTATATTGTACCATTGACAACAACCAAATGTAATTTAAATCAACGATCATAAAATAATTTTGAATTTAACCATGACATTGGCCTATGTTATTTCAAATTTCCCGAAATTAACTTCCCGAACGCTATAAACACTGTAAACGCTGCCGAAGCCGAAAATTAGATACAACATAAACAAATAGTTCTCCACTTCTTGGGAGATCGTAAAGCCTGAAATTGTTTATCTGTTTATTAATTTTTGTTTGATGTTAATGTGTGTCGGTTCCAACTACTAATTCTCCTGAACTGCTTCCTTTCAATATCTAATTTTATTAGGGTCCCGGGAATTTTATGTCTTTATGCGCTCCCTTGTTCGGTGAACACGTTATTGCACCTAGTTTATACCGAACCCGTCCATAAATATAACAAATAATTTCCACAGCACATGCGTCATTTGGCCTTAATTAATTTTCTTCGTATAATCTAATGCAAAATATAGCGTATCGACTTCGTCTTATTACCATGCTACGCATATTAAGCTGAACGTTGGAAAATTATAGGATTTATGGATGAACTGTAATTACTTAACTCTCTTTACTCCAATATTAATATTTGTGAATACTTAATCATTATACATGCAAGGTAAAAAGGTAAATTCTATGGAATAATTAATTTAATCTTTAATTTAGCTTTATTATTGCCAATTTCTATATGACGTAAAATTGTTGTGGTAATAATATTATTAAATTATCATCAAATAAGAATTAACTTTTTACTAAAACCTAATAACGGCAAATAAAAGAGTCATATAAATGGGGAAAAAATGAAATCATTTAGGAATCCTGATGTTCATTATGTTCGAATAAATACACTATATTACCCATTCCATATATCATGTATCACATCGTATATCATATATCTATCAATCTATCATCAATATTATAATTTCTAAATGATTTCATTTTTTCCCATTTATATGACTCTTATGAAATTTAAAATTTATTTAAAATTTAAAATTTCTAATTCGATATATAGATACTTGTATTCAGTGTTTACATGATATTGGTGGTTGTATTTTTCTCCCGTTGTTTGAAATGTTTTCTAATTATAAAAATACGTAATTATCGTAATGAGGAGGTGCAAAGTGTATATTATTCATGTAAATTAAATTAAAAAATACATTTTTCTCTGGCTATAATTTTATGGAAGCGTGCAGTTCGTTCGCAACGGGAAAATGCCGAATGCATAATAAGCCCCTGCAATTTATGTAAAATCAAGGAGGTGAAATTTATACTCCGGTGTCGGCGATGCAGTAAAAGGGTTGGCATAATGGATGATTGTCGCGACGCAGTTTTAATAAAACCGGGAGCAGTGAGATGACCTGGTCCCCGTCACCGTCACCGTCAACGACAGCTGCCCAAAAGCCCCCGTGCCCGTGCACCAGACCGTTAAAATGAATTTCGACACGCCGTGTGTGACATTTTGTCAAGTCTCTCTTTATTCGCTCAGGTCATATTTTCAGATGGCGTTCCCGATTTTCGTGGCTAATCCAATTATTCCGGATAATGCCTTCTACATTTTTTAATTAGAGAGGAATTTTTTAATATATATTTTTTAATTGCTCACGGCCGATGCCTTTTGAACTGCAAATTGAATCAAGGTCACCCGGATTTCATTAATTTTCATAATGGAACCTTACAAAAATCCAATTAGAATCCTCATCAAATTTCCAAACAGATTCTTAATTTGAAATAACTTAATTAACGACTCATAAATAAGTGCCTACATATACGATATCAATACATACCAATACTACAATTAATATTGCCTACTTTAAATGCCTTCATTGTAAAGTAATATTACTCTAGGTACTAATGCAAGTACTTTATATTATAATCGATGAGTTGACAAGATCAATGCGCAGTTTTATTGAGAACTGGATACCCTAATATCTCACACACAACTTTATTTTTTAATTCAGCCTAAAGTCCATCACTAAATAAGATATACTTTAATTGTCATGATGAACGGAAGAACAAAGCACATCATCAAACATCAAACTCTATTAGACGCAAGGGATTGTCTCCTGCACAGTGATAACATAGGGAAAATTTAAATCAAAAATTGATAATTACTATTTACAATCTTATTAACAATATCCTCTGCTAATTACTTCTTCTTATGCTAGTATCCCTGTTATTCACCCACATTTCTGGATACTACAATAATAGAACAATAATAGATAATATCCAATAAAAATAAAAAACAAATTATTAGGGCATAAGTTACATAGAAGTAATATATTAAAATGCGATATAACATAACTATCATAGATAGGAAGGGGTCTAAGGATATTAACATCATGTCTTCTTATGATATAATGTATGCAAAAATAAAATGCACTTAGCTTTTAGTATTTAGCATCTAGATTCTAGCTTTGAGATATTCGAAATACACAGACAAGTCCTAACTTTATGGAAATGTTAGGTACCCATCTCTGTATGTCAACATTTTTGATAATAAATTATAATTAACGCTGAGAGAAAGAATAAGAAGTGAAGAGACTAGAGAAGAACTGGGAATCGAGGCAATAGACGAATTTATAGAAAGAAGGCATCTTGCATGGTGGGGTCATCTACAGAGAATCTGTAGGAATCTCTGGAGGAATCTGTGCCAACAAAATGGATATGGGAAGCAAAGGCGATAGGAAAAATGAAGAGAGGGAGACCAAAGGAGACATGGGACAATGTGATATTGAAAATACTAGAGAAGAGAGAAAAATCGTTCAGAGAAGCCAAAGAACTGGCGCTAGATAGGAAAATGTGGAAGGAATTTATTAAGGGCCAATAAGGCCAAACTTTTCGTTGTAGTTTTCCATTCCTCGCTATCTGTATTATAATAAACTTCTATTATACTAATATGCAATCGTATTCTTGTTATAAGTTTTATTCTATTAGATTGTCATGATTAGTGTAGATAGCGTATTGTAATCTTAAAAACTGATTTTCATCAAGTTTTAACTGAATTATATGTCTTATTATAACAAATGGGCTTAAAAATCTGATCCTTACATCATTACATACAGGGTGTTAATTATGTAGGTGGCCCAATTTGGATGTTTCTATAGGGGATCTCGGTAACTAGAAGAGATAGAGAAAATCGGATGACGTATCTGCGATCTCTTTTTTCAAGACAAACTCAATGGTGAAAATAAAAATTGTCTATCGTCTTTTGTTTTTAAGTTATAGCCAAATACTCATTATATCCCATTTTAGATTTTTATCAATATTTCATTTATTTGGTCTAAATTTATGTTTCTGGAGTGCTAGATTCTTCAAAATTCCGGATTCATCCTCAATATGCCGGCTGAAAATTGCTGGATTCACTGTTACAGCTAAAATTACATTAGTAGCAGTATCTTCCGCGTCTACAATATTGTAAGACCTTGATCTTGGTTGATAAGATTTTCTTTTAGTCTTTGAAATATTGATTTATCCAGTTGTTTTGATTCCGGATAGCGATTCAAATATGTTTCTTAGTGATTTGTTATTGCTTTGAATAAAGCATCTAACATAGCAAATATTTCATAATTTTCGTACGGCATTGGTAAACACTTACAACGAAATATAAAGATCACGTCAAATGTATTAGCTTGACCATCAAACAATTTAAAGAAAACAAGCCTACTACGCCCAATAAGAGAACATATGACGTGTTAACACAATTTTAATAGATTTCAATCAAAATGAAATTATAAAATTCACATGTGATATATTATTGAAAAGAGAATAAAATAACCTATTTATTAAGGCCAAAGCCAAGTACGACTTGTATTTAAAAAAACACAACTTTGTATTGTATCTTGTTTATTAACGAATAAATTAAAATTCTGTAAAACGTATTCAATTCACCGTAAAGAAGCGCCTGAAGAACGTGTAACTCTTAATCTTAATAAAATGCGAAATAATTGAAATTTTGATAACAATCGAAAATGGAAAATAATGATTTTTTTGCCATAACTTCAAAACAAAAGACGTTAGCCAATTTTTGTTTTCACCATTGAGTTGGTCTTGAAATAAGAGATGAGGATACGCTATCTGATTTTCTCTATCTCTTCTAGTTACCGAGATCCCCTATAGAAACATCCAAGACAAGTAGTTCAGTTAAAACTTGATCAAAAACAGGTTGTAAGATTACAATACGCTATCTACACGAATCATGACAATCTAATAGAATGAAGCTTATAATAAGAATACAATTGCATATTCGTATAATAGAAGTATATTATAATAAAGATAGCGAGGAATGAAAAACTACAACAAAAAGTTTTAATATGGTAAAATAGTTACCCCTATAGAAACATTGAAATTGGGCCACCCTGTACATAGACAAACTTAAAGGGTTTATTCCTTGATGAATTCTAATTCAGAAAGTTCATACAAATATGGGGTCGCAACGGCTTTGTTTTCAAAATACAGTTTAAAGAAGTTCTAAAAAAAAATATTATTTAATTACAGACAATCTTATAATGCTTAACGTGGAAGATTTTAGAAATCGCATATAAGAGTCAAGTGCCATTATCATAAATTTTCATGATATTTTCGAACGAGTCGCCAGTCAATTGTAATTTTAAACAGTTCCTGATGAGGCAATGAGGTTTGTTTATTTTGTTCCATAGCAGTAGGGTATTCAAGTTTTGTATCTATTGTAAGATTGTTTCTTATTAAACTTTTTTTTTTAAACTTCTTTAAAGTTTATTTTGAAAACGAAGCTGCTGGGACCTCATATTTATATGAATGTTTTTGTATTAGAATTGATCAAGGAATTACCCCTTTAAGTTTGTCTAAGTTCTTAATTAACACCCTGTCTATTTGATATTACTAGCCCGGCGCATGCACCATTTCTCGGCATAATAAAAATAAGAAAGCATAGAGAAATCATGCGTTATTTTAGGTTTTTCGCACTTTCGCGAAATTTCACATTTTTGGCTCACCTTAATGCAAAATTATAAATCAACCGGGTTGTAAATGTGCGTGAAAGACGGGACGGAATTGTGGTAAAGAGGAGTACTTGTAGCTATTCATGTCGACAGATGTGTTGGGGAGAATGAAAAAATAAAAAAAAAAAGACATAACCATTTTACACTTTATGAGTGAGTAATTTATGACCATCGGTTGAAGATGGTAGAATACCGCTCCCAGTAAATATGGCGGATAAAGTTTGCTAGAAACAGTAGATACTACTGGACGGAAAATGTGTACTTTATGATACGTTATATACTGAAAGTGGGCATATTGTGGTAATATTAAAAATCTGAACAAATTTTATAACTATATAATTATATATTTTTTTTAAATAATACGATTTAAATTTTTTTTTGTGATATCTCCGAAACTATGAAATTGAAAAAAAAATGAAAACCATAGATGGATATATATTAGGTATATCTAATATTCAATTCAAACAATTTCAGATTTCAATCTCACAGCGTTTAAAAAATATGATTTTTTGAAAATCCAGACCTGTGTTATAATCCCATTAAAACTTGATGTTGAACAGTTTCGCAACATAACTTAGTACATACCTATTGAATTGTTTTTGGTTAAAAATGGTGAACCGGAAACGGTTCTCTTCGATTGTAATTTCTAAGTTTTTATCAGTATACAGGGTGTCCTGTAACACATTAATAATAATTTGGAAACTGTGAATAAAAAAAAAACAAACAAACAAAAGTTCATTGAATTTACACATTTTTTTACACAAGCATATTTTGAATATATAGGTTGTTCGTTTTGACTCCAAAAAATATATTCAAAATATGCTTGTATAAAAGGATGTACTCTTTTTCCAATTGTTTTACGGTGAAAAACGTATCAACGTGTTCCGGTAATTTTAGGACCTGTATAATACATACAGTAAACCGTAGAGATAAAGAGTTGGTTAAATTAGACAAAATATTCTTGAGGTCAAGGCCTACTTAGGATAGAAAATATTTTTTTACAAAAGTTGAATGGCTGCCAATGGCAATAAACTGAAAAACTGCATTTTTAATTTTAGGCTCCAACTCGTTAAAATCGAATTTATGTTGAAATGATATTTTGACATAATTAAGGCACTTTTTTGAAAAGAATTCACATATGTTATCAAGACTGGCGTGTCATTCATATACAAGGTGTCTTACACCCTGTATATGAGCCTTTGGACCCGTATCAGGCCTGTGGAGCAATATTTTATTGAATTTTTCTAATTGCATCATCCATTTTTCTAGTTGTATCATCCATTTTTGTAAATACTATACTTTTTCTCCGATTACTCGCAAAGTGACGGTTTTTAGGCGAAAACGGTCACTTTGACAAAGATCGGAGAAAACGTATAGTATTTACAAAAATACTTGAAAGCTGAGTGCAGTTACATCTACTTCCAGTAATGTCCGAGAATCGAAACTATTACCATTAAATTCTTCAGGTTATGTTATCTTATTTTTCTTTTCCTCAAAAACGTATAAACTTATAAACTGAGAAAAAGGCCTGATACAGGTGGTGTGGGATACTCTGTATATTGAGAATTTTACGCAAACTGTCCTAATTTAAAGACAAGTCATAAGTGTCAATATTGTGTCAATAACTCAATATGTGATGAATCCTGCTCAAAGAAAGTGCCTTCAGAAAATTAAAATATCATTTTAATATAATTTCCATTAAACGGGCTAGAAATAAAATTGAAAATGCAATTTTTTTTCTTGTTTTTGGCCAACGGCAATCAAACCATTCAATTTTTGATACTCTTATTTTCCCTGCCAAGTGGCTCTTGGTCTAAAGATTATTTTGTCTAAATTAACCAATTCTCTATATCTTTCGGTTTACGAGATAATCATGTTGAGCTCGTTAACTGGGACACTGTGTATAGTATACACGAATATAGGTGTCTAAAACATTTCAATAATAAGAGATATTTGAAAATTACATGCCTTTAGAATTAAATACATTTTCACAATTTGATTTTTGGAAAAAGGTAACTAGAAATTTATTTTTGTTGATCAAAAACTACTTGGTGTTACTGAAAACATATTTTTAAATGAATTATTTATAATCGGTGACTAAAATACCACACTAAATTTAGAATAAAACACTACTATGTTTTAACCACACAATTTATGTTATTATATATTATATATTAATTATTATATAATTTAACTGTGTGGTTAAAACATAGTAGTGTGTTATTCTAAATTTAATATGGATTATTACAAAGTAAAGGTCTCAACCATCTTAATGATTAAAATATCACACTATTACCAAAATTGAACTCAATTTTTTCTACGACTGGCTAATGCTGATAGTTGTTGGTGATACCGGCTTGATATACTTAATTAGTCTAATTTATAGACTAATTATAATAGATTTATAGACTAGATTATAGTCTCGCTTCGCTCGTTTTTGGCAAATATTACACTCGTCAAACAATATCGCACTTTTCATAACTGGTTACGTAAATAACTATTATGGTATAAATGCAGACCCACGCATTGTAACAAAGTTGTAGAATCTGTCATACAATTTGATTGTGTGCGATAGTTGTATGACATTCGGTTGTCCTCGCTATACTGCTGTGCTCATAATGTGTATTGTTTTTATATAATCATCATCCTTACTCTTCCTCATGTTGGAGAAGTAAGGATACACTTCTTGCGGATACAGCCAGTGTTATAATTTTAAGTTACACTGTCAGAGCATGTATAGACAAGTTATAAAACATTATTTTCCACTTGTTTTTTATGGCATTCTTTGATCTGTACTGCTACCAAAGCGATGACATATAACTCGTTGTAAATAACGTATTGTATGACAAAACACAGAAATGTGTCTAACATTTGTAGCATTACATGGTTATATGACAGTATAACATGTAGATGTGGACGCGGCTGTAGTGAATAAAGACAGAAAATGATGTATTGTGCACTGTAATTAGATTTGTTTTATAACACAGGTTCTTAATATTCCGATTTTAACCTTCCAACAAGCTCAAAGGTCCTGCCTTGAAAACTTATGGTCCTGTAAAGTTGTACACCTAAAAATTGAAAAAAATTTACATGCAACCGTATAACACCAAGCCGGCGAAATGTTAACTATAGTATTACTAATATGATGAACATTTAAAGAAGGAAAATTCACTTTACTTTCGTAAGGGTCAAGTGTGGTGGAAGTTGCATTTTTTTAATGAATTTACATCTGCTAAAGTAGTTAATAAGTCCCTGAATTGGCTAGTCAATTTGCGGAAGTTCGTCGAAAACAGTGCCCGGTATAGAGGGCAATATTTGGTAATTTCAAATGTTTCGCTCTCATTATCATGTCACATTTTGACAAACAACGAACATTTCAAAGAGAGTGCGATTTTTATTTTATTTTTACTTCATTCGTGTTGTCAATGGCAGTGTGAATAAAGTGTACCTGTCAACATTTTATTCATATTTTTGTATTAAACAGTTGTTTTAATAATATGATTTAATATATAAAATGAACATTTTATTATAGGAATTGGAAAAATTAAATTAATGAATTAAATAAATCTACCAACTCTATGTCGTCTACTTGTTATGGTAATAGGCTTTATATTACAATAAAAGTAATATTTAATTATTCATATTTACTATTTGCATTGTAAATAGCGGGGCACCTATTTATAATTGCTAATGGCGTATCCTGCGACGACAGGTGGTTATCATCTATAAATCTTCCAAGGTATTGTTAATTTCTTTGAATGGAAAAGTTAGATTGGAGAGTTTGGGGGGTTCTAGATTGTGTGCATGGATGTACGCGTGTATATGTGTGCAGGGGAGCTTAACTATTCATTTGCAAGTTCCCGTTCGACTTAAAGCAATTTGCTGTGTAATGCAGTTCGGGGTGTTTTATGCAACGCTGTCTGTATGCATTACTACCCGCGTGAAACGCTTCTGTCCTCATATTCCCGAAATTTATCGGCGTAGTAAGCCTATGATGGGAGTTATAATCGGCTATGATCCTATTATTATACAGCCGCAGTCGCCGCAGTGGCGCTTTCTCCGTAGTTCAGCCGTTCTCCTGGTAGAGAGCGTTGCGATGCATTTGCAGGAGCAATGATTTATGGCCGCGCAAGTTCAAAGACGGACCACCTCATCCGCGAACTTGAGCTTGATCACCGATAAATTCGAATCGATTCGAGCGAAGAATCGCCCGCCATAATAAGACGAACGTCAAATTCATGCGCAATGTGCGCAGGAATAATTACTAACGGCGGCGGGGGTGTATAGGGGCACGTGGGTTGAATCCGGTCTCGAGAGACGTTGACATAGAATGAAGAGAAAATTGAAAGAAATAAAGGAAGCTTTCCTAATAGAACAGAAAAAAAAGGAGAAATTGTTCGCATGTAGAGGAAAAGAGTACGCCTTTGCTGCGATTAGATGACTTGTCAACCTTGCAGGAAAATTTCATTTTACAAACTTGTTTGGCAAGAAAATTGGGCGGAATTGAAGTTGAAGTGGGGCGCACGAGGAAAATTGAGGATTACACAAAATAACTGCTCTTTGATAAACTAAAAACTTATTTATTCTTTCAGCAATTGCGGACAAACCAAATAAATAACCAAGTCATGCTTTGAAAACCAGAGAGTTTACAATAATCAAATTAGGGCCTATTTACCGAATCTCGTGCAGCGCATCGTACAATGTATGCGCACATATGTGATTATTATAATGGACCATATTATGTGGGCGTTCATATGATAACATCCTACTATCTAGTTTTACTAAACATAGCACTTCCTCAAGATAGAACAATCTATTTCCTGCGGAGAATTACAGCAGCGGTGACCAACGGGAGCGAACATTGCAATTTAGTTAACAATTTCAGTAAACATACAAATTCACAATCACAAAATCAAATAATAATTTGATTGCTAATGAAATTTCTATGAATTTGACTATTCAAAAGACCCATGTCCGTCAATAAATAATACGGACTGTATATAGGCCGACAGAGGCTGGGCGAGCGGGAATTCATTCGACCGTTATAATTCGTAATGTCTACAGTGGAGGAACAATCATAAATTTCCCGTGTTTGATTGCGTCCACAATGGACCCGTCGCGATTGCACCTAATAGTATCTGAAAATAGTTTTTCAATCGTGTCCCCGCCGTAATTAAAATAGTTGTCGGATGTGGCTCGGAAGTTGGTGAATCTTTTTACGCGACGCTAGTTGACGAATCCTCCAGTTATATGGAACACAATGGCCCCTTGGAAAAAGTTACGAAAAGAGCACAATGCAACTCTCCCCAAAACTTAGGTATTTAATTGAAGATTCGGACTTCTTATTGTTTACGTTCCCCTTTGTTTTCGACTTTCGAACTTGTGTGTCTTTGAATGCGGGTGTTCCGGAATTCCTCTCGCCCTACGAAACGGAACCTATTCGACTAATTGCCTTATTTCTGCACACGGCCGGCTGCATCCGACCAGACAACCTTAACTATCCCTTACCCCCCCATCATAAGTCACGGTCATCTGTTTTGATTTGCAGGCACGACGTCTCCTCTATCTCTTTCGCGCCAGGAATTCGCAAATATTTGGGCTTTACTGACCCTTCATTATAAAATCGCCTCGGATTAGGTCCAGACCCTTCATTACAGCGATGACACATTTTAAATCAATATTTAACGAACAATAAACGTGTTTAGTTGTAGTAATCAAATTTCTAAGAGGAGCCGTAGGCACCGTCCATTTTTTATCACTTCCATAAAGTTCACACGTGAAATAAGAAATATGCAATGAAAAAGTATATAATAAACTTGAACGCTAGGAGCCCGGGAAATCTCGCTGCTACAAGAAAATACACTCAGTAAGAGTTATAGAGGTATAATTTTTTCCTTGAATAGATTATTTCTGGGCATGGGAACCGTAAACAGTAAAACGTTATGATAAAAGAACTGATAAAAATAAAATAAAAGAAGCGGGAAGAGAGTAGGCGCGGTATATACGGCAGGCGGGAGGAGGTATCAAGCTTGTCCTTGTTTAAAACTATAGGAACAATCTTTCTCAATCTCAGTTCGGAAAAGTTTGATGGCATGTGAAAGAAGAATGGTCGGCTTTACATTTTCGGACTTTAGAGACACGGCCGCCCATCGATTCGTCACGATGCAAACTTGTATAAAATATACTTTTATTGGCTGCGAAAATTTATTCCTGCGGCATGAAATATGCCCCGTTTTTTTTCATCTCCTTAAAATTATGAATACGCAATTCTAACAAGCTACAGTTTCCGCATTCAAATGTGTACACAAAAAGAATATTACCGTTTTACTGCAACATAAATGTTGTTTTTATGCATTCTAAATAAATATTGTGGCGCTATAAAGAGGAATATTATAAGCCAAGAACGCCAGGCACTTAACTGCAGCATTGGAGCTACTACCATAAAAATGAAAATCCACACTCACCGGAATTTTAGACGGAGTCGTCTTTTTATAAAATTAATATCCACGATATTATGAGCAGTGGGTATGATAAATTTACTGCACAACGCTTAAGTGTACTAAAAATTTGCAGAAATATTTAATTGTACGTATCACAGTTGCGTGTTGCATTTCCTGTGTTAAACGTATTGCACGCTCGAGCCAAAGCTTTCATTTCACATGCCTTGAAACCTAAATAAATAATTCCAGACGTGATGTTTGGGGCTGGGCAACCTGCGTTTATTCCCGATATCTTCGTGAATCGTAAAATTCCAAATGGGGCCGTTATTATCTGTATTAAGTTTTATAGAATTCATTAAATCCGCATCCTTTGAAGTGATAAAATAATCGCCCCGGCCGTAAGGAATCCGGCCATTTGAGTAATTTCAATCCGGATGGTCTAAGTATGATTGCGAGAGTTTGATGTGAAAAGTTGCCGGATATTTATACCGAGGTATACGGTGCAGGGGTTAGAGTAAAGGCCAAACGAAACGGCCGGTAAAGGGAACGGTGGCGTGGGGATAATAGGGATAATGGAGTGGGTGGCTGCACATAGCTTTCATTGCTGATGAGATTGTGATTGCCCTGGTTATCACTAGGCTGGATCTAGCAGCCACCTATATAGCCAGGTTACAGCTTTTGGCCGCACTGCAGTCTCCGTACACTCCATGCAATCAGCATATTGATACACCCATCGAATACCGCACACATACCTAATATTCTTAATTTAATACAACCTCCGGATACGTTCATGGCTGAGCATTATGCAATGCAGGCATTTAATAATTGATAATGATTGAAATACTGATTGATTGAGGTTTGTTATTGATGGAATATTACCTTTAAAATATCCACAATATAATTAATTAACACCTGAGTGTAATAGCATTACATTAAAAATAATATCACAATAAATAGAAACACTTATATATTAAATAATTTAAATATATTAACACACTATATTAGCTCAAGCCACAATCTTAGAAATTTTAATACTTTTTACTTTTTAGTTCTATCTAAATCTATGAATCACAACATTAGTCAAAAGAATAGGAGTAAGGCTTCTATTACTCCTAAATACTCAGAAATAATATTCAAAGAAGCTTTAAACGAGGTCGAGGAAGGGATAACCTCGATAAACGGAGAATTGCTGAATAACTTGAGATATGCAGACGATACGGTTATATTCTCAAGCTCCATGGAAGGACTACAACATCTGTTGAACGGCATAACATCTGTAAATGAGCGATATGGTCTCAAAATAAACGTTACAAAAACTAAGTTTATGGTCATTAGCAAACATATCATTAACCCAGGGAGGCTACTGCTGGATAACGAAGAGATAGAAAAAGTAGAAAAAAATATGTATCCAGGGAGTTTTGCAAAATGAACAATGGGACCATTCAATAGAAATATAAAGCCGGATAGAAAAACTCAGAGCAGCGTTCAGAAAAATCATCACAATGTTAAAGAACCATAGTGTTAGCATTAAACTGAAACTAAGACAAGTTAACGATAAATTGTGACATCAAAAGCAAAATTAAACTGGCTAAGGAAAACTGGCCGATGGAAAAGTGTAAGGAAATAGAAGAATGTGAAACGAGATATGATACTTTTAATATGCACAAAAAGATAAAGAGCAAATGACGGGTACAAAAAGAAAACAGCAAACAAATGTAGTAAATGATACTAACAGCAATGTAATCACAAGCATAAAAGAAACATTAGAGAGATGGACGGAGTATATTACCGCGTTATTCGAAGATGATAGACCAGAACCGGTGATTAAAGATGACAGCGAAAGTGGACCAGAAATACTAAGAGCAGAGGTAGTACACGCCATAAAGCAAACCAAAGGACGTAAAGCCACTGGACCTGACTCTGTGCCAATAGAACTCGTAAAACTTATCGACGAGGAAGAAATAGATATCTTGGTTAAACTATTTAACCAAATCTACAGCACAGATACCACAACAATGGCTAGAACCTACATTTGTTACCTTACCTAAGAAGAATAGGACCAAGGAATGCGCTGATTACAGAACAATAGCATTAATGAGTCATGCCCTAAAGGCGTTTTTAAGAATCATCCATAACCGCATCTACAGGAAGATGGACTATGAAATAAGTGACAACCAAATGGGCTTCAGGAATGGAGTGGGCAAAAGAGAAGCATTATTTGGTACAAATGTTCTGATGCAGCGATGCTTAGATATGAATCAAAACGTATATGCGTGTTTTATTGACTTTGAGAAAGCATTTGACAAGGTTCAACACGCAAAGCTAGTAGACATCTTGAAGAAGAAAAACATCGACAGCCATGATATTAGAATTATAAGCAATCTCTATTGGAACCAAAATATCAGGGTTAAAGTTGGCGATGAACTAATGGAGGAAATAGACATTCTCCGTGGAGTTCGCCAAAGCTGCGTTTTATCACCTATACTGTTCAACGTTTATAGTGAGGCTATTTTTCAAGAATGCATGGAAAACGTCTCAGAAGGTATTGTGATAAACGGCGAAGTTGTCAATAACCTGAAATTTGTGGACGATACAGTAATATGTACAGACAGCGTACCAGATCTTCAAAACGTAGTCGAAAACCTCAATACTGCGTGCAACAACTAGGGTCGAAAAATTAATCTAACAAAAACAAAATTCATGATCATCACCAAAATTTCCATAAGTAACGAAAATCTGTATATATCTGGAAAACGAGTGGAAAAGGTAACGCAGCATAAGTACCTTTTAACGATCGTCACCCAAAACGCAGAACAAGGTAAAGAAGTAAAAGCTGGTATAGAAATTTCTAGAGCTGCATTTATTAAAATGAAGAAGCTATTTTGCAGCCGTGACATCAAATTAAAACTAAGGCTGCGAATGTTACGTTGCTACATATTTTCTACCTTGTTATACGGAGCGGAGGCCTGGACATTAAAACAGACAGATACGAACAAATAAGTAGCATTTGAAAGATGGTGTTACAGAAGAATTCTAAAGATATCGTGAGTGGACCGAGTTACAAATATCGAGGTGCTACAAAAACTTGATAAAGAAGAGAAACTTATAAACATCATTAAAAAGCGTAAACCTCCAATACTAGGGCTGTTTGACGGAAGAGTGACTTTTCAAAGGTTGGTAACACTTTCGCTATAATGATTATGTTGCTAGCTCCTAAGGCCTTTCGGAGGTCTACTGTCAAAATTTGGCACCAATCTGACAGATAGATTATGTTTTATACTTATTTGAAGAAAACTGTTTTCGTTGTTGTGTAAATAAGGAGAAAAAATAATTTCGAGTGTTGATTAAACATTATTTTGTACGTGAAAAAACAATTAAAGAAACCGAGGAAAAGTTACGTAAATATTATCCAGAATCTGCTCCGTCCCATGGAATGATTTGTAAGTGGTTTCTGCTTTTAAAAGTGGCCATATGAGCACGGTTGATGCAGATCGTCCAAAACCATCATTTACTGTAACTACTCCAGAAATGGTTAATAAACTCTATGGCCTTGTAATTGACAATCGTCGAATAAAAGTTCGTGAGATAGCTAATGAAGTAAACATCTCAACCAAACGGGTATACAATATTTTGCATGAACATTTCAATAATAAAAAGCATTCCGCGAAATGGTTGCCGCGTTTTCTTAATGGTGAACAAATGCGCGCTCGCATTAAGAATTCAGAAGAATGTTTGGCCGTCTTCAACGTAATTCAAAGGATTTTTTTCGTCGGTATGTCACAGTAGATGAAACTTGGATACACCATTATACTCCAGAAACATGCATACAGTCTAAATAATGGATTTCTCCATGCGAACATGCTCCCAAAAAGGCAAAAACATTTTTTTCGGCCAATAAGGTCATGGCCACAGTTTTTTTGGGATTCTAAAGGGGTAATCTTTATTAATTGTTTACAAAAAGGAAAAACGATAACTGGCCAGTATTATGCTGATTATGCAGACACGTTTTGATGCCGAACTTGAAAAACAACGACCGCATTTGATGAAGAAAAAAGTGTTGTTACATCACGATAATGCGCCCTCACATTCGTCTGCAATTGCTACAACTAAATTGGCTGAATTGCATTACGAATTACTGCTTTGTCCGCCATATTTGCCAGATCTGGCTCCCAGTGATTTCTTCTTATTCCCAAATTTTAAAAAATGGCTGGGTGGAAAAAGATTTTAGGCAACTGAAGAGGTGATAACCGAGTCAAATGCATATTTTGAAGACTTTCCGAAAGATTACTTTTTGGAATGTTTAAAAAAACTGTAAACTCGCTGGGCTAAGTGTGTACAGTAAAGTTAAAAGTTATGTTGAAAAATAAAATATTTTTTAAACAGAAAAATAACGTTTTCATTAAAAAGTCACTCTTCCGTCAAACAGCCCTCGTATCTCGGTCATATCATTAGGGGGAAACGCTACAGGTTGCTGCGACTGATTATGGAAGGAAAATAATAAAGGGGAAAAGAACCATAGGGAGAAGAAGGATTTCCTGGCTCATAAATTTAAGAGAATGGTTTGGATTAACATCAAGCCTTCTATTTAGAACAGTTGTTAATAAAGTTAGGATTGCCATGATGATTTCCAACCTCCGATAGGAGATGGGACTTTAAGAAGAAGAAGAAGACTAGTTATCAAACTAACTATCAACGTATTTCCGGTGCTCTTGAACGGAGTGGAGTCTTGGACCTTGACGGAGGCTTCAATAAATAAGGTAAACGCGTTCGAAATGTGGACGTATAGAAGAATACTCAGAATCCCGTGGACAGCACATGTTTCTAATGAAGTGGTGTTAAGGAAGATGAAAACAGAAAGAGAAGTCGTGAACACGAAACGAAGAAAACCGGAATATCTAGGTCATATCATGAGACACCAAGGGCAATAGGCGCTGCTACAGCTAATACTTCAAGGAAAAGTAGAAGGAAGGAGAGGACCAGGACGAAGAAGTTTCGTGGTTGAGAAACTTACGAACGTAGTTTAACACAACAACCACAGAAGGGTTTCGCACTGCCGCGAACAAAGTTAAAATTGCGTTGTTGATCTCCAACATCCGGTAACGGATAGGCACGCGAAGAAGAAGTCAAAAGAATGAGTGTAACAACAAATTTTACAAGAAAATATAATTCAATTATTATATTAATTACTCAGACATAGGGATTCTAAATCACAGTCAATTCTGCATATTTATCTCTTTTTTTTGTTTGGTCTTTGGTTGATCTTTGGTTATCGAACTAATAAGCGTGACAAAATACGTATTTTTCTATTTAGCGTTTAGAATAAGTCGATTCTAGCACCCAGATAATGTCATTTGAGTGTTAGAATAAGCGGTTGGTGAGTTAGAATAGACTAGGAAAATTTACTGCATTGATGTTGGTAGTGGTAGCGTTGACGGTTGACGTTGAACTGTCAACTGACATATGTCAAGAAATAAATTTCACAGAGAACAGCAAATTAATGAAAACGAAGTTTAATTTAAATTATTACCGTGGAAAGTACAATTTAGTATTCATTTTCAAACAACGCAAAATTGCGGAAAAAAAATCTGACGTTTCAAATTATTTTTTTTCCACAGCCACCTAAATGAACGTCACATAAATGTCACCAACCACCGCAAAATCCCCTGCATTTAAAATTATCATTTTTTTAATTTATAAAATAGTATGATGTGGCAAAATAGAAAAAATTATATAAAACACTCGTTTCAGAAGGACCTTCAACCACTCATTTGTTCCTCAACTCGCTGCTAAGCAGCTCCTTTCAGAATTTCAATTTCGTGCTTAAATAGATGCCTTCTGCACTGGTATTTTAATATACATTCTAGCATGGCGTGTATTAAAGCTGCCTAGTAACAACACATTTATTGATCAACTATGATCAACAATAAACGTCTGGAAGTACTTACTTTTATTAAAATAAGTAGATAGGCAAGGAAAGTTCTGGGCCATTTTCCCATAAGGTATACATGGAGGTCTAAATTCACTTTATTTCCGGTTGGGCTGGTCGTCGAATTTATCTAAGTCCGTTATCAGCGATGTTTAAGTTTAATAAAGAGGCTGATATACACAGGTTGATATAAATAAGCTGATTTGAATAAGCTGATTTAAACAGGCTGAATCGACGACCAGCACGACCGGAAGTAAAGTGAACTTAGAACCTCCATGTAAACCTTATGGGCCCATAACTATCCTAGACATCTACTAAAAGAAAGATTAAATGTACACTTACTACTGCTTAAAATCCCAAAATTAAACACCAGAAGCTGCATACTCCTTATTATTGGTTATTTAGAAGCAACAGTTCCAACCTTCAGAATTTCGTTGATGACATTAACCTCTATAGCAGAAGGCATTGATGCAACAAATGCCAATCCCAAGAAGGCTGATTTAAACAGGCTGATATAAACTAGCTGATTCGACGACCAGCACGACCGGAAGTAAAGTGAACTTAGAACCCCCATGTAAACCTTATGGGAAAATGGCCCATAACTGTCCTAGCCTATCTACTAAAATAAATATTAAATGTACACTTACTATTGCTGGAAATCCGAATATAAAACACCAGAAGCTGCATACTCCATAGAATTGGTTATTTAGAAGCAAGCAGTTTCAACCTTTAGAATTTCTTTGATGACATTAACGTCTATAGCAGAAGGCATTGATGCAATAAATGCCAATCCCAAGAAGGCTGATTTAAACAGGCTGATATAAACTGATTGATTCGACGACCAGCACGACCGGAAGTAAAGTGAACTTAGAACCCCCGTGTAGACCTTATGGGAAAATGGCCCATAACTATCCTAGCCTATCTACTGAAATAAATATTAAATGTACACTTACTACTGCTGGATATCCGAAAAGCAAACACCAGAACACCAGAAGCTGCATACTCCTTAGTATTGGTTAGTTGGAAGCAAGCAGTTTCAACCTTGAGAATTTCGTTGATGACATAAACGTCTATAGCAGAAAGCATTGATGCAACAAATGCCAATCCCAAGAAGGCTGATTTAAACAGGCTGATATAAACTGGCTGATTCGACGACCAGCACGACCGGAAGTAAAGTGAACTTAGAACCTCCATGTAAACCTTATGGTAAAATGGCCCATAACTATCCTAACCTATCTACTACAATAAATATTAAATGTACACTTACTACTCCTGGAAATTAAAAAATCAAACACCTGAAGCTGCATACTCCTTAGTATTGGTTATTTGGAAGCAAGCAGTTTCAACCGTCAGAATTTCGTTGATGACATTAACGTCTATAGCAAAAGGCATTGATGCAACAAATGCCAATCCCAAGAAGGCTGATTTAAACAGGCTGATATAAACTGGCTGATTCGACGACCAGCACAACCGGAAGTAAAGTGAACTTAGAACCTCCATGTAAACCTTATGGTAAAATGGCCCATAACTATCCTAGCCTATCTACTACAATAAATATTAAATGTATACTTACTACTCCTGGAAATTAAAAAATCAAACACCTGAAGCTGCATACTCCTTAGTATTGGTTATTTGGAAGCAAGCAGTTTCAACCGCCAGAATTTCGTTGATGACATTAACGTCTATAGCAAAAGGCATTGATGCAACAAATGCCAATCCCAAGAAGGCTGATTTAAACAGGCTGATATAAACTGGCTGATTCGACGACCAGCACGACCGGAAGTAAAGTGAACTTAGAACCTCCATGTAAACCTTATGGTAAAATGGCCCATCACTATCCTAGCCTATCTACTACAATAAATATTAAATGTTCACTTACTACTCCTGGAAATCCAAAAATCAAATACCTGAAGCTGCATACTCCTTAGTATTGGTTATTTGGAAGCAAGCAGTTTCAACCGTCAGAATTTCGTTGATGACATTAACGTCTATAGCAGAAGGCATTGATGCAACAAATGCCAATCCCAAGAAGGCTGATTTAAACAGGCTAATATAAACTGGCTGATTCGACGACCAGCACGACCGGAAGTAAAGTGAACTTAGAACCCCCATGTAAACCTTATGGGAAAATGGCCCATAACTGTCCTAGCCTATCTACTAAAATAAATATTAAATTTACAGTTACTACTGCTCGAAATCCGAAAATCAAATACCAGAAGCTGCATACTCCTTATTATTGGTTATTTGGAAGCTAGCAGTTTCAACCTTCAGAATTTCGTCGATGACATTGACGTCTCTAGCAGAAGGCATTGATGCAACAAATGCCAACCCGCTCCATGTTGACGATTAAAAATGTCATGCACGCGTACCTACCCTGTAAAATGAATCTAAATGTTTCTTATTTTCTCTTTATTTCTACATCCTTTAAAACTGTACCGTTAAGCATTCCGCTTCGCGTCAAGCTCTTAAAGCCGACGAGCGTGCGTAAAAGGCTGTTTTATGCACTTGTATCATAATATTTTATTGTACACGAATAAAATCTGTAAACCGCTTCGGAATTAAATATTTTACTGAACCGCAACTGTACTGAAACAAAAATTGTAAAATTTTATTAGTATAAATAAAGCACTTGGATAAATTTCACAATTTTTTTAATAGAAAACTTTACAATTGAGGCGTTTATTTTAAAAAGTGCACATGTCCAAAAATCAGTTTTGTGGGAAAATTAAAATAAAAGTTACAGTGGAAGTTATACCTAAAGTACGGGAAGATACATCAGGCTATTCTGTTGTATTTATTTCAACTTATTTAAAAATAAAAATAATTTTAAATTAGAACTGTGAAACAGCAGAAAAACGGAGAAAATAGTTGGACTGTAACTATTGTTTTTAGGTGGAAATTTTGTAATGTGAAGAAGTGAAAGTACAAAATAAAGTTCAAATACAAAATAAAATTTACTTTTTCCAAAATTTTATATGAAAATTGTAACTCTTCACAGCCACTACTGTTGTCATCCTCGTCCAGTTCGGGTTCCTCATCAACAACACTTAAATATTGCTCAGCAAAAAACGGTTCATAAAATGATATATTTTGGGGTTCCTTTAAGAAAATCATTAAGTCCTTAATATTCCTCAGTTTTGCTGATGATATTTCTAGCTTTTTGTTTAGATATTGACACTTAAAAAAGAAACCTGATGGACATGTGTCGTTTTTAAAGAATTGCTATATTTTTATTGGCCTGTTACACGCGACTTGTATTGTTTTTCGAGAAAACGGGTTTGTTAGTGCATAAACATAGGTCTTGAGAGCAGTTTACTGTTAATAACTCGATTTGTGCATTTTTTGACTTATGTTGTTTTTAAAATAAACGTTACAATTGTTTCGATCTCACGACCATTATCAAGGGACAAATTAAACTTGATTGAACATTAATTTGTGCTTTATTTATACTAATTTAATTAATAAGTAAGTAATTTATACTTGTTTCCCCAAGTATTAACCACTGATTCATACAATATAATGTATAATTTTATTCAACTATGTATGTTTGAGATACCTTTTTGTGGATGCGGTAAGTCAAAAACTTCCGATCATAATTAAATAAAATTTTGAAAATAAGGGATAACTTCCGAAAATAATTAAATTAAATTTTGTAAATAAGAGGTTTGTATCAAGATCTACATGTTTACTCTAATTTCTGTATGCCTTGTCAAATATGATATCTGATAAAAATTGATTATAACAAAATTTTGATCGAATTTAATATTTAAAAATTGATATAATAACGACACAGATATTTTGAATGAATTTATTTCAAAAAGATATATATTTTTTTTAAATTTAGCTTGAAATTTGAAAACTGAGACAAATAAGAATGTAAATACGATAATCAATAGTAAATTTGCATGGCAAATACCTAGAAGCATCAATATTGATGGTATTTGTGGAAGTGCAAATGTTGTATAATTAATGTGTTTGTTTGCCTGTAGCATAGAAGAGGGCCGACGAAATGTGGCCTACTTCGCCCTTGGCCCAATAAATTGGCACGATTTTGCAACTAAATTATATTCACTCTGAATTCGGATGTTGACTTTGTAAGTTGCATTATTTCCTCAGGATCTTGGAGTCGATATTTTTACATTTTATTTCATTTTAATAACTGATGGCGTATATTGGGCCATTCTGATGCATTTGTGGAAACTTGAGGTTGAAACTAGATTAGTATGAAACTAATGAATACAGTGAAAATAACTTAAATTAGATTTTACTTAGTAACTATATCTATAATTACAAAATCTACTGTCTAGGCCTATACATACACAAGATCACTTAAAAGTATGGAAACATATAAATATACAGGGTGTTAATACTAAGTTGTAACACTCGAAAATGACAGTTAGAACTCATTGAAAGAAACAACTTTTCTTAGTTCAAATTTTTGAATTGGAGCCCAAGTTCATAGTTATTGGCGTTCTTTTGTTTTCGAAAAATCGCCATTACTCCCTTATTTTAAGGAATATTTAAAAAATACAAAAACGTTTAGCATGCGCTTTTGATTCTCTAAAACATTTGTATTTACAATTATTTTCTATTTTATCATTTAACAAAATGGCGACCGATCAAAAATTTCGAAACTAGATATTTTGGAAACCACTCGATTGATTTTTGAAAATAAAACATTTATGAAATTCTTAAACTATATTATAACATTTGTCTGAAACATTTTTTTCGATCTGTCCAAAAAAAGTTTTTATTCAAATTGAATTACAAGATACATTTTCACAAACTTTAACAATCATTTAATCAATTTTAATTAATTTTAATTTAATCACAATATTTGTTAATAGACTTTTTTTTTCTTATTTTAAACCCTCATCTACACTTGTATTGTTAAAACCTTGAGTTTGGGAAGAAGGTATCACTTAGATTTGTTTTAACTCGAAAATCGTGGCATTTTTTGAGTAGTTTAGGATTATAGTTAAAAAAAAAAATTGTCATACTTCATTATTGCGCCATCACATTTACTACTTCATGGCATTCAATGGGATGTAAACCCATTTGGGACTGAGGTTGGAAAAATATGAGAACAAATTTTATTATACAATAGAATTATAGTTGTCTTCAGAAGCAAGAAAACAATTAAAAATATGAGAAAAAATATTTAAAATTTTATTTTGTTTGATTTTTCCGGTGGAAAATATAATGCAAATAGAAGAATAAATGCAAAATGATGTGAAAACTACAGCACAGGTTTGCAGGTAACTGAGCTTAAGACCAATCGTCTTAAACCTTAACATCTGCTTTACAGTTTCACATTATGTATTACATGTGTAAAATGAAAGAAGATAATACTAATACTGCTGTGTTACTATAAAAATAAAATCCCTTGCACCGTTTACGAGACATCGGAGGCCATATGTCCATAAAAAACTTTTGGCATGCTTAAGCCTTTGAATAAATTTCTAAATTTACGAAATCCCACATGCACCCTTAACGCTACATGTAGCGAAGTTATTTGACGCTTACTGAATATGAAACTAGTAAAAAACTGTGTTCGCAGATTAGTTATCTCTATTCGAGACATTATTTGTAGCTTGGCGACAATTATCAAAAAACCTTATTCTGATTTCAGTAAAGTATGATTATTAATTTAGATGAAATCGGCACTAAAGTAATCCATTATAAATTTGCTGCAAATTGGAAATATAATCGTATTTAATATTTAAATTCGTCCATATGTATCATAATTCGTTATTTTTTACATCAACATAGTAAAGTAAATAAACAGCCTTGCTGGCTTTACTTTGTGATGCATTGTAAAATAAATCAAGATACAAATTAGTTGTATCACTAGAGTTAGTACACGTAATTGTAATCAGGTAGTTGAAGGTGGTTTAAAAATGTATTACTATAGTTGTTGTTTCTATAATTTTGAGTACATAACGTTTGATACCAGTTCAAATACAGGGTGAGTTTTATTTTTCATTTTAAGCTTTGGGATCTCGGAAATCATAAGACATGGAGATTCGGTTAAATTAGGAAAGTGTTGTCGTTTTAAGAGCTTATGCAAGATATTCTTTTGTTTGTTGAAAAAAGATCACAGTTTTTCAGTTATAATACAAACTGTAATTTTTTAAATAACGGTCATAGTTGGCTTTGACATTTTTAAAAAGGACAAATTTATCTCTTTATAGCGATACAATTTTGACTATACTTACTTTGATAAATAAAGGCCATTTACGAAAATGACTTTATTATGAAAATTAAAACTTTATTACAATTATTACCTACTTTGACAAATGAATACGATACAGTACTATTTGTATTAAAGGGAGTAGCAAAAACAGAGTTTGCCATGGAAAAAGAATTCCTCCTACTACGAGAATTCTAATAATTTTTCTATTCTAAGTACACTAAATTCTATTCAAACTATACAACGAAAATTCAAGCATCTCATTTATTTATGAATGTAAGTATCTATAGCAAACCTTATATCGTTATAAAGAGAAAAAAATATCCTTTTTAAAAATGTCAAAGCCAACTATGACTGCCATTTAAAAAAAATGAAGTGTGTATTATAACTCAAAGCTATTTTTTTTAATCAACAGCATATCCAGTGTTGTAACAGATACATTTTTTTGTATCTAGATACAGATAGAGATACTTCAGAAAAAATGTATCTAGATACATATCTAGATACAAATTTCAAAATGTATTTAGCTACAGATACAGATACATTTGAAAAGTATCTACATACTTCTAGATACATTTCAGATACATGGAAAACCAAAGCAAAACTTGTTTTCTTTGTGAAACTGAAACTGAAATAAATATTCAAACTATTTATTGTTCTTAAATAATGCGCGAAACTAACTTTAAACTTAATTTAAGGTTGTTATATTTAGTACTTACTGGTAAGTAATATGTATTTTTATTTTATTTTATGAATTATTTTTTTTGCCTGACTAGTTTCGGTTATGAAAAACAATCTTCAGAGGCATATGTATTTAATGTCTATATATCTTGAATTATTTGAAATAATTCAAGATTTCTCTTCTTGAAAGAAGAGAAAGAAGAGAAAGAATTATCTTCTGTTTTCTTCTGCTCAGCTGCTAATTTCAGTTCTCTTTTTTTCTTAAGCTCTTCAGCTTTTTTTCTTGGATATTTTAAATTTCATAGATGTCTATTTTTGTAAAATTAATACGTGTCAAAACGTTCGTCAGGCAGACGATTTCGACGGGGTCTCAGAATTTGTCCACAAACACTGAAAAGTCTCTCTACGGCAGCCGAGGAAGGCAAAATAGTGTTATATTTTTTAAAAACTGAGCAAACAATGCTGTAGTTTAGATGTTATAATTCGCGGGACTTATCACTGTACTGATAATACTCGATATCAACAGCATTTGTGTTTGATGCGGAAGGTGTATCTGTGTATCTGAGTATCTGAGATACTTAGAAAATGTATCTAGATACAATTGTAGGTACTCAAGAAGGAGTGTATCTAGATAAATATCTAGATAATTGAAATGAATCTGGATACTGTATCTTGATATATGTATCTAGATATATTACAACTCTGAGAGTCTCCGAGTTATACCGTTTCAAAGTCTGGTTGGCGCAAGAAATCGATCAACGTTTTTGGAATGGGATATCACGAGACCAGCTATTGAATGAAAATCGGTTTTGTCTGTAATCATCAGCCTTTCAGGCTTATCATTCCACAGCTTGCATTCCATTCCCATTGCATTCGATGCCAGTGTACATTACAACACTGAGCATATTTTGCATAAGCTCTTAAAATGACTCTTTCCTCATTTAAGCGAATCTCTATGTTTTATGGTTTCCTTGATCCCAATGCTTAAAATGAAAAAAAAAACGCATTTACATCTTGTAAAGGTTGCAATTTTGTTAGTAGTAATGACTAGAAATGTATTCTTATTAAAATTGTTATATTCTTATAGCCACCATTTCAATATAAATTTAATTACACCTGACATATCATCCGATGCTTGAAATCAATTATGCATTTAATAAATTACTGCTAATAAACGTATACTGACTTGCAGTGTTACTATTCATCTAAGACTAAGAGACTAAGTGTATGTTTATTTTTCACTTCCGTGTTTTATTACAGTTGCGTGGATAGAGCGAGATTGCCACGTAATATCGTGCATCCCAGAAGAAAACAAAGTATAACATCATGCAAAAATTGAATATAGGGGAGCTTAGAGTTTTAACCCTCACTACTTGTATGCAAACACGCAATTTTTAACGAAAAGGGGGATTGCAGGAACGCCCCAAAAATAACCATCCCGTGAGCATTGTGTTGTCAATTTTTCCGAATAAATTAGTTTCATAGAAATTGAAACAAATTGCGCACGCGTGTACCGAATCAATTATTCGTGTGGACTGAATGTGCATGTTTTGGAGAAAACATGTAGGGTTTAAGATTAAATAAGCAAATTTTATATATTATGTCTGAAAAAATAATTTACGACAGCCATCTAAAAAGGTGCATGACTATCATGCACATGTAAACTGATTAACTGATTTTTAAATTTGGTTAATTACTAACCAGTGCTACTAGCTAGATTACTAGCATTGGGAAATTAACAAACAGCTGCTTTTACCTGAACGCACAAACTTCAGAAATGAGATTTTGCCAGATACATTAAATTGTGCAGATTCTCTATTTTGCCAATTTGCAAGTGTGTCAAGAGTGGGGTCATATTATTCATTAGTTGATGTTTTTATTCGCGATTATGAAGTAAATTATACTATTTATATGTAATTCAAATGTTGTTAATGATCGACGAATTAATGCAGCACATGTGTTTAAATCGTGAATGCTGAACAGGTGAAATATACCACAGTATTAATGTCACTAATAAATACACGTATTATCCCATTTTGCGCCGTAATTAATTTTAATAATTTACTGAGTGTATTTCACAAACTTCCAAATTCTCGCCACTGCGTGTTAATGTATTATTGCTGGGAAAGGTTGATTATGCGTCTCCATGCATAATTTCTGGTTTTATAAAATTTCCGCTTTAAGCTGAATATTTTACGGCAGCGGAAGAAGACCAAGAAAAAAAAACTAAAATTCAACAAACGTGCCGGCGTTTTATTTATACAGGCCATCGTGAGTTTTTCCGGCATTTCCTTTCCGTAAAATTATTTATTTACAAGGAGATATGACCGTGCGTGTACACAACGCTGTACGTGCAAATCCTACGCGATTATACACGACGCGCACAATTTGCACGCTTACATATTTATTTTAATGATGATTTGTTGGGTCCATGAAGTGCACTTTTCCTCCCACTTGCGGAGTGGAATGTACACTGCAATATAGATTATATGAACATCGTTTATACGGCGAGCTGAAAAGAGCGAAAAGCCAAGTAATTACCTGATGGGCTCAGCAGACTTTACGCGGAAGCTACATAAAAGTGCCGCAAACTTAGAACCGAACATAAAACTACATCGCATACACACATCCGGATGTATCCTCCGTAAATTCGAATATTATGTTCTATTCGACGCGAAAATTATAAATATAAGGAGATTGCACATTACATTTCAAAATGAATTCGTAATCGCATTTTATGATACCTTAAGGATTTGCATATCTTTTAGCACAATTATTTTTATTAAGCATTGTTAAATTTGATATCAAAAACGAGGCAGCACTGCGATATATTTTATACTCGTAAAAATGTATATAATGTTCATTATAAGAAAGTTCTTTTTACCGCACCAGTTGAGGTAAAATAAAATAATAAAGGACGCTAACGAGTATAACTTCGAACAATCGCGCTAGTTTTTTTTCCTTGTTCACAGTGGCGAATCATTACATTAATTTAAGTTAAGTCATTATTCGGCATCCGGATCTCGGAGCAATTATCATCATTATTTGATTGTACGAGTTCTGGAAAAGTAAAAGTTATCTGAGAGAGAGACGAGGAAACGTGCCGGAGATACGGTGATAAATGGAAGAGAAGCTATTATTGGACTTCATCACGGGATTTCGCGCCCTGTAATGCGAAAGAAACTAGAAATAGAAGAACTCAGATTAGCCTGATCTCCTTCGATAAGGGCGGTGCAGGCGCTAACCGGACCTGCGAGCCCCCATGCAGGATCCCCAATTACCTTTACGCCGAGACTTCCTTCCTCCTGCAGTCCCGGTCCCCTCCTTTGACCAACCAACCCATCTAAGCCACCTTGATCAATGAGTCGGGATTCTTATTTCTATCTAATCTGACTCGGAAACTTCAAATAGAATATCCCTGAATGATCCCTAATACACGCACGAACTCTTTCACACACCAATAAAAGGCGCACGTAATTCACATACTATGTCTGCATTATCATTCACACATATATACCCACTACTACTTACTATACATCACTGTACTTACAATATATCATATATGATTTATTGTTTAACGCGTATTTAATAATTGAAACATGATTTGAATAGTGGGATATCTTACTGCCATCATTAAGTATGTATCAGATGATTTGATTCATAGATGCCAATAAATAATTCTAGTTCTATTAAGCAGTTGACAGATGTCTCCAGCAGCAGAAGTAGCAACCCCTAGCCTTACGTAACATGTGTATAACTCGTGTTATGCAATACCCTTGCATTTACAATGACGAGCCCGTGGAACGTCCCTTTCTCTATCATACTTTTCCTGTGCCCAGTTTCCTGTCCTCCTTCGTTCGTTCAGTGTGTACTGTTTCGCATAATTTAAAAGTTTTCATTTCGCGACAACCATCTGCTGCATGCGAAAATTAAAAAAATAAATCCTTATTACGCGATATATCTCGGTATTCGATTTTACGGACGTCCAATGCACTTAGACGTCCTATAATATCCGGTGTAGTGACGGGATATCGGCACATGTAAAGTCATAGAAAAGGGATTCTAATATTGCAGATAAAGCAGCCAAAACTTTATATTGTACGTAGTTACTTCTAAATGGCTGAGCACACACTACATTTCCCTATCAATTGCATTTCTTTCATACTTTACTGCTAGTATAGTTCCTTTGATTGCACACATAGACGGTATTCACACCTCAATTCTCTCGTCTGGTAAATTTTGATTTCAATTATGCAAAATGTTTAATAATTATAAAAATATACAGGGTGTCCCTAAAGTAAGGAGTGAATCCAATAGTTTAAAAATGGAATAAATTCCATTTTAAATTTCTAATTTTGAAAATACACATTTTGGATTAATACACAAAAATGTACTCCCACCTGTATTTTAGATGTGATGTCACAAGGTAGTTGCAATGTGATGTGATCTGTTTTTAAACGTAAACCCTAATATTTTCCGTATTCCGTTCAATAGATATTACTCCTTTTTCTGGATGTAAACATGTATAAATTTTGGTTACAAAAGAAATACTCCAAGAAAATCATAAGTCAAATACTTATAACTAGGCTTAGGATAGTTATGCACTAAAAAAAGAACAAAATATGCATGCAAATATGCACTAAAAATGTCGAAAATATGCACTTAAATATGCAAGAAAAACTTGCCATTTTATATCTATTTATTGGCACTCAATTTAATCACGCAATAGAAATGTTTACATATTATAAAACACGATACATACATACATACATATATATATATATTTATATATATATATATATATATATATATATATATATATATACACGATTAAATTAATTTAATTATTCTAATACAAAAAATCCAGTTTTTTGTGTAAATATAAATTATTTGAATTGCATTTGACAATTACATAATTTGACAAATTATTAAATACAAATTTTCTTCGGTTGTCGCCAAGCATGTTTTTATAACATGAAAATATTCTCTCCACATCACACGAAACAATAGGGACATATTTTAAGGAACAAACGTAGCCAATGCTAAAATTTGATTCTTCACTTAATTGTTTTAAATTATTTAATACGCCGCTTAATATTTTTAATTCTTGGCATCCACTATTTTTTAAAAGCACTTTATTTATTTTGTTGTAAAACTCTTTGTTTGTGAGTTCTTCCAAACTTACTTCAATACTCTCAATAATATTTCACTTTCAATTAATTCCATTCTTTTCTTTTCTAATTTGATAATGGCTCGTGCAACATGTGAAAAGTTAGGCAAATGTATATAAAATCCTCACAAATTCTTTTGTCGGAGCAGAATAGTTGCTGCACGTCTCGAATACTTTTACTTTCTTCCAGATCTAATTTTTCGACATTTTTTTTTATTTTCTCAAAATTGTCAGCGTAATATATTGCAGCATTAATCCACGTGCCCCATCTTGTCACAATGGGTGCTGGAGGTAGTGCAACATCGGGAATATTTTCTCGGAAATGTTGCACTTGGCTAGGAGCTTTCAAACATATTTTTTTCATCACCGATAATAGCGAATTAACATTAGAGAATGTAGATCTTATATATTCTGATAGACGATGTAGTCTATGTGCAACACATTACATTCATCATTTTTGGGTACAATACTTTCAGCCCTCTCAATGCTTTGCACATATATGGGGCAGCATCTGTACAAATTACGAGAACGTTTTCGTATATGATACCACTAGGATACAATATATTCATTGAATCGTTAAAAAATCCCGCGATCGTACTGTCGTTTATCTTATCCAAAACTTTTAAATTAACTAAATTTGCTACACACCTTTGCTCTACATCAGTGGTTTCATCAAAGGAAATCCAACTTTTAGTTCCTTTAGCGTTGTTTTCAATGTAGATTGACATAAATGGGGTACGTAGTTTTTTCTTAAAGTTGATTCATCAGGAATTTTCTGTGCTGTCTACTTCTCAAAAAATCCTACTAGATGTTCATTTTTTAGTTTGCCCAATGGAATATCTGCCGAGACAAAAGCTTTGCACAACTCATTGTTGAATGTTGATATGTTGGGTCTAGATCGTTATATTGCTGTACTAATTAGAGCATTATGATGAGTTCCTTTCTTCATTATTTTGTTGTTCACATGTTTGGCGGTTTTTATATGTTGCACGACTTTAAACTTCTTGTCCACTGATACCGGAATTTCACAATATTTACATAGTAAAATGCTTCCATCGGTTTGAAAGTCTTCGAATTCCTTCACAAAATCACTTAATATTGCACTTTTGGACGTTTTACCCTTTGTCATGTTGATATTTTCAATAAATTTAATTATGAAGTGTACAAAACCAAGTTCAAGTAGCAACTGAATGAATAAATAACAACTTAAACCAAAATGCTCCTGAAAACCCCCACGCCCGCATTCATCAGTCCTCTTTTCTTGAATTCCTTAACACTTTCACTACCATCTATAAACCAGGTATAAAGTCCATTAGGCAAATCTTGATCGTAAAATTTTGGGTCCATAATTGATTTCCAAGATATGCAGATTTTCTTGTATGCATCAGTAATACATTAGTTGACAATTACGTACGTATGTAATTAACGCTTCCGCCCTTCAAATAGTGCAGTTTCAGTTTTCAGGAGCTGCAAATTTGCAAATTGCTAAGAAAGTATCAAGTACCCTACCTACCAAAATATGCATTTTGGACAAAAAATGTTGAAAATATGCATTTAAGCCAAAAAGGTTAAAAAATGCATGTATCCTTAAAATTGGCAAAAATATGCAATTGCATATGAACATATGTAAATGCATATTTATCAAAGGCTTACTTATAACTATACGATATTAATTACAGGTAAGAAGCATCTTATTTTTCATGTATTATGTAACCTGCATAACCACCAAATAATTGCGCTCTACAAATATAAATATGAAATGTGTTACATCTTAAAGTTTTTCGACAAAATTAAATAAAATATGGTATAAAATACGTGTGTTACGGATGTTTTTACTCGAATAAATTTTATTGTCGTGAAAAACATGCACATAACTCACTTGTTATATAAATAAATATTTTCCAATTCGCATTATTAAAATGCTCATTATGTATATTGAATCTCATCGTTAAAACTACACTTTAATCGAATGGGTGAATAAAATGTTTACATTTTCACTTTATTCACTATAACCATTGAGAACGTGAATAAAGTAAAAAAATAGGTAAATTCGCACTGTCCTTGAAATTTTCGTTGTCACCTAGCAATGTGATACTTCACGCAAATTCTTCAATTCTGATAACGAATTGGAAAAAATCTTGTATAGTACACGTGAATAAAGCAATTTTATCCACTTATACCATAAATAGCTATAAACTCACTTAATTTTCAACAATTATTATTTGGTATGTTTGTTTCAACTTTTCCGTCGATCGATTTAATGTCTAACCTAATTATGATTGAAATTATTATATTCAGTTTATGAAAAAGTTGACACTGAATGATATATTTTATACTGTCATGTTATTATCCTAATTTAACTATTTACTCGTGTTTAACAACTAAAACATTGAACATTATACGCCGCGTAATGGTTTTTACAGGCTCTGCAAGGTGACAGACTCACCTGCGGCTCGTCAGTCATACCCTTGTATCGCCGTTAAAAACCCTCTTACCTGGCTTATACTGTAAAATACTACACAACGCTTCAAGTAATAGGTGCATGTGGTGGAGAGCATATAGTAGGCCCATTGAGAGCTGACAATGACTCATCGGCATATTGCAGGAATTCGACCTACATTTCATATTTCATTTCGCTCTATTACATTTATCTTAAGCATACAAGCGAGCACATATAACGCGATTTTCTATTCGAAAAAGCATAAGTTATTGTCAGCCCTCGTCAGGTTGACTTTAACAACTTGTTTTTGCTTACGCATACTATCCACGAAACTAATCATCATTAGAAAACACATCATCATCAAACTAATCATCATTAGAATCTCAATTTTCTATTTTTCGCTTAGATAAGCCAATGCTGTTTTTGGAACAGATTGACAGGTTTTAATAGATGAAACATTTCAGCCCCAGCTGAGATTGAAATAATAGTACCTTCATGTTAAAATTTTTCTTATGTAAGATTGCAAAATTTATTAAGAGTTATATCCAGAAAGATAAAATCATAAAATCTATTGAATGCAAATTTAATAGACTTAGGTTCCAATTTAAAACAATACTATGATGTCACACCTACAAAATAGGTGGGAGTCAAAATATTAGAATTATGCTTAAATGTGTATTTTCAAAATTAGAAATCGAAGTATTTTTTTTACAATATTTTCGATTTCGGATATCATTAATTTATTTCTCACTTTAAGGACAAAGTAACGTATGGTCAAAAATATTACTATAATTAACGACAAATTTGTTTGAAGTCCTTGGTAGTATTTTTTTTTTTAGATAATTGCTGTCACATTTTAAATCGCTGATTATTGCCACATATTTCTCTCCTATGCATTTACCCAATGATACCAAATCTATGGCTGATGGTCAATTATTAAATTTTTGTCATTTTTTTTCCAAATTTTGGTTGTTTTCAAATTTTGCGTGTTGTGCATTTTTCCGATATTTTTATCAAAATTTTGAGGATTTACAACTTTGTAACTTAACTCAGTGCTAAGAAGTTTTCAGTTAAAACTGGTCAGCCAAAGTGGATGTTTTATCTATATTATTGTTTTCACTACTAGCTTATAAACATATCACTATTGACTGATGTCTGATATGTCTGATATGTCAACCAAGACCAATAATGGTCTAGGTTGTGGGACCATTACTGACCATACGCCTTGTTTCCCTCGGCGCTAAGCGCCTCGGTATACACACTGGCGGTCGGTCAATAATGCTGGTCTTCACAACCTTGTCGTATAATTCACTATTATAATAATTTTGATAAGAAAGATAAGTCTAAATAAGATAAGATAAGATATTCTAATGAAACATATTTTTTGCTGTTAATTAAATGTCGTGCTACTCTTGGTATTCTGAGAAATTTCACTTGAATTTTAATTGCTGGTATTGGTTAATGATATAAATAAATTTTGAAACAAAATCTGCATTTGAAATAGTTCCTAAACTTTTTTTCGCCGAAATTTTCAGAAATATGACAGATAATTGGTAAAAATTGATAAGGGCCAAATTTTCCTCTCTTTCGATTCAAGGAAGAGGAGGGATTCCTCTTCCTCGTCCTCAACTTTAATGGTAGGAACCTACTCAAGGGACACCCAAAGGAATCTTTCATAATAGCACCTACATCGCTTAGCTCTTAACTCTCCAGAATCTGCTTAAAATCACCTGGAGGTAAGAAGTGATTCAGAATTCAGCCCTATAATATAATACATAATTAAATTAGTAAAAATGTAAAAACATACTTATATGGGCAAACTAAAAAGATAAAGCGTATGGGCTAATAAAAATAATAAAATATATTTAATCCCTCCACAAATCCACATGTCTGTGAAAACTTATTTTTAACAAAAAAGTAAGTAATTATTTGCCATATTTCTTAATTATTTGAAGATTTTTTTAATGTTATTCTTCGCTAGAATAGTTGAATGGACCAAAAATTGCTCAGATGATTTATGTGAATCGAAAAATTTCGAATTTTATTGAATATCTCCGTAATAACAAAACATGTTAACCGTTTTTTTTTTGCTGTATCATCAAAACCTTAGCTAATACAGCAAAACTAATATGATTCTTGGAATCAGGGCCTCAAACAGACACATGAATAGCCCTGATGTCGTCGGTACCAAAATTTGTGTTTCCCTGTATTATCAACCGATTTTGAAAAAAAAAAAATTTGTTCGAGATATTCAGAAGCTATTAAATAAGGTATTAGAATGGGTACTTTGCTATTTCAATTTATAAAGTTGGGGTTACTAGCGCTTAAGGTTTGAGGAGTGAGAGTTAGAAAAATACCTACACTAAATGTCAATTAAAAAATATAAATTTAAAAATAAAAATTTAAAAATAAAAACCTATATGAGCATTTTTTTCCACATAATTTGCTCGGCAATTTTATTGATTAACGTCCATATCTATAGTCCTTACTTAAGCTTAAGTTCAGCTCAAGTCGTATATTTGTTTGGTTCATAAACGTTTATAGAAAATACGCAATCAAATATACTATAAGACTTGAGTCAAACCCATGCTCAAGTACGGACTATGGATACGGGTCCGTTACTTTTGAAAGGCCCTGTATATTTAAATAAATAAATAATAAAAAGTTAATAATAACTATATGAAACTAATATTTAATTTGATATTATTTTAGTACAGTGCTTATCTCTATTACTATTATTATTATTATTAAATGTATATTATACACTGCGTATAGCGTTTTATGAAAAATGTGTAAGGTTTGATTTAATATGTGAACAGCTCGTTAATAATGCTTAGACGTTTTGTTATGTCCCATGCCTCTGGAAACTTTTCACAACTTTCGATCAATGTTTAAGGCCAATTTTTTCAGCGGTCCGCTATGTGAAATACCATGTCAAAGTTCTCCTGAAACTCGGTCATTACGGGTAGACTTGACCTTCTCCATATATATTGGGAATAGAAAACTTTACTGGCATAAACGAGGAGCTACATTATTACATACGTATTTAAAAGAAAAGTAATAATTCATAAAATATTCACAATAATAATAATAATATCTCACTGTAGTAACTTTTGTATTATGTATTAGCTTGGGTAAAAATTGCGTAACGTTAAGAAATAGCATTCGTCCACTTTACATGCTCAACAGCATGAAATATATAAAATGTCTATGAAATATATGAAATGGCTATGACGACTTAACCATAGATATTGTTGACTAGCATTGAAATTAGGAAAGTTTGTGTACAAATTTAAGCATCCCTGAATGATATCTCTTTAATAACTGGCATTAGTTCATATTACATACTTAACTGCACACTATATGAAATAATTGTGATGAATTAGGCATACACACTTTTGAGTTTCATTTAAATTAAGAAAGATTGTGTAAAACTCTCAGCATCCATGAATTATTGTCGTTTTTAATATTTTTAATATTTTTGAATTGTACTCAAAGTTTTTTTATTATGTCAAATTATTATTTTAATGTAAATTGAAATAAACGAGATAAAATTGTCAGCCAAATGTGTCAGCCAGAAATCATTCAATACTTGTAACATTGATTTTCGGTGGTAAGTAGGTCTTTGTGTCAAAGATAATTTGGTCCAATTTAACCAACTCCTAATCTCATATCGTTTTCAAGATACCAATGTTAAACACGATGATTGGGACACCCTGTATAGTTTAATAAGTATTTTGAAGATTCCTGATAAATATGAGTAATAGTTACTAGTAATACTGGTAATAATAACATAGTGAACATTTAAAAATATCCCATTCTATTGTCTCGTTATAATACTTTAGAAAGAAGTAAAAATATTTTACATTGATCCAAAAAGGGAGTATATGCATGCCACTCACGGCATTTTTATCTTACTATTACCATTGATTATAATACCCTTAAGGTATTATAATCAATGCTGTTACCATATATTTTTTATTTACTATTTGAATAATACTGATTTATGATTTTCTTTAAATCATGATTTATTCCAACTTTGGTTATAATGCATGAAATTTGTAGCTAACTAAATTTCTTTGAACGTAATATCTACTTGTACCCAAGTTTATTATTGTTGTTAATTTGATTTTAGACATCAAATGGCTCAATTCTCTATTCGTGAATAATTTGATTTCAATGTTGTGAAATTGATTATTGTTTTAATTGCTCAGTGAGAATAGTTATTTAAGCATTAAGAGAGGTAAGTATCTTTTACCAGTCGAGGTCGAGTTTGCGAGGGCTAGCAATACAGACCGAGACTGGTTAAAACTTACCTCTCAAATTGCTTATAACTGTTTTTCCACTCCTGAAGTAGGTTTAATTGTTTGTGTTTGATTGATTTATTTTCGCAACATGAACAAAATGTCAGTACGGCTTTGGTTGCTAAGACTATTTTTCAAACAAAGTGTGAATGTCAGAAATTGCATTCGTTCAGTTGTAAAATGAATTCCAATGAAAATAAACAAGAAATGGCAATTGAAGAAGCTGCAGATGCTGCCCGTTCCTTCCTACTGCCGGAGAAGTCGAAGGGGTGTTATCAAAAGTGTTTTAAAGACTGGTGCCAGAGAAAGAAAGCTATTGAAATTATTTTACTTACTTCCCTGCGGGAAGTAAGTGATTACTTACTTCCCGTTGCTCATAGTAACCAAAGCTTTATCGGTAAGTGGGACTTACTTCCACTAAATCAATGTTATAACAGTGTACTTACCATGCAGGGAGTGGAAAAACAATGTTATTATCTATCCAAATGAAAATCGCAACATTATTTTATCAATTGATTGTATATCATTATTATACTTTATCAATCAATGTTATATCAGTATTATACAGGGTGATTTGTAATGAGGTGTAACAAATTTTAGGGACGTTTATTTAGGCCAAAAGAACGCTGTTTTACTAATGTACCCTGGCTCCATTAAAAAGCTAGAGAGTGAAAATAAAGTTTTTTAAATTATTTATTTCATAATAGCCATCATTTAAAGTAACTACATATTAATCTAACCTAACCGAAACTAGCATAACGTAACCAAAGCTAACCTGACCTAAATATCATTTGAAAGAACACAAAACTATAAAGAAAATTAACTAGAACAATGATACATATTAAAAAATGGACGTCGTCACCACACGACTTCCTCGTAAGTACGAATCTAATCGAAAAATAGCAGAAATAAAAGATTTGGAAAATTTTATTGCGAACAAATTGTTTTATATAAAAAAATATTGTGTAGCCTCAAATGTTGAAAAAAAAAATTAATAATCTGTAAAAATGATCCCTTTCCAAAATTTCAATCAAGATGCAATTTGTGTCATCGAAGAGACGCTTAGCCATGTGAACATTTTAAGAAAATTAAAAAAAATGTAGGAAGCGTGTTTGAAAAAAAATTAAAAAACCAAAACATACAAAGAGCAAAGTGCCCTCTAGCGGAGGATTTTTTCAATTGTTTTCAAGTTGTCGACTTTCGCTGTGATACAACTCTCACTGTGTACAACTCTCAGTGAATTTGTTCCACTCGTTTTTGAGTTATTTGTGTATATTATAGCAATAAGTAATACAATGTTGAAACCCTATTTTTTTAAGGGAGCATTTATGTACTAGGGTACATGAGTAAAACAGCTTTCTTTTAGCCTAAAGAAGCTTGGCTTACTTACACCTTATAAACCCTAAATAAATCACCCTTTATACTCTCAATTAATGGTCAAGTTTATTTATGATAATTATTATTTAGTTTATCTTATTGCTAGTACATGCTAATGTACTGTTTTTTGGTTTTTTAGTTTTTTGCAGCTAAGCTTCAATTTAAATATGCAGTAGTGTGACAGTCATGACAAATTGGCAAGTTACCAGTTTATGCAGTTACCAATTGTTAAGAGTAATCGCGAAAATATGTTCTAAAATCTAAATGATGATTCAAAAATTGAAAAAGTATTTTCAGTAATCTACCTAAATGCAAGACCACAATTTTTAATTTTGTTATTTGGTACTTTCCTGCTCCTTCAATTGAATCATTCATTTTAGAGAAGAGCATTAGTTCATAATTTGCTACTTTGCAGGATCAACAAAAATATTGCTGTTTGGATGCTTACAATAGTAAAAACTTTTTAGTTGTTTTAACTTGTCTAAACACGTTAACACGTTAACACTTAACACGTTACTTGACAGCATCACATTCAAATGTCAGATGCATTTATGATGTGAATACATCTCACATTCACTGAATGTGATGCTGTCAAGTTACGTACACGTTACTGTAACATTTTCTTGATACGCAATACACCTGATTATGTAATTTTTTTAACAACTTAGAGGTCATACTAACCCCATTCTGTACATATTTTAACAGCTTACTGACCATAATGAACAATTTTGCACATGTTTTAACATTGATGTTAGCTAATAGTTTTCCTCAATTATAGAATAGTCACCTATGTGGAATGTTCGAAAACTTGAACATTACAATATTTGATGCACATAACACATATTTTGCAATTTTATAGAACTAGTCACAGTTTTGAATATGTTTGAAAATTGTAGAAATTTTCCAGATATTTTTTATAAACGACAATGACTGTACTAAATTATTGAAACAGTCTCATTCGTTAATGACTTTTGGTTTGGTTTTGACATTGGTTAAACGACGATGACTGTATTATTACATTATTGAAACAGTTTCATTGGTTAATGAATTTTATTTTCAGAATTTGTAATAAAGGTGGCGATGATTTTTCAAAATACTTAATAAAACAAAATAATTCGTCTATCACATGGATAACTTAATTAATCAATATTTTAAAGTTATTTATAGTATTTATATACACATATAAATCCTTAAATGTGTGAGATAAAATATTCATATGATTTGGCTAAATCATTATTTATAACGAACCATCAAAATTAAGCCATAATATGATCTAGATAAATATTGAATTTGTTTATTTAAGAAAATCATCATTTATAAAGAATCCTTAAAATAGAGTCATGATATGATCCAGATAAATAATAAGTTTTATTATTTAGAGAAAACATCACCACATGTAATGCAAATTCTGACAGTGAGAGTCAACAAGAATTAATATTTTTAAGACAAAAAAACTAAAAATTTACATTTTCTTTCTTATATTTGAGATATCTTATTTTTAACTAATTGTTTGGAGAATATTTTCCCACAGTTATAGGTACTTAACTACAGAACGTATAAAAAATTTCTCAAGCAAATTTACTGGGGCAAAAACTTATCAAATTAAGGGATGCCACGTCAATAAATTTTAGGTTCAAATTCGCAGCACACCAAATTGCAATTATGTACTTCCATTTGCATATAACAACATAGGATAACTTGTCTTCTAAAGGCGTGGAATCACATATCCGTGCACAAATTATGGGTTGAGATTACCAATATATTTTTCCTGCCTACTTTATTCATTCATTTGCACTTTCTTTATGTTTTAAAGAAGCAAATTGTGTTAAGTAATCATATTCTGCTTTTCCTCAAGAAGTTCCTTACTACTGAATGTTTTAACTTGATCAGCCATGTTCATTACAATTAGATTCTTGCATTTTTTTTTTTTAATTCTGCAAAATAAAATTATTATTTTTATTACATACACACAGGGCGGTTGCAAAACTTGTTCGTGTATACTTAGTGTTAAAAAAAGGTGCAAAATATTGAAGGGGGTAGTAGTATGTACCATAATAAAAAAAGTCTTGATAAACATATGTCCTCAAAGTAACGGCTTCGGAGATATGGAAGATTATTTTTTTAGCTCCTTTTTTATTTTGCTAAAACTTGCATCTTCTTATCATAGTTGGCTGATGTTTTGTGAAATAAACATTCAGTATTTGACAGTTGTTGTTGGTGCACAGTCATTGCTATGGCTGTTTACTCAAATGCAGAATTAGTCGACATGCATATCATGTATGGTCCTTCTAATGGAATTGCCACCGAAACGCGACGTCTTTATGTAGAAGCTTATCCAAAACTTATCCAAATCTTATTAAAATCGCCGATTCCTTGACATCGTATGTTTTGAAGAATTCACCAGAGATTGTGTGACACCGGTTCACTTCGCAAATAGTGTTATCTTTTCGGCAGACCAGCAGACATCTTCTGCAACTCTGTTCTTTGTTTTTGTTAGAAGCTCCGTTTGTTTGTTTGCACATAATCAATAAGTAATAAATAATTCCAAATCGGCAAATAAATGATTCAAACAAGAATAATCTTCCATATCTCCGAAACCGTTACTTTGAGGACCCATGTTTATCAAGACTTATTTTTTATTGTGGTTCATACTACTACCCCCTTAAATATGTTACATTTTTTATCACCCTGTATATCAATTGTTGTCTTAATCATCTTTCTCTGTGTTAGTAGTATATGAATTTGTTATTGACGAATCAATGAAGTTTTTATCAATTTTGATCGTTTCATTAAATAAGGCAAAACAATAGTTTATTTTTCGATGTACCCAATGGTACTACGAATAATTTATTTAAAATATATTAGCCAAGTACAAAATTGCTTTCTTACGTTCTTATTGTGGCCAGTATTGCTAACAGGTGAATGTTTTTATCTTTACCTTTATCTTTACCAAGATAACAAATACTTTTGATCAAGATTGGGTTTTTCTTTAAATTTAAAAAGTGCGGTCCCCAACCCAAATCATATAAAATTCATCAAGATTTTATGCATGACTTATCTGACTTGTCTTGATCATTTCCTTGCAAACCGGACATAATCGAAGTTTTAGACCTCATTGGCGGTTATTGTTTATCGTACTGGTAGTAACCATGTGTAATCAAGCTACATGATGCAAAAACGTCCCGATTAAATTTGAATTTAATTAATGTCATTAACACCTATTTATTTCTATAATTATATTTTGTTTGAACATTAAAGAGTCAATTGAGTCTTAATACATAAATAACTATAATATACAAATCCAATAATTATAGTATTTTCAATGCTCTGGATATATGTAAATAAATATTATTTTGATTAATTTTTTGATAACTTACATTATTCAAAACACTGTTGACGCATTATTATAAATCATATTTCCCAAGCTTATTAAACGTCAATACTAATAAATATCATCTAAGTCATATTCCTTTAGTGATGACGAGTTATTTATACTTACAGCGATCACATATAGCAGTAAAGGGAAAAACTTCCCCTTTTAATTTAATTATAACCATAATCGATATAATAAATCTTCGTTTTCGAAGACTATTAAGTTATAGAGGGATGATGGGTTCTCGAAGCCAGGCTGACAGGGTCCATTGTGGCTGAAACATAAATGGAACTCACACAATTATTACTGCTGACAAGATGCAGTTACATATATGAATAAGACTTATTATAATTTATTAAACATAAAACGAGTTGAATTCATAGAAGTGAAAATTGATTAGTCACAAGCGCTAACGAGATCAATTGCCAACATTGAACATGTGGATACCTATGAGTGTCTAGATGTATATTGATGTACTAGAAATACACAAGTGAATTAAATAGTAAAAATAGGGCAGAAGGTGGAGAGCCTTTTATCAGGTAGGATAAAATATAATATATAAATAAATACTAAAATTGTATATCATAATATAGTGCACTAATAATTATAATATTTTTGTCTTTTGGCATATTATTTCCTTTTCATAAATACAATAGTATTGTTGTAAAATAAATATATAGGAGTATTTTTTAATATAGGTACATATTATCACAGGATTCGCTCTGTGTGAACCGTGGGTTTGTATGATATGAGTTTAATCAAATCGTACAGTTTCCATTATCCGGGGACTCTATTATCGGCTATTTTATGAAATGGATATCTTAATCCACTTAGTAAAATATATAATGAAAATGCACTCGTTTATATGCAGCCGACAAAATCGATAACCTGACGATACGTGATAGTCCCATAATTGTGATGTATGGGGTACAGGGTGCATCCCCCGTGGAAAATGTATTTATGAATTTCATAAAGGAGCACACGTGTCCCGCACCAGGAGGGGGTCGGTTATCGTTCTTTATTTTTTCTGACCTCAGTCATTTTTATACACACTTGACGGGCGTCATTTATATTCGTTGATGTTACAAAAGGAAGCCGACATAATCGAATGGAATTAGATTTTAATCGAATGGGAATTACGTATATACAGCCCACAATTGTTGTATGAAGAAGTGCCTCCTAAGAAATTGTGATTATAATTTATAAACAGCTCCGGTTGGGATTCTTGAGTGGTTATGGAATGGAATAAGGAGGCAACATTGCGCTGATAATAAATAGGAAGCTGTTACATCTTTGCTTGTTCCTCGTACGTACACAAGAATTTTATGGCACATATAAAGTACATATAGCACTATAACAATATGTACAAACATGTATGACTTCTGAAATATACTGACGCATTTTTTATGTGCGGTTGTTTAAAAATTTCAAATTGTATATGTTAAGGCGGTTTTAATGTATTTAATTTATATATTGATAATGCCGTGTCATGGATATTATTTAATTTTTGATCTAGGATGTATTGTTACTGGATTACATTGTAATTTAATTGCAGTTGCATGAGTTGTTTGCAACTATGTATTCGATTTGTAAGAGTTGTATTTATTGATGTGAGCAGAGCGTAGTAGACCTAAGACTAAATGGGGTAGCACAAATTCAGTGATGAATATCCCTGGTAACAATGGCCCAGTGAGTGGCACATTCTATACAGGGTGTCATTATATTGCAGATTCGACACATTACATAATATACATTGTGTCGGTCTTGTTGAAATATTATTTGTATTGTCGGTCTCTTTCTCTATTTTTTTCGTCCCGTATATGAGGCTCTGTATACCTAGTAGTAATATGCCCCCGCTCCATTTGTACTAGCTGTATTTTCGGACTGATCTACAAATAAATTAGGGGTATTCATTCTTTACTAATGTGACGTCTGCGCATATTTATTTTAGGGGCGCCACATGTGTGTGTATGATGTTGAATTGACAGATTGTTACCATTTTCCCTGTGGGTCATGTTGCACTTTGTATGCGTCTAATGACTGACTGCGCTTTGGATCTTTCAAATAACAATGTGGGACCTGTGACAGTTTAATTACACCGCATGACGCACACCCACTTATTCCCAGGACCACTTAAGATATTTTGTACTTACTCTCATATTTCGAATGTTTTCAGTGTGTATCACAACTCATTAATTCATCATGTCTAGGATTATACAACGAACCAACAACCTGGGGCAACCAAACCAATTTAATTATTAATTACCACAAGTTTATAATCATACAAAAAAAAAACAATGCCGTAGTAAATGACTCAGGTAATGAACCTTTCATAGTGTATTTCAGCAACTAATGAAAATAACTTTATATCATTGCTTAAATTTTAAAAACATATGCACTCATATTTAGCACCGCATTGTGTTAACACCGCACACAGAATCGTGCAAGAACTCTTAATTATATATCATTTTTACTACGTTAATAGTTTCAAGGCATTATAAGCAAAATAATAAAACACATCCGTCCGTGAATGCGCAACATTTATGGAGCTTGCAGCTCAGCATTTTTAAACAAACAGTGATCTCCGCCACGAGGAGATAAATTAGTTCCTATTAATGTAATCTTCAGAAGTTTCATGACGTTATTTATCAAAATAAGATAAGGGTAACAAAGGGCACTGGTGCAGCTGGTCGAAAACGCATTAGCGAACCGGATAATTAATGGTGCGTTGTAAATTACAATTATCATCATAATTAGATTTTTAATAGGTTGCTGTGACTAGTTACATTATGTAATATGGAATAATTTAAGCTACGTGAACGTTCTGTAAATATACGCCACGCAAATAGGTTAAGTAGGACAAATATTTCCCGCTAATGCGTTCAGGAAATACAATCTTGTTTGAGTGTATTTTTATTTAATTACACCCTAATTAGTGAGGATTGTAATACAACACTTTAACAATAATTACGTAATAATACAATGTTGATAACCAGATAAAAATGAATACAGGTAATATATCAGGATTATTCTGATAGTCGGAACGTATTTTACGAGTTTAGTAATGTACAAACAAAGTAATAAATATTTAATTAGATATATGTGCATGTTTTCAAGTTTTATTAATAAGTATACACACAACATTTTTTTTAGGCAGTATTTATTGGACAATTCAATAGTTTTATATACCTAACTTGTTATGTGCATTATTTTGCAGATCATATAAATTCTGATCTGTTCGATATTTGTGTAATATTAACAAAGTAATATATTTAATTAGATATATGTGCATATTTTCAAGTTATATTAATTAGAATACACACAAAATTTTGTTTATGCAGTATTTATTAGACAATTCAATAGTTTTATATACCTAACGAGTAATGTGCATTATTTTGCAGATCATATAAATTCTGATCTGTTCGATATTTGTATATTATAAACAAAGTAATAAATATTTAATTAGATATATGTGCATGTTTTCAAGTTTTATTAATTAGTATACACACAAAACTTTGTTTACGCAGTATTTATTAGACAATTTAATAGTTTTATATACCCAACTAGTTATGTACATTATTTTGCAGATCATATAAATTCTGATCTGATCGATATTTGTGTACTAAAAACAAAGAAATAAATATTTAATTAGATATATGCCCATGCTTTCAAGTTTTATTAATTAGTATACACACAAAATTTTGTTTAGGCAGTATATATTAGACAATTCAATAGTTTTATATACCTAACTAGTTATGTGCATTATTTTGCAGATCATATAAATTCTGATCTGTTCGATATTTGTGTACTATAAACAAAGTAATAAATATTTAATTAGATATATGTGCATGTTTTCAAGTTTTATTAATTAGTATACACACAAAATTTTGTTTAGGCAGTATTTATTAGACAATTCAATAGTTTTATATATAGTGTTTTCACTTGAAATTGAAAATGTACCTGGAATGAGGGTTTATTACGGTCAAGGGTTCTCCATTGTATGGCGTGCTGCAAAGAGGCGGGTGTCCAGGAACGCAACAAAATAATTTACTTTCGACGAAGATGCTACTTAATTGTTTTCTCTTCGATATATACACAATTATATCACTATGATCATAATATATAAATGATTTATTAATTAAATTGAATTCAATAATCTTACAACTATCTACATCGTTTTTTATGAGTCGGCGGACGTAATTCTTTTCACAATTTTACAATTCGATATAACTACAAGACTACAGACGCCAGTAGATAATTAAGAGCCGTCACCTAACACACGGTTTTAAAAGGATTATACATTCGCCCATGCAATTAAGGTTCATTGTACCTTAATTGATGGGCGGATATTCAGTCCAGGTAGACAATCAGTTAAGCCTGCCTCAAATAGTCTTTTTCTCAAATAGTCTACATCTGTCTTTCAGTCGGTGTTAACCTTTACATTGCAACAGTACTCATTTTACATACTTGTGCATATTATCATTTATAAACTGGAGAAGTTTATTAAAATGGAAACGTCTTTAAGTGAAACTACAACAATTATTTCATCAATTTGTAATGACACTCAGCTCGACGATCTATTTCAATTATGTGAGGAAAGAAGCCATTCCGAAAGTTTTGTTGAAGAATCCCTTCGACAGTCTACAGTGGGAAGCTGTTCTCAAATTGATGTTGATACATTTCAAAACAACCATCATCAAATGGAGACATCAACTATCGAAAATGAAAATCAGGGATTAATAAAGCATGCTTTTCTTTCAACTGATACTAAAAGGATAGTCGTAAATATTTATAACACCCTTATAAGCGAGAATCGTGCATCTCCACTGCAAGGAATTTCCATTCTGACAGGAATGTCATATTCAACAGTTTGGAGAATAATTACGAAAGCACCGCTAGAAAGGAAAAGAAGAATAAGTTCCAAATTTACCGAAATAGACGATGCCATCGCCAAGAGGATCAAAAATATAATTTACAATTCTTATAAATCAGGTAACGTTCCCACGGTCCAATTTATTTTGGAAACTCTTGGAAATGATTTTCCATATAAGGAAACTACTTTGTATAAATACCTACTTAGTCAGGGTTTTACGTATAAAACTTTAGACAAACGAATTGACATCATGGAATCGCCGAGATTGCAAAAATAGCGATGAGAATATTTATCTAAAATAAACGAATATAGAGATGGAGGGATATCGATAATTTATTTGGATGAAACATGGTTCGATACTCACGACGTCGTTTCCAAGGGATGGGTCGATAATACAAATAAGTGCCACCTTAGAGCACCGTGCAATAGAGGAAAAAGAATTGTTATTCTTCATGCAGGAGGAGACGTAGGTTTTGTGTCAAATAGTTTGCTCTTATCAGCCAAGAATATTGCTCAAGCTCGTTAGACTATCATCAGGATATGAACGCCGAATTATTTGAAAATTGGTTTCTCAATAAATTATTGCCCAACATACCCAATAACTCAATAACCGTAATGGATAATGCAACTTACCACACAAAGCAAATTAATAAAATCCCAACTGCCGCTACCAAGAAAGGCGATATTGCGGATTTTTGCATTCAAAATGGTATTGTTATTCCCCTAAGTGCAAAGAAAAAAACATTATTAGAAATTATAAAAAAACAAAATTTCAAAAAAACGTATGTGATTGATAAGATGGCAGAAGAATTTGGTCACCAAGTGTTGCGCCTTCCACCTTATTACTGTATCTTCAATCCAATTGAGCTAATATGGTCAACTTTAAAAAGAAATTTGCGGAAAAATAATGCACATCCCAAAATGAGTGAAGAAATAATTCAACTTGTTCAGCGAGAATGCAACATTTCAAGTACCATTTGGAAATACTGCATCGATCATGTGATTAAAATTGAAAACGATTATAGGACGCTTAGTGTACCAAATCTAATTATTAATGTTCAAAGTGAAAGTGGTAGCGATGAATCTACTTGTGCGGAATAATATTTGCTGGTTACATTATGATTCATGAAAAAAATAACTAATTTTAACGTCGTTAATTTTTTAACGCAATGAGCAAGTCAATAATGTTATGGATAACTTAAGTTATATGTTTCGCGAATCATACTGTATAAATTTTCTATGAAATTATAACTACATTTGTAAAACACAATTAATTATATGTACACTTAAAAATACAATGAAAAGTACAATTTAATGATAATGAATCACTAATGTTAATTTTCTACGGGGCACTGAATCTATATTTTCTGATGCCGGCTCTGGACTCTGTTCTTTTCCCATTACCCGTCATAAAATTACGTTACAATGGAGCGCAATAAACACCCTTCCTAGGTAGATTTTCAATTTCAAGTAAAAACACTATACCTAACTAATTACGTTCATTATTTTGCAGATCATATGAATTCTGATCTGTTCGATATTTGTGTACTATAAGTACAAAATTTTAATATACAGTGTAATATACAGTGATATTTGAACTTGTCATGTGTGATTCTTTTTCCATCTATGATAGAATTCTCCTAACATTTTTTAAAAATAAGTTGTCTGTGACCGATAAGACGATAATAAAACTACAATAATATTGTCCATTCATATGTCAATTACATTTTGCATATAAATAATTTTTCAATTAAAATAATTCATGGCAATTCTGCCATGTTTATAATAAATTTCTATTTAGCATATATCTTGCGCTAAAGTTTCAACGGGTCTGAAATTATTATCAAGAATTATTAAATTATTATTGTTTTGTCCTTTCCGTATCGTTTTTGTTCAAACGCCTGACCCTCGACAACCACATTACCATGTGCGCTGTGTAATCCCTACTTTGGATAGTTTGACCTACTCAAATTAAGTGATAGCTCGAGGTATATAATCCCCAGAAATACGGGCTTAACATTTTTTTTTATTTGCACAAGTAGCATTCTGCAGTATTTATTAGTGTTATAATTAACAATTACATCATCAATTTAATTTGCTAGTTCTTTTTAATCACGGCATTAGTATTTTTCTAGATAGGTACATTGAATAAAAATCAAAATACTGTAACTAGAACTTTGCAACTACGTTTACTTATAATCCTTGTGTTAGAAATTGTATCAATTGATGTAGTATTTCATTTGATAATAATTCTTGTGAATCACGGCAGTAGTTTAATGAATTGATAGGTAATAGGCTACGGACTCTATTGTTATATGCATTATGTTATGAATGCAACCCAATTTGCACAAAATCGTATAATAATGGTTTGCTTTATTGAAGATTTGGTCTCAGATTTCGAATTATATAAAATACTATTGTGATGTTGACATCACAAGTAAAAAAACAGTAAGTTGATTTTTCTTATTTCACTCTGTCTCAGGTAGAGAAAATTATACATGGCAGAATAGAATCAAGTCAATTCTGTCATAATAATCATAATAGTATCACAAACTTATTATGTATAACAACACATATGCTTTTATTAAATAATCAAATTATGTAAGAAAATGTACAAGTAAGTTAGACTCTTAAAAAAGGAGGTGGTTGAGACCTAACCTAACCTATCCTAACCTAACTTACATCTATAAAATACTATAATTATACAATCTATAGAGTATTATTTTTATTCAGTGAAGGATTAGATAATTCATTTTATTTAATCCTGTGTCAAATTTCAATACTTTACGTCAACAGTTTCAGTCCGGGAAAACGCAAAAAACTGCCTTGTCGATTTCGACTCAGATTTCGAATTATACAATATGTATAAAATACTATTGTGATGTTTATATCAAAAGTAAAAAAAGCAGTAAGTTAATTTTTTTATTCCATTCCATCTCAGGCAGAGAAAATGATGCATGGAAGCATTGAATCAAGTCAATTCTGTCATAATAATCATAATAGCATCATAAACTTAATATGTATAACAACACTTATGCTTTTATTAAATAATCAAATTATGTAAGAAAATTTCCAACGAAGTAAGCCTCTTTAAAAAGGAGGTGGTTGAGACCTAACCTAAAATCACCTAACTTAGCCTAACCTAACCTAAACTAACCTGACCTACATCTAATGTATTTAAAGTATTATTTTTATTCAGTGAAAGATTTGACAATAGATTTTATTTAATCCTGTGTCAAACTTCAATACTTCACGATAACAGTTTCAGTCCGGGAAATCGCAAAAAACGGTCCGGTAAAGTGTTTCTAATAATTGTCAAACAGCCGTTGCTAATCATGTTCCGAAAATATAACTATAGTCCGTCCAATTTCAAGACGAAGTTAATATAATGTCCACGTGAAGGCCGACCATTTACAGAGCCGATTCTACACAACACAGGCCCAACACTAGTATAGCGTTTGCAGTAACAAAATTCACTTAGTCCGGGTAGAAAAGAGCAAGACCAATCGTATGCTTGTGTAGAACTGTTTACGTGCCAATCACGCATGTAACAATGTTTATATAAGCTTTAGCTTGAAATTGTACAGAGTTAGATAGATTTGAAGCATATGCTAAATTATATTGAAATTCATTTCAATGTTTCTTTAAATCGAAGTTTGACACAGGATGAAATAAAATACATAACGAGCATTATCCGTGATTTTTTTTACAGTAATCTTTTCGAGTTTCAAGACTCGGTTCGTTCGTCGCTTCGTCTATATACGTCTCACTCGTACTGTAAAATATGAGTTACCGGACTTATAACGTTAATTCCTATAACTGTACAATGAACATAATATATTACTTCGAATGTATTTATGTTATGTATACGAGTACATTTTGGCATCTTTCGGGAATTTTTATTGACAGTTATAAAAAATCGTTTGATTTAGTACACACAATGCTTATCCAAGATCAATCTATCAAATATTTTGTAAATGTCCCCAATTGACGAATAAACAAGAGTACAAATACGTAATCAATTTAGAAAATATTTACTCATTTTCCGCGTATCGTACAAATGTGATTTTAATCCATTGACATTGTAAATTTCAACTTCTCAAAACAAACACAAAAGATGTGAGCTTTTAATATAACAGTCCTTTGTGTTTACTTCATACTTCATGTTATGAACTAAAAAGTGATTTATTTAGTACGTTTCGTATTTTATAGTGTATTACTTGCGCCCTGGATGTCTAACCGTATTGCAACAGAACTGTCCTGTATAAATTTTAGGATATTTGTAAATATGTAGTTGGACAAAAATTGCACAGATATATAAAAATGTCCGAGTAGTAGAGTATAGCCGAAACTAGTCTGGTAAAGAACAAATAATAAAAATAATAAAAACAACATAAACTAAGAAACAACTTTATATTTAAATACTGCCGGTAAGCACTCCTAATAAATAAGAAAAATATAAAAAAAATACTATTCAAAGTTAAAAAGTCATATAAATATCACAGTGGTTATATTTAGCATTTCTTAGTTTGTCGTATAAAAGTACCCTTTTCTAAAAAAAACATAATTTTCATTATATAGATAGTTATATAGTTATATACAACAGAACTCCCGGCGGCAAAACAAGTACTCGGATATCGCGGTGCGCTCCCCTACTGGAACGGAAGCACAGCGGCCAATATCCTCGTCCGATGTAGAGGAAGATAGGGCTGGCATTGACAACACATCCAAAACACAAAATGAATGGCAAGTTCAACGTCTTAGGAAAAGAAAGCTAAATACGATAACTGGTAAGAATAAAGTGGCAAGTTCCCTTCGCGCACCGAATAAAATGACGTGGCTATATGTAGGAAACTGTGATGCTACGGTTACAGTGGACAGTATCAAAGGGTACTTAAATGACTGTCATCCTGATATTAATATTACTGAATTACACGAACTCAGCACCAAGGGAAGAAATAAATCCTTTAAGTTAGGAACGGATTTTAAACATAACGATATATTAACAAATGAGAACACATGGCCAGAAGGAATCTATATAAGAAGATTCTCCTTTAGGAATAACCCACATAATGGAAATTTTTCTACAGCAAGACAGAAATCAAACGAAACATAGAATATACTGACATACAAAGTAATACATTTGGAAACTGGCATACACGTAGTGATAAACAATTAAAGTTCTTATTTTATAACATCCAATGTATGAGAAACAAAATGAATGATTTTGAGTCTGTGCTTAGTGAGAACAATTTCATATTTGATGTAATTTGTTTAAGTGAGCACTGGCTCAATTCTTATGAAATTGAGGCACTCAACATAGATCACTATGCAGTGTCCTCTCATTTTTCACGCACGACTTTCATTCATGGGGGAGTTCTGCAACTAAACCTCATAAATAACCATTTTAAACTACTGTCAAACATAAACAGCCTATCGAAGGAGAAAGATTGTGAGGTGGCTGCAGTGCATCTCATTGATCACAATATCTCACTAGTCACAATTTACCGCTCACCGAACGGTAACTTTAACGAATTCATGTGTATTGTTCACGAATTCCTTGACAGAATTAATTCTAACATCCCCTTAATAATCGGTGGAGATTTTAATATCAAATTTAATTCTAATGATCCTAGGGCATCAACATTCTGCGATTTATTAAGCACTTACGGACTAACCAGTAGGGTAAGTTTTAAGACGAGGCTAAACAACTGTTTAGACAATACTTTTACAAACATCGATCCACAGAACCTTGACACGACTCCAATCGATTATGGATTTTCTGATCATATTGGGATTCATACTAATGTAAAACTGCCTGATGATAATAGAAGTTTAGAAAAGTGCATGGTAAGACCGCATACTAAACGAGGTCGATTTAATCTATTTTCTGTTCTGGAGAGCACAGACTGGAGCTTTGTTCACAATATGAAGTTTGAGCTGGAAAGCAAATTTTCAATATTTATTCAAATAATCGAGCAACATACCATCCGATCATTTCCAGAAAAAAACATCTCGATTAATCCAATAAGAAACCAATCTAATTGGTTCAATGATAAATTGCGAGAAATGCGTAAGACCCTTCTTTTATTAAGAGATGGTAGTAAGAGATATCCTCAACTAAAACCGAATTACCTGACTTATAAAACTAAATATAAGCAAACCTTGCAAGATGTAAGAATTGCTTTCAATGCAAAACTTATAGGAGAGTCCGGCAATCAACCGAGAGTTATCTGGTCGTTGGTTAAAAAACCAAAACCTGCCTGTACTAAGAAATGTGATATTAAAGCTAGTGAATTTAATACTTACTTCAGTAAAGTTGCTGAAAATCTTTTAAATGATCTGCCCAATACTAATTACGACCCAATCACTTTGCTTAACCAAGCGCAAATAATTAATCCTAGTACATACTTTGAATTTCAGGAAGTTAGTTCGATAATCGTAAGAGATGCAATTCATAGCCTAAGACCCTCTAACAGTAGAGACATCTATGGAATGAGCACAAATCTACTAAAAACTGTCTCCGATACAGTAATAAATCCCCTAACTAAACTCGTTAACATATGTATATTATCTAGCAGCTTCCCTAGTTGTCTACAGGTAGCGAGTGTAATCCCAATATATAAAAAGGGAGATATTAACGTTGCAAACAATTATCGCCCAATTTCTATTCTGACAATCATATCAAAGGTAGTGGAACGCATCTTATTGCAACAAATGCTTGAATTTATGAACAACAACAATTTAATATCAGAACAGCAGTATGGTTTCCGCAAGGGTCGCTCTGCCGGCGATGCGGTCACGGCTTTTACGCAGGCAGTATATGAAGGTTTTGAAGGGGGGGAATACTCTGTCGCTACCTTCATGGACCTGTCTAAGGCATTTGACTGCGTCTCCCATTCGGTCCTTCTCCGGAAGCTATACTGTTATAACTTCCATCCAAGAAGCTGCCGTATGATTAACTCATATCTATCTCACAGAGAGCAAAGGGTATATTTTAATCGGGCGGTTTCGAATCAAACTGCAATGAGACATGGCGTCCCGCAAGGGTCAATCTTAGGTCCGTTGCTTTTCACAATATATATCAATGACTTACCTAGCACCAATGTAAATATAACAACTACTCTATTTGCCGACGATACCACCTTACAAAGCTTCTCTGAGAACAAAGCCACTGCTATCTCGAGTAACACCAGAGCAGTTGAAAACGCATCAAACTGGTTTTCAACAAATAAATTAACAGCGAATCCCGACAAATCAAGCACTGTGATATTCTCCCTAAAAAGGGACACGGAGATCAGTACCGCTAAGTTTTTGGGTATGTATTTGGACACTAAGTTAAACTGGCGTAAACATGAAGACGAAATATCCAAAAAAAATTGTAAAAATATATATCTCTTGCGCCAACTAAAAAATAAACTTCCACAGTCAGCCTTACTAACGGTCTACTTCGCAAACTGCCAAACACATCTCGTGTATGGCATCCTTTCATGGGGCCACTCAAGTCCCATGAAAAGATTATTTGGTCTTCAACGAAAAGCAATTCGAGTACTCGATTCTCTGCAATACACTGCTGATTGTCGGCACTCCTTCATAAATCTGAGAATTCTTAGCCTTCCCTGTATATATATTTTAGAATGTCTCATACATGTTCACAGTAACATTGAGGCCTATAAAACTCATAGTGATAATCATCAACATGGCACTAGGTCCAGCAACCTCCTTTGTCCTGACTACCAACGCCTAACTAAGTCGCAGAATGGCATTAATTATTATGGACCTAAACTGTTCAATATGTTACCAACAGGTGTTAAAACTCTACCGTTAAAAAAATTCAAGGTTGCGTTGAAATCGTATCTATTGTTAAAGGGTTTCTACACTGTAGAACGATGTATTGCATGTAAATTCGCCGACCTTGTCATCTGAATATTTTAATATGTTGTGTTATGTACTAATTTTAATGTGTTTAATGTAAGAGTGAACCGGATGTTTTTATCTTTTGTTTTTTGTATTTAGTTTTTGTGAATCTGATTTTATATTATATTTATTTGTATATTGACGAATGTAAAACATGCTGCTGTTATAACATGAAATAAATTACTTACTTATTACTTACTTACTTACTATAGAAAAACTGCTCGACTATGGTCATATAATTTTGAAAAACCCATGGAAATAGAACAAAAAACATTGAGACTACTGATAGAAACGCGCTGCGAATGATACGAAACTAAGTTAAGACATATTAATAAACCATTGCACAATCGTGGAAGCAAAACTCTAAATGAAATTTCAAAAATGATTGATAATATTTTCTTCTAGGTTTGATAAACTTCGATTTAAACTCAAAAACTCCAATTAAAATAAATTTTATTAATATTTGGTACTTTCGTCCTAAACTATTTTATAAATTTAAGGAATTATTAATCATTTTTAATACTGGGGAGCTAATTTGAAAAGGTATTTTCATTAAAGTTTTTGTCGTAAAGGTCGAAAATTAATATTAGTAATTTTTACAACAATGATTTAAACTGGGCCATTACGGACAAATTATTCTTGAAAACCTGATGTTTTTTCACTTTTTGTTTAATATTTTTAATTTTAATTAATATTTCAACAAAGTTGGAATATTACTATTTTAATAAAAATATATGGTGTGCATTTTGCTCAATACCTCCGTGGACAACTGCAGACCGGTTTTCATTCATTTTAATATTTCAACTAATCCATCAAAATAACTTATATTTATAATATTATTAATGCAGAAATATTAAGGCAGAAATACCTCTGGTCGATAGCGTAATAAAGATTGTTGTTGTGTACTTAGAAAAAGAAGTTTTATATTTTTCTAAATTATTTTCTGAATCGCTATTTATGATACTTACAGGTATAATCAGAATTTCAATCAGTATAAAAAACTACACAATTTTGCTCATTTAATCATCTCTCTATCTTGAATTACAAGGACGATATCCGTACAATACTACTCGATGATAGAGAAAACACCGTTTAAAATTATATTGAAGTATTTTTGCCTTAAGACAATTGAATATCCCGTACCAAGAAATTGTCCATTTATTCTTCGTTCATGGCAAAACTTTTTTTCTAGAATTTGTTTTTGTGGTTTTTCTTACATGTACTTTCCAAATAAAACAAAATTTGATTCCCATCTTCTAAGTTTTGTTATGCTAATCTCTAGTAAATGTGTATAACTTTTGTTAAAAAGTCAGATCAACAATTCTGTCGCAGTTACCAGGTATGAAGCTTAAAATCATATTTTCTTGTTTTGTGTATGTTTTCATTTTTAAATTATGTCACGTTTGAAATGAACTTTTAGAATGTATTTTGTTGACAATGCAACAATAGCTACAACATTTAAGCACGTTTCAAGGCGCTATGATACATGTAAATTTCATAGGCCGAAACGCAACAGACTATCGACGAGCAAATAATTTTTGAAATCTTTCAAAGAGTGTTTGTGGTAATACGGCTATTAAGACTTTTGTAGTAAACTATTCTGCCAATAATCCATTCGATTAAAATAATGCTTATTGTCAGAAGTTGCAAAAAAGTCATATTCCTAAGAGAAATTTAAGTCATCATTCAAAAGGTATTTTAAGATAAACATTAAAAAAAATTTGATTACAAAACTTAAAATGATACGTGTACAATTGACGCAGAAAAAATTAGGACAACTCTTTTTACGATATTTAAGACCGATTTTATACTAAAATCTAGTGGTGTAAATCAGGCTAAACAGTGTGTCCTACGTTTTTCCTGCGTCAACGTCTGATCGCTGTACATTTCGATTAAAAAAAAACCAATCAAGCTAGGCTAAACAGTGTGTCCTACTTTTTTTCTGAGTAAACTGTACAGTGGCTTAATTTGGATGTTATTATAGGTATAGGTATACCGAGAACCCCTATAGAAACGTCCAAATTGGGTCACCCTATACATACTCTCTGAAGATAAACATTTCTCCTGAAGATGGTCAAAATTAAACGGGGAAGTCTAAATGTAATAATATACAGGGTATACAATCTAAAAACAAAAATTAATGACTACTTCCAGTCGAACTTGAAGTGATACAAAGGTATACAGGGTGTCCCAGTTATCGTGCTCAACATGGGGATCATGAAAACCGTAAGACATAAAGATAAAGAGTTGGTTAAATTAGACAAAATAATCATTAGGGCAGGGCCTACTAACGGTCTAAAATAAAAAAGTTTCAAAGACTGAATGATTTGACTTCCATTAGCAAAAAAACATAAAAGGTGCATTTTCAATATTACGCTTTAGCTCCTTTAATCGAATTTATCGCAATGGAAAATAGCCCGAATTATAATGAATCCCAAACCCAAATCTAGAAACCTGACGAGAAAGTAACATCATGTCGAATATAAGCCTGCTGCCAATCATATTGAACGTTTTTGAGAAATTATGTCTGAAACGACTGAAACCAATACTAGGCAGCTAGTTTACATCTAAGCATTCTTCCAGAACGTCAGTTTAGTTTTCGCAACCAGTATGCCACCATCGAACAAGTACTTTTTACGGTTGAGATCATAAGAGACACCACATAAACAAACAAAACAATAATTTTCGGCAGCCTTCTTGATAATAAGCCACGCTTACGGCAAAGTTTGGAACCAGGGATTGCTACATAAACTCAAATGAGACTTCGCACACTCTATCTTTGAACCTTTAAATTCATACTTGAGCAACAAGTGTTTCATGGTTAAATACGAGGAAGAGGTAACTAAATTATAGCAAATTCAATCGGGAGTACCTCAGTGTAGTGTGCAAAGACTCATAGTCTATCTAATCTATACAGCAGATATCTGGACATCTCCCTGTATACAAATACAGCGACGTTTGCCGATGGTACGGCAATTATGGCTGTAAATTATGACCCATAAATGGCGTCGCAACATTCGCAAGCATCACTGGATAACTTATTCGAATGACTAAGAATATGGTAGATCAAAGTGAATTAAGGCAAATCTGTGCATGTGCATACACCCTGAGGAGAGATACCTGTGCCCCAGTTCTACTGAACCACCTGCAACTCCAATCTGAAGATGCTAAGTATCAAGTAATACATCTCGACAAGAGGCGTACATGGCAAAAGCATTTTTGCGAAGCGTAAACATTTCTCTTTTTTGTCTTTTATCTCCTTTTTGACTTCCTCTGTACAACAGCTTGTCTTTCTCATTTTCCTGTTTCCAATTTTTGTTGCTCCGCAGGTCTCCTTTGCCGCGTCTAGTATATTTCTTTTGAATGTTTCCCATTTTCCTTCTATTTTTAGCTTTATTTCGCTCTCTCTCTCTGAATTTTGTTTGTAGTATCTCTTTGTAGTTCTCTTGTATTTGTTTTTCTCTTAATCTGTAGGCTTTTATCTTTTCTTTAACTTTTATCCTCTTCTTGTCTGTTTTTTGTATTTTCTTTCAACTCATGCCCATGTGTAGTAGGTGGTGGTCACATCTTATTTTAGCTTGCCTTGTAACTCGTACATTCATTATTTTATTCCAACTGTTTCTATTAATTAGGTGATAGTCTATTATCGATCTTTCGTTTCTACTTGGCTGTTCCCTGGTGTACTTGTGTATGTTTTTGTCTTTGAATTTTGTATTTGTTATCACAAGGTTGTTTTTAATGCATAATTTTATCATTATTTCTCCATTGTTATTTTTAATTTCTTCTCTTTCTTTTCTCATTATCTCTTCTATTCCACAATTTTGGCATCCCAGTCATCCATTTAAATCTCCCATTATCATTATATGTTCTTTTCCTTCATCTACTTCCATTTGTATATTTTCAAATAATGTGTCTTTCTCTTCTTACCTTGCATCTTCGTTCGGTCCGTATGCTACTATCAGTGCCCACGTTTCATCCTCGACTAGTTTGATTTCTATGGTCGTTATTCTTTCGTTTATATAATTTTCTTTTATTGAAACTTTTATCCTTTCCGGTGGTATTATAATTCGTACTCCTCATTTTGCTCTTTCCTTTTTATCTACTCCTGTCCATATCAACCAGTATCCTCCATGTATATTTTCTATTCCGTGTTCGTTTTTGTAATTCCTAGATTTTCCATCTTATGCTTTCTCATCTCTTCTACCACTTTTGCTTCTTTTCCCATGTGGCCTATAATGTTCCATTTACCTTGTAATGTTTTCTTTTATTTTTTATGGTTTTTTTATAACAAAATAATAATAAAAAGGCAGAAGGATTCTTTATTTTTATTTTTATTTTGTTATTGCTGTTTTGTTCTGGTTTTGTGTTCTTTTCTATATTATCTATTTTGTCGTTGTTTTCCATATTTATGTCCTGTGTGTTGTCGCTGTTTGTCTTCTGTCTTGATTTTTGGTTTCGTTTTTTGGACCCTTTTTTTCACATTCTACTTCTTCCATTCCTTTTGTCCCTTTGTTCCATGTGTATTCTGTTCCATTAATGAGTATTTTTCTGTAGCCCATTCTTACTTCTTCATTCGTTTTTTTTCTGTTTTTTGTCTTTTTCCATACCTCCTTTATTTTTATTTTTATTTTGTTATTGTTATTTTGTTCTGGTTTTGTGTTCTTTTCTATATTATCTATGTTGTCGTTGTTTTCCATATTCATGTCCTGTGTGTTGCCGCTGTTTGTCATCTGTCTTGGTTTTTGGTTTAGTTTTTTTGACCCTTTTTGCACCTTCCACTTCTTCCATTCCTTTTTTCCGTTTGTTTCATGTGTATTCTGTTCCATTAATTAGTATTTTTCTATAGCCCATTCTTAATTAATTTCCTTTGTCTCTTTCTTCCTTCGTTTTATTTTTTTCTGTTTTTTGTCTTTTTTCCCTTCCTCCTTTATTTTTATTTTTATTTTGTTATTGCTATTTTGTTCTGGTTTTGTGTCATTTTCTATATTATCTATTTTATCGTTGTTTTTCATATCCATGTACTGTTGCTGCTGTTTGCCTTCTGTCTTGGTGTTTGGTTAAGTTTTTTTGGACCCTTTTTTGCACCTTCTACTTCCATTCCTATTCTCCCTTTGCCTTTGTTCCATGCGTATTCTGTTCCATTAATTAGTATTTTCTGTAGCCCATTCTTACTTCATGCCCTTTGTCTTTTTCTCCTTCGTTTCATTTTTTTCTATTTTCGCCTATCTTCCCTTGCTTATTTATTTTTATTTTTATTTTGTTATTGCTATTTTGTTCTGGTTTTGTGTCATTTTCTATATTCTCTATTTAATCGTTGTTTTCCATATCCATGTACTGTTGCCGCTGTCTGTCTTGTTTTTGGTTAAGTTTTTTGGACCCTTTTTTGCACCTTCTACTACTTTCATTCCTTTTCCCCCTTTGTTCCATGTGTATTCTGTTCCATTAATTAGTATTTTTCTGTAGCCCATTGTTACTTCATTTCCTTTGTCTTTTTCTTCCTTCGCTATGTTTCTAATTTCTCTTTGCACTTTTCTTTCTTCCAGCGCTAAATCATTTTCTGTGTATATTATAGTATGCTTTACATAAAGCTCTTGGCTTTTCATTTTCTCTGTATATTGTAGTATGCTTTATATTACTCTTGGCTTTCATGATTTGTTGTTTCATTTCCCACGCTTCCACTTCTGCTAGTACCATGTCTTGATTTAGGTATTTGTCTATTTTGTATGCACTGTTTATTTTTGTTTCTACTTTTAGTTCTCTTGTTAGGAACTCTTCTATCTCTTCCTGTACTTTTTCTCCTTTGTTGTTTAACCTTTTATTACGATATTATTTCTCTTCTTTTCTCTTTCTGCAAATCTGTGTTGTTACGGGATATTTTTCATGATTAAATAGACTATTCCCGAGTTAAAACTTTTAATTAAATAATGTGGAGCCGCAACCACATCTTGTTAGGGCCGAAGGATTGCACACGCCGTCTTCACTCAACTGGCCAGGGCCAAGGCAGTATTCACAAGGGCAAACAAAAAAGACCATAAACAACACAAGTAAACTATAGGAGAGATGAGAGAGAAAAAGGGGGTGTATTGATTAAATTTGCCCAACCTGTACCTACAAGTTTGTTTTCTTTTTTCGTGTTCATATATTTGTCTCCGATTTAAATATAGCATTACAATATTATCTTTAAACTATTGTTAAAATGCGTTATAAGTATATATTGAAGTTTTTAAAGAATTGACTTGTAATACAAGAATAGCACTGATATTACATTAAAAAGTTTTTGAGAAGTATTTGAAATTTTTCCGTTGTTAATAAAGTCAGTGTATTTGGGGCTGTAATGTGGATTTAAATTCATCCTTAAAATAATTCCGCCCGCTCTCGATTCTACTTCCGCGGGTGATGTTTATTTAAAGTTTATTGGAACAGGGGGAGGGCTTCATTCGTCAACATCCCGACATCTCGCCCGAGAAAAGAAACTCATTTCATACAAAATTTTGGTGGAAATCATTTAGTTTTCATCGTAGAGAAGCCAGCCGCTTTGTTCAACAAGCGGGGCTCCCTTTCCCTTTTCTTATATTTGCAATCTGCAGCAGCCGTTAATAACTCAAAATTGCTCTTTGGGGATATTTAAATGTCAACTCCTTGACGCAGTACACCCTCGCACCAGGAAAATAATTTACTCATATTGCGCACTCCGATATTATGTGTGTGCGCCTGTAATAAGTGCTTCCCTATGTAAATCCGGATCGTAAAAGTTTTAACCTGGAATTACCTCTGGAAATTTATTAAAATCGGCGAGAGCGATGCAACCCACTCGATGGGGGTTGGTTGGCGAGTGGCCGCGTTAATGAGATAATTGAATTATTATTGAAACAACATTTGCTTTAATGATTACTTATACGGGGCAGTTTAAACTGGGGTTGACATGTACACAGTACACAGGCACAAAAAGCCCGCACCCCTTAACTTCCTCACCACGACAGTTGTTTTGTAGGGGTCGATCAACATACACATTATTTTAAAAGAGTTGGTCGCATGGAGAGTGCCTTCAAAGTATACATCTCAATTTGGCGGGGCTTTCGGGAGAACGTATGTGTGTATGTGTATACTGGAGGGCCCCCATCCACCACCACACAATTCTTCGGTGCATCTTGTTCGTGCCCCCGGGGATGCACATGTCATATTGGCCCCCACTTCGCATGTTAATGGCAACTTCATTGTTATTGCAGCGCCGCGGTTCAATTGGGAACACTGTTCTCTTCAAGTTTAAGGAGGTATTACGCCGTTAAATGGCGTTTATACACCCCTGTTTATTGTAGTTATAACGTTTCCTGTATTCGCAAGTACCTAAGGATACAGCAATTCTTACCGTAATTCCAGCCTAATTGATTTAAGCCGGCATCAAAATATGCAGCGTGAAATTTTATTATTTCACTTTTACTGGCTTTATTTTTGGGGAGGATTTCTACCTTCCTCTTATCTCGCACCAAATTAGTTTATATCCTACAATTACATCTCTTTCGTCGTTTAATCCAATAACCGCGATTTCATAAAATCCACTTTGAAAATATAAATGGTGTCATTATTAAACTCTTACTAACTGAATTTTTGTCAAACATTAAATAAATTTTTGTTTCAACTATTTTTTATTTCAACTACATTTTTTGATATTTTATTATTCATCTTACATACCTACGTTTCACTAAATGTATAATTGTGTATTCTGTGTAAGTGTGTCTGTGACAACATTTTTGTGAACACAAGTCACACAAATAATTAAATATATTTTTGAAATTCGATCTACACTGCTCAACAAAATTAGGGGAATACCTATAAAAAAGGGTTAAATTACAGTTTTAACAACTATACGGAATTAATCAATACTGATTAATCTTAATTCATGTCTATTTAAACAGAAAAGAGGTATTTTAAAACCATGTGCTCAAAATAAACAAAGAAAAATTCAAAAATCCCAAAAATGAACAAGAAGGAAAAACATTCAAATGTAATTCTACAACGTTATTTAAGAAATTAATAACGTGGCCACGCGCTTAGCTGACAGCCGCACATCTTCAAGGCATCCTTTCAATCAGAGTTTGGATATATTGTTGTGGTATGTTGTCCCATTCTTCAAGAAGAGCGTCGAACAGTTGTTGATGGTTAAGTGGGGGCTGTGGGCGGTTTCTGAGCATCCGATAAAGATAATCTCATAAGTGCTCAATGGGATTGAGGTCTGGACTAAGAGCTGCTCAATTGAGTACCAAGATATTATGGTCTTGCAAAAACATTGTAACCTGGAGAGCAACATGAGGTCTTGCAGTATCGTGTTGGAGGTAAAACTGAGGTCCAATTTCAGCAGCAGCAGGTAAAACATGTTCGCTAAGGATGTCGTCAATATAGCAAACAGCATTCATCGTTCCCTGCTCAAGAACAAAGTCGGTACGATGGTCGTACGTTATACCTGCCCATACCATATCTGATCCAGCACCAAATCTGTCAATTTCCTGAACAACGCCGTCTAAATATCGTTCTCCTAGTTATGCCCAGACACGCACACGTCCGTCACAATGTGTCACACAAAATCTTGATTCATCCGTAAACATAATTGAGGACCACTGCTGGATTCCCCAGTTTTGGTAACATGTTGCAAATTCATGTGTGTTTCTTCTGTGGGCTAATGTTAGACGAGGGTTTTTAACAGACCGTTTGGGTTTTAAACCACGTTCACCAAACCTTCTATGTACTGTTTGGTTCGAAATAACTATGCCAGTTACTATCCTAAAATCATTTTTAACATCTCTTGCGGTTGATGTGCGATTTTTCAAAGCTGAAGTCAGCATCATTCTGTCTTGACGAGCTGTTGTTACCCGTTTTCGCCCTTGTCCTGGCCTTCTCTTATATCGTCCAGTCTCTTGATGCCTGTTTCATATTCGGCATACCACGGAGGGACTTACGTTTAACATTCTTGTAACATATCGCATTGATCGTCCATCTTGGAGTAAAACAACAGCCTGTGACACTTCTACTTCGCTCAAATCCCTCATCTTGGATGTATGGCTTTGATATCCATTTTAGAATGACTTGTTTACTGTAGTATTATGTTATTACATTTTTTAGTCATTATCAAAGCATTTGGTTATTAGTGGAAATTCAATTTTAGGCAATATAAGGTGGTATAAGCGTTACGTACTGCCAAAAATTGACCTGTAATGTTCAAATCCATCTTTTAATTATTATCAATAGCAAACAATATCTATACGGCCTACTATAAAAAACATTCACCGTTTTTAACCCTTTTTTATAGGTGTTCCCCTAATTTTGTTGAGCAGTGTATATCCGATAACAACATGATCAACCAACACAGAGTAAAGGCTTCATTCCACAAAATGCCAACTTCTTATTTCCAACCACAGAATCAACAACAACTCACCGACAGTACATGTTAACGGAATGAACGTACACCCCACAACGACGACAAAGTACTTAGGAATGACTATTGACAATAAGCACAAATTCGACAAACATTTACGGAACACAAAGACGGAAATACAAAAACGAGCAAAATATGTTGGATGTCTGACATACGGAGGAAGAGTACCGCAATAAAAAATTACAAATCCATCGGCAGGTCCATGATTGACTACGGCCAGATCATACTGAAAAATGTAAGAAACACCTGAAACGAATTACGGACGTAATTGAACGGAAGACATTAAGACTGCTCACCAAACTAAGACACAAGGACAATCATCTTTATTATATTTATACAATATCGCCAAAATGATACCCATCCAACAAGGAGTGGACAAACTACGAAATAAATTTCAACAAAAACAGAACAATAAGAGAATACTCGACGAATTATGTATTAAAAGACAAGACAAACGAACTACAAAATTGCATCCCACAAAAATGCTTCATGAATCATATTACACTTCATAACACTCTCTTATCATTTACAATACAACGAGTGGAATCATGACTAGCGATAATCGCAGGAGTTGGGACACGAAACATGTTGTCAAATATTTTTTGACAACATGTTGAGTGCATCAGCCAATGCGATTATCAATAGTTACGATTCCAAGAGTTGTATTCATCAGATTATATCACGAATGAAAAATCTAAACGTGCAGAGGACCAAGTATGATTATCACTTATTAGTCAATTCGAGTTCTAATTATCAGCTATTATGAGTGATATTATGAGTGATATAATCAAAATAATCACTCAGAAATCACTTGTATGTAGTGTAATACAATATAATATGTAATGTAATGTATAATCTAATGTAATGTTACACAAGGCGGAAAGACTCCATGGGGTCGATAGCTCAATAAAGATTGTTTATACACTCAGATGCAAAAAAAACGGGTCATTAGGTCGTTGTTTGCAAAAAACCCATTTTTTAAATTTTGATGTTGGTATAGTCCTTAGAATGAAAGTTTTAGTGCTTTGCAATCAAAGAGACCATCAGGATGTCTGAGTTGATCTGAGTTAAATAAAATTGTATATTTCTACCTTTGCAGTTTAGTTCTATTTACTGAACTTTATGTGTAATGGCAACTTGCAGTGATAGTTGGCCCTCCTGGTTGCAATCTATCAAATTAGGAGACATTCACTCTTCCGTTCTGCGAAATCCAACGTTGATGTTGTCCTCAATAATTTCTCTTTCCACGAAGATGTCCTCAATAATTCTTCTGCGACGTTCTCAGCAATCCTCTTCTGCGACGATGCTCTTGCAAATTCCTCTCTTCGAATATAACAGCTGTTTCAGAATTTAATTCCATCGCTTACGCACAAAATTCTTCGTAGCATTAACTGTTTGGTCTATTTCACTAATAGAAACAAATATCGGTGTATTGAAACTAATTGTTTTTAATTTGGTTTCCCTAATTATTTCTCAGATGCGAGATATGCGAAATGATTACTGTTTTTAAATTGTTTGTTTATGTGTTCGTACACACACACACACACTTGTAGCACTTTTGTTTGTTACTTTCCACAACAGAAACAATTATCAGCGTAATGATACTGTTTGTTTCTAAACTATCTTCCGTTTATTCCGCACTGAGACGTGAGCTTTGCCGGGAACGAATGTAAACTGGGGCGTCTGGTGTCATCGGTCATATTTATAAACGCCGACCAGACAGTCACTTTTCGATTATTGATTTTTCGTTTGGCGTTCTTCAGAACTTGAAAATTTACTGCGTCGTCCGACAATTCATAATCGTTGCCCTAGTAATCATTCAATGATGTACAATTTCTAATTAACTTCTTTAAATTCTCGTAAATGTATGGGACATTTGGATTTGCGAAAATTCGAAAACGTAAATTAGAAATTGTACATAATTGAATGATCACCATGGCAACGATTATGAATTGTCGGATGACGCAGTAAATTTTCATGATAATTTTTCGCTTCCAATGAAATTTTGTTCGTCCTTTTACGTCATATTTGAGGTTTTTATTGTAATTGCGATTTTAATTAACTCATTACATTATTAATTATTAATTGTGCCCTAATGATTCACAATATTAACTAAAAAGCACTATCTAATTAATTACCTAACTCGATAACTATCTAACCAAACCTATTCCTACTCTATTAATTTAAATAAACAAAATTCTTAAATAACTATAAAATTAACTAATAAATATCAACATATATAATATTGTAGTCACAAAATCCAGTTTTAACAATGTTTTTGGAAAATTAAGATTAGATGGTTTCGAACTCCGGATAAACTTCATTTAATGATATAATATAATCTTATACTGCATACTAATTTAATAAATCTAATTTCTCACCATATTATTTAGCTTTGTAATAATTTAATTATCATTATATAATTGCATTGTCAATTAGTATTATAAAGTAGCCACAGCGACAGTTTTGTTTAGTAGAAATTGCAAACTTCCTGCGGTTGCATTCAAATAATTTACGATGAAACAATTACAAAACATGATATAAACTATAACGGAAACACAGATTTATTTGTAAAAAAAAAAATATGTAGCGGATTGGTTGCAGTATACCCTCGGCTTAATTTACAACTGTACCACTGATCATGTTACTTGTATAAAAACAGCTATAGATAGACAGCTACATTGCCTGAATATATCATTTCAACAAGCTTTTATTGTTCAGTAAATTACAAAATAAAGCGACAATAAGATACAAGTGAATCAATTCGTCGTTTTTCTTAAAGAATTAGTAGTAATAGCAGTAAATAGTTTTAATGCATCTTAGCTTCTCTCCTTCCATTGTTTAATATTGAATTGGATTAAATAAAAATTATTTTAATTATTAATGAAATAATTAGAACTCTACTTAAATAAACAAGTTAATTCATACTTACAGCCAACTAAGTAATAAATGCCACAAATGCATGTCTGTATAAACTGTTACAAATAATAATTTATACAGCAATATAATATGTTTTTATTGAATTGAATTTCGCTCCGAGGCTTTCTCTTTAAGATTTAGTAAAAGCCAGTCTTTTTGCAGAAACCACTTTAGAATTTAACAAGGCCCTAAGTAATCCGGAAATGGAATGACCATTGTTGCTTTTAGCCGGTGAATATCGGACAATCCGTTGGCGAAATGATTTCCTTTAAAATTACCCCCACGCTAAAGGATCGATACAATTTTCTTAGCAAATGCCCCATAAAAATTTATGCTTTTCCGATTTTAACGGTGCCATCTTACAGTATTCGAAGTGGAAATGAAAAAATCTAAAATAAAAGTATCGCTGATGTTTACTCTACGGACGGGTCTGCATTTTAATCGGCCCTTAATTTTTCTCAATGGCTTGAAATGACTTCCTGCATTATTGTCAACAGCAACTTTTGTTCGTTATAAAAAACACCTGCTGTTTTATAACTGGTTATTGCAACTAATGGCCTCTTGTGCAGTAAAATTTTAAACATTTTCCATTAGATCTCTTCATTTGCTTGAATAATGAAACACGAACTTTCTCACTTTCCATCGTAAACTACCACTTTTTGCTTGTGCGCGGAGCGCATTTGTATAATCGATTGGCCTCGTTTAATATGAAGTTAACAAAGAAAGTTAAATATTGCCACGAAATTACGGCTTGTTTATATAAAATTAAATTATAATGAAACTATACAAAATGTAATAAACCATGCTAGGCTGGAAAGTTTCTTGGAGGGCAGACTTCATATTAAAAACTGTTTAGATTGGAAAATATTTTTTTTTGTTATAACTACGACTATAACTTTAATAATAACAAATGATGAAAACTGCCGATGTAATATTCTGCCCCATATTGTATGCCTTCATTTTAACATTCTAATAAAAAATGTATAGTTTTCTCATAATTTTCATTGTTTTGGTAAAAAAACTACGACTATAACTTTAATAATAACAGATGAAAACTGCGGATGTAATATTTTGCCCCATTTCAACATTGTAATAAAGAAGTGTAGTTTTGTAATAATTTTCACTGTTTTGGTAATTACTTGCCTATTTAACAGAAATATGTCCCATCAAAATGTAATTAATTTTCAAATACTCCTATATAAAAATTATACTCCCTTCTACTGGTGTAAAAATATCATCATGTAATAATAATAGTTTACATGAACACCATTCTGAATATGATATTAAAGAATCAATAATCATTGACATTAATACTCTAAAATTTAGAGTATCAATGAGTTATCAATAGCATATCAAAAAGCAGCCGGAAGATTTACAGCGTTATTCATAAAAATTTAATGCGTGGTTTAGCGGTATTTTGCAAAGGGTTACCAAGGTTACTAAGATTAAACCACCGTTAAACCGCGGCTTATTTTATTTTATGAATACCACTGTTAAAGTTCAGTTAAATCCTATGGCCCTGATAATGTCCTATCAGGTTTAATATAAATAAATGTTAATAATGATTCCTGCAGAATTGTTTAAGCTAGCTGGCTCTTTGAAAAAAGTTGGCCACCACTGCTCTAAATGAATTAAAATTCTGATCAGTCTCCACAAAATGAGATACAACAAAAATCCCATTTATAACCCATCCAACGATCTCCTCAATGAAGCTACGGAAATCTACCTCATATACGACCGCAATCCTCTGCTAATGAATAAATTCATTAAATCCTCTATAAACTTCCACATCCGTAAACTCTATTGCCATCCACGCAAAACTGAAATCCCTTCTAAACACCAAACTCATCCAATGCTCCTTTACGATACGTTCACATAGCTTCGCTCGCTAACATAATCATCATTTTCACACCACCTCATTAATATGTTTATCACTATCATACAATCACAATCTCAAACATCTAGCACCGCAAATAAATGCAAATAATCTCCTAATAAACTTCCTGATTTTATTTATTTATTTAATTTGCTCTGACTGGAATAAGATACAAATTTCCTAACATCATGTTTCCAAAGGTTTCTAAAATATTTCCAAACATTCTTATCAAAAATAATGTCTGAAAACTGGTGGCAAAAAAATGCATGTTTTCTATTTCCATATCATAAAAACTCCTAATCTACAGCACATTGAAAGGAAATTTATACGGTCAAGCATATATTAGTCTTGATGGGTGGTCATTATTCATCAAACTTCTGTTATACAGGATGAGTAAATATTAAGGAACTTCGTCCCTAAAGGCTTATTATTTACAAAAAAGTGTTTAACAAAAGTTGCTAATTATTTTCCACAATTTGAAGATTTTTATTTTTTCTTGATTTTTTTCTTGTGATGCGATACTCTTTAACAATGACGTTATCCATACTTTTTTTTATTCTAACCTCAATTTTTCTATCAACAAATTTAATAGTACTTTAATTTCTCTTCACGAATGTCTAAAAATACAATGAGATGCAAAAAAAATCTTAGAAAATCGAGTTTAAACTCGATAAGAAAACTGAGAAAAATTATAGGCTGCCATGGAAAACAAATTATACTAGTTAAACAAATACGATTTACTAATGTCAGTTTGTGTTTATAAAATGAGGTTGTACCTAAATTGAACTATGTTAGAAACCTTTTCTCAATAATTACGGTACGTTTAAATTAACAGTATTTTAATTTCTCTTCACGAATATCTAAAAATACAATGTGGATGCAAACACTAATTTCTAAGAAAATCGAGTTTAAACCCGATAAGGAAACTGAGATAAATTAAAGATTGGCATGGAAAACAAATGATACAAGTTAAACAAATACGATTTACAAATGTCAGTTTGTGTTTATCAAATAAGTTGTACCTATATTGAACTATGTTAGAAAGCTTTTCTCAATAATTACAGTACGTTTAACAGAGACAGAACGCACAGTTGTTGTGTTATTGGTCACAACTTGTGCATATTTTGTGATGAACTAGTATTGTTAAATTTAGTTTGTAATGGTTTTAATAAAGTAATTCGTTTAATTTATTGTGTAAATATACGAGCTTTTTTCTTATCCAACTTTGTTCTACCATAATTATTGAGAAACACTTTTTAATACAGTTTAATTTACAACTTTATTTGATAAACATGAACTGACATTAGTAAATCGTATTAGTTTAACTTGTTTCATTTGTTTACCATGGCAGTCTTTAATTTGTCTGTTTTCTTTTCGGGTTTAAACTCGATTTTCTTAGAAATTTTTGTTTGCATCCTCATTGTATTTTTAGATATTCGTAAAGAGAAATTAAAGTACTATTAAATTTGTTTCATTTGTTTTAAAAGGTAGTTTATAATTTTCCACATTTTTGTTATCAGATATTAAACTCAATTTTCTTAGATTTTTTTGATATTTAGATATTCGTGTAGAGAATATAAATGCTATGAAATATGTTATTGAAAAAAATATTGCAATTTAAAAAGTTTCGATGACGTCTTGTCAAGAAGTGCCGCGAAACAAAAAAATTATACAAATCATTAAACTGTGGCAGACAATTAGATATCAAACTTTTATTATAAACTTTATTTTAGTAAAAATAAATTTAAAAAAAGCTGTACACCCCTGTACATTCCTATATAACCAGTCCATAAATTGTAAAAAAATCTTACACTTTTTAAAATGAAGCTGAATGAATACTATATCGTACATATCAATATTATGAACTTATCGCGTATTCTAAAAATAAGTATATACGTGCACGAGTACAATGAAACTTTATTGTTGGAAAATGAGCAAATAGAAAACATTCTGCCCAACTGCAGTTATTTGTTATAAGTAAATATTGAAAATAAATTATATGTCAGTATATACTTTCTGTAGTAAAATAGAATAGAATGTTCGAAGAGTATTGATTTATTTCAACATTTGAATCGAAGTATTATATAAAACTTGCAAAAATATATTAAATACAAAAGTTGCTCGAATTGATCTTTTGCATATCCTATATGTATGATAGGGAATAATCTAGATAATGATTCCCAAAACAGTGAAACGTCCTTTAATAACTCGCTATCAAAAGTTTACAAAGAACTTACGAAATATTATATTTTCGAAATGACATAGTCATTTTCAAATGTTCAAATGACATTTCATCACAATGAAAATTTTATAAAAATTATACATCAAATATTACCCGAATAATTTCTAAACCACTAAAGTTATATTATTTTTTTTTAAGTAAGTATTTAATATTCACAAATGTTGTTCAAAAATGTATTCAAATTTTCCAAAAATTTTATTGATTTGAAAATAGATGAAACATAACATTTGCCATTTGTAATTTATGCAAGAATTTTATTAATTGTTTTCGAAAGTATTTAAGATTTCAACAATTCAATCAATGTTGAATAAATAAAATGCACAAATTCCAAAATAATGTACTGTAATTTAATGTACCAAAATAGTAAAGTTCTAGTGATTTTTTAAAGATAAAATTCACAAATGTTAATCCAAACTTTGGAAACAATTTAAATTGCCAAAATTCTCAGAAAAAGGAAAGATCACTGAGTCATTTATAGAAGTGATGACTCACTTGTCATCACTTGATGGCAAGTGATGACAATTGAATTGACTGGCACTGAATTGACAAAATTCTCAGAAAAAATGAAAGATCACTGGAGTCATTTATACAAGAATTATATATTTTTTCAAAAGTAGTTAAGATTAACCAAACTTAATCAAAATTGTATAAAAAAATGTACCAAATCTTATGTAAATATTTTCTAAAATCGATTTCCAAATTCTAAAATTCTAGTGATTCATTTCGAAAGTAGATAAAATTCACAAATTGTAATCAAAAATTTGTAACAAAGAGAGGAAATATTACTTGATTAATATCATTCTTACGAGTTAAATATATTTTATCAAAAGTAGTCAAGATTTACAATTTACGAAATAATGTAATTTCTTTCCTTTTTTCATTACTAATTACAGTCCCCCGGAATCTCACATTGACCTTATTCCGGTGCTACAAATTGCTACAAAAATTTGTATCTAAGAGAGAAAATATTACTTGATCAATATCATTTTTAAGTGTTAAATATATTTTATCAAAAGTAGTCAAGATTTACAATTTACGAAATAATGTAATTTCTTTCCTTTTTTCATTGCTAATTACAGTCCCCCGGAATCTCACATTGACCTTATTCCGGTGCTACAAATTGCTACAAAAATTTGTATCTAAGAGAGAAAATATTACTTGATCAATATCATTTTTAAGTGTTAAATATATTTTATCAAAAGTAGTCAAGATTTACAATTTACGAAATAATGTAATTTCTTTCCTTTTTTCATTACTAATTACAGTCCCCCAGAATCTCACATTGACCTTATTCTGGTGCTACAATGAATAGCATTTATCCAGGGGTACGCAACTATACTCAAAAAGATTGCCTTAAAAATTCCCTTCATCCATATTGCTCTTTTTTATTGTTAATAGTATTAGTAAAACACAAGGTAATTGTTTTATTTCGTATTAACAAAAAAATGCCACATAGAAGGTCCATCGTCCTATCATTGTTCATCGAAAATAAAGAAGTCTTACACCTAAAATTATACTACACAATTTACAGGGGATATAGAAACATGCATTGTCCAACAAATTCAAATTGCCCAACCACGAATTAAAAGCAGCAATAACGAAAATCCTGTGGGCACAGTAATTTAAGGCTCCAATTGATCATTACTCGGTTTCAATTATTGATAATGTAATTCGCTGATAATATTATTAATAATCGAACTTTGAAAAGCTGAAGTGTCAAATTAAGTTTTTTTGTGGTAATAAAAAAACTGTCTCAGTTCTAATTTTGATTATTACTTGATTATTAGAGCAGTCCACAGCAGTTTGATGCTTGCAACAAATTTTTAAATTATCGATTTTTGGTAGTAAATAATGTCAGATTACCCATGTGTTATACATGGTTGAAATCGGAATTTTTCGCTCTTTTGAGTGCCATTAAAATCCAATATTGCGACCATAAGAAAATCAAAAGTTGACTATGAAAAATTGAGCATCTAGTTGGCGCAGAAAATGTTTGGCACTGTGATCCGAAAACTGACGTCGAAAAATGTAAGAGTGTCAAGTTTCGAAAAATTTCCTTCTAAAGTAAAAAAGTTATAAAATGAAAAGGGAAGTGCACTTTTCAGTTTTTCAACGATATTTCAGGATTTCAGGTAGTGTGAAAGATATCTCGGATTTCGTTTCAGTATATTGAAAGGCAGACCATATATATATATATATATATATATATATATATATATATATATATATATATATATATATATATTATATATTATTATTATTATTATTATTATTATTATATATATATATATATATATATATATATATATATATATATATATCAGTTTAATAGATCCTAATGGTGGGCGTCGTAAAAGAGACCACCCAGTATACATTTTTATTAAATGCCTCCTCTACATTGGCTCTATATTTTAGAATGTATAAACACAATATTCTAAGTGAGAATACGAAATTCATTAAATGTTTATCTCTTTTCACACCCAAACATTATTTTAAAGATGAAATTACTGCAAAGTTGGTTAGCACCTTGTCACCATTTATTAATTTATTGTTTTAATTAAAATCAGTAATGGATTTGCACCCGATATTTGTGTAGAACTCTTTTACAGGCAAACTTGTTATTCGCGGAGTTTAAGCAGATAACAAACATTGCAATAATTGTTAAACGGATTCTAAGCGACTATCCCAGAATCTTTATTAGCACATTTAAAAAGTATATAAAATTAGATAAAACTGAAATATCCTTAAATGTAGCGCTCAGATTAGGCCGAAAGTTTACCCTAAGATTTCTCCAGGCAATATTACAACGTTCTGCGCAATACGTTATCTAGTTTATGGTCTAGTAACCGATAGGTAATATGTAGCGGGCAACTTTTAATAACGCAAAAGTTTTTCCATTAAGTCAATGAGTTAGATGTTCGCAGAAAACTAAACTCTCAAAGAGAGTGCCTTCATATAACTTAATTTACTCATGCCATTTTAAAAATTACCTACAAAATATACGATGAAAAGTGGACGGAATCAATAAATATCGCCACGAGAAGGAAAGGTATTAATATCCTTCGAGAAGCCCGTGAAGGGACAGTAAAGAGGGATGCTTCAACTATTTCAAACGGAACGGTTTCTTTGAAACTAAATTAGGATATATCCTTGGACAGTGCCTGTTAGAGTATTTCGCAAACATTTTAATTGGGAGATGTGGAATTCTGAATATGTTCGAGGGCCCCTTATTTAATGCGGAAATGATCTTAAGGAACTTACGATTATTAGTTGGCCTTCCGGCCACACACGTCCTTAACTACCACCGCTGAGGGGTGCAGTCGTCGATAAAACACTGAAAAGTTTCCTTATAAAAAGCTCATTTATCTTTTTATTACTATTTCATAACGCAGGAACGCCGATTTAAAATCCATTTTTATCTTAGAGTACACACAATAAGTGCCGTATAATATCCCAACTTTATCGGCATAAACAATATTAAATATTTTTATCAAGGAATAAATGCTACGGCATTTACATATTTTTATCATAACAAACAAGCTAATGGCCAATTTATTGCCTGAAATAATGCACTCATGATTTATTTGTTGCTGTGTGACATCTCGGTTTCCTTTATTAAACTCGGAAGGACGCCACGTTAACCATCTTTGATTTATTCTTTCTCTAGATTAAATATTTATAAAAGAAAGCGAAACTACAATAGGGCTAAACGCCCTCACACACAAGCATTCACGTGGGGATACAAAAAAGGAAGCGTATCACACCAGTTCCACAAAGGAACTAATGAACTCCCTATAAGAAATTTACATAAATTTTACTCCTTTTTCATGTCACACCCTTGGGTTTCTTATTATACACAAGACTTTATAGGTCTTAGACATCGACGTGGAAGGAGAATAAAAGGCGAGTGGAGCGTCGCTGCGTGTCTGCCCCTTACATTATTACTTTCCCCAAAATTAACTATAAAACTGTACACTGTAACTAATGGAGATTCTAGTATCAAAATTTATATCTAAGCCTGCACTATCGCGATTTAATCATTTTATTCTATCATTGCGATATTTTTAAAAATATATTTTAAAATATATTCCAATGTATGGATATCTTAAAATAAGTAGGTAGCAACGTTGATTGAACTGCAGGTGACAAGCTCCTGATTGAGATTGGAGAATGACATATCGCGACAATCTCATAACCTGTCAGAGTACATATTAGTCGACTAACTCCGGTTACGCGCCAGGAATCGTTCAGTCTGGCTCTGACTGCCAATCTAATGTATGGCAGGGATATTGTATTGCCTCTATTTCCTCTTGTAATCATAGACGGCAACCTTTAATGTGGCATTACTTTGGTCTCATTGATGTATATTCAATGTTGCTGGCGCATCTAAGACTGGCGTTGTAAGTTTGTGCTAAGCAATTAGATACCTAATATATTTTGTTATTAATTAGCGATGCGCGCTTTTGATGTGTTCGCTTTCGCCTGCAATTCCCTGTGCACTGGCATGGAATGTGCCGATAAAAACATGTCATAACATTTCTCGTGAATAAACATCGGAATTCAATTTGGAAGGTCGTGAATCTTGAAGGGCTGAAAATATAAAGGAGGGCTATCGAACAGGTTGTCCATTGACAGCAGGACACCCACCCTGGAGGTTTAGACCAACGCGTGACTTCTGGTAGCATCCCCAGGGCTTGGGATTAGTCCAGGGCCAGGAAGGAGATCACTATGGACGAGCATTGCACTAAATAAAGACGGATATTTTAGCAGTCTGAAGTGCGGCTGGAGCAGCTGCTTTATACAAACCTTAGCCGCGTTGATGTTGCCTTTTGTCCAGGCACGCACTCGACTCATCGACTGAGTCAACTCATCAGGGGTGTGTAAACATGGCCGGACGTGTAGAGACCGCAATCAACCCCTACTGAGCGCATCCCAAATACAAGAATATTATCTCCTCAGATGCGGCCAATACACAATGTCAAGTTGGAACGAATTAAATATACCGGGACCACCCTATTAGAATCGTAAATCGAGACCTTGAATCTATTAGGTGTTCCCACTTTTAACTGTCATTAATTACGGCCGCAGTGCACAAGTTTTTTTTGTACATTTTTCTTTAGCAGCGGAAATATAAAGTAATCGTTGTTAACCCTGTGTTCACAGTGTTTACGGGCGCTTTTGTGTATGTCTTTTGCTGGAAACAATAAATCTGAAACTTCGCCGAGTTTTAGTATAGGAAAATATGCGACACTCGGCCCATAAAAATGCGTTCTTTATTTTAGGCGTAAAATAAAATTTTAATTTTACGCACTTTAATGGCATCAAGTTTTAAGAGTGGTGGAAATACCTCGGACAAGCAACAGCAGAAATTAATTACTTTTTCAACTTTTCCCAGAATTTTTATTGCTTACTTTTATCACTTTTTATTGAATTCTAAACTGCCAACGATAGACTTTCTTTATTGCCAGTCATTACTTTACAACCAAAAAACACAAAATCGATATTGAATGCGTATTAAGCTTCAAAATTATATTTTAGTACCTCACCATTTAAATAATAGGGGCTCTATTGATATTTTCAACTTCGACAAAAAATTGGAAACTTATCTACACATTGCACACATGCTTAAATTGGTTGAGTTATTATTTGAGGGAAACTAGAAAAATATCATGCACATACTGTTAAGCAATTTCCAGCCTCCCAGCATATTTTACACCTAAAATGTAAGTTATAAGTTTTTTAAATCTAAAATTGTATATAAAAACGGTAAAAATTTTGAAAGATTATATTGGTATAAGAAACAAACTTACATAGAAATCTTTGTTGACATCTTCGCGGGAAAATATGGCGTAGCTACAAGGAACAACAACGGGAAAAGATTAATTCAAATATGCATAGAGAACAACCTGATAATAACAAAGACAAAGTTTAAACACAAGTATATATTACTGTTAAGCAATTTCCAGCTTCTCAGCATATTTTACAGCTAAAATGTAAGTTATAAGAGTTTTTAAATCTAAAATTGTACATAAAAACGGTAAAAAAATTGAAAGATTATATTGATATAAGAAACAAACTTACATAGATATATTTGTTAACATCTTCGCGGGAAAAGACGGCGAAGCTACAAGGAACAACAACGGGGAAAGATTAATTCAAATATGTATAGAGAACAACCTGATAATAACAAACACAAAGTATAAACATAAGAATATATACAAATACTCGAGAACACAACCATCCAGGAATGAGAAATCGATATACTACCTACTTGTTAATAAGAACAACTGGAACATAATTAAAAACGTGAAAGTAACCCGCTAAGCAGAGAAGGGACACAACTATTACCTATTAAAAATTGATAAGAAGTGGAAAATGAGAAAAAATAAAACAAAAGAAGAAATAAGGTGAAATAAAAAATAAGAACACACAAACTAAAAGATACTTACATTCAAGAGAACTATCAAGAATTTCTAAAGAAGAATCTCAGAGCAACATCAGGAAATGTAGACCTAAAAGGAAAATAGTAAATATTAAAAAGCAGCATAATTCATACGCCAAAATAAGATTGTGGAACAACACAAATAGGGAATACATAAAGAAAATAGAATGATAGATGGAAGATATGAAGATAAATATCAATAATAAAAAAGAAAATTGGAGCAGGTACTTAAACACAAATAAAATAGAAGACTACGAAGAGGACAATGAAAAAAATAGTAAGTAAAACAAGAAATGAAGATAGCAAAATAAGAACCATATATAAAATTCAGAAAACACAATTAATGATAATTTCGGAGGCAACCGAAAACTATTTTACGGAACAATAGAACGACTCAAATAGAAAAAGAATACAACATATCGAATATAAAAGACAGAAGAGTAAATATAATCATAGGCGAAGACGGAATCGTGCAAAGATGAAGACAACACTTTGAAGAACTGGCAAAAAAACAGAAGGGATCGATACACAAGAAACCGAAGAAGAGAGACATGAGGAGATAAACCAGAAGAAACACACTAGTATCAGCGATGATGAAATGCTATTGTGCCTATTAGTGCTATTATCACTACAGAACATATCTGTTCTGTGACTATCTTAAGACTATCAAAATATTTCTCCTGTGCAGCAATTACTTTTTCGTCAGCCTTAATTTTTTTTTCGGGTGAGAAAAATGTTTTGCTTGGGGAAAAGGTCACAGCCACTCGACGCAAGATCTGTTTAGTAAGGTGGATGAGAAATAACCTGGAATCGGAGTTGATCCAATATCTGAACAAGAATTTGACTGGTGTGTGAATTACTATGGAATAATAATAATAATGTATGGTATAATAATGCCAGAAATTAAACTGGCATTATTATGTAGAAACAACACCTTTGGTACCATTCCGGGTCTTTATGCAGCAATTACTACTTATAGCTAATCAATCAATATTTATTCTTCGGTTCCCTGAAACAATATTTTGCACCTGATCGATTATCGGAGTTGTGGCTGTTGTTGGTAGTTGTAGTCATTCAACATCTTCAAGGCTCATATAATCACGTTTAAATGGTGCTACCCAGTGACAAATCTTTGCTTTCGTAGGCGTATTATCACCCATATGTTTGCTGCATATCTTCTAAAAAAACAAATATTGAATGCATGGCGAATAGCGATTTTATTCATTTTAGGATTTTCAATTAAAGCGTCGATCATCTTTAAATGGAAATAATGTTCACAGTTAACGAACAGATCAACTAAACTTCACCAGTCCGTATAAAAAAGATGGAGGTTTCGAAAATAATGTTCATTTTATCCCTCGAATGGCACTAGTAGTAGAGTCTTTTGTCCCGTCAAATATCCTAAAAGAATAATAAAAAGAAAAATGAGGGATCAACTTGAAGAAACAATAGAATACTAATGTGAATTCCAGAGAGGAAGAAGTGCCTAGGACTTGATATTCACAATCAGACAAATAAGTAAAAAACTCATAAGGAAGAAAAGAGATGTAAACAACTGTTTGGTATATCTAGAAAAAGCTTTCGATAGAGTACGTAGAGAAAATATACTGAAAGAGCTGGAAAACAGAGGAATGGAGAAGGCAACGCTAAAACTAATACAGAACATGTATAGGAAGAACATAAATATAATGAGAACAAACAATGAGGAATCAACTAAATTTACAACGAAAAAAGGCATCAAGCATGGATGCGTGCAGAGCCTGGTAGGATTTACAATAATACTTGGCAAGTTGTGAAAAAAAAAGATAAACGTAATGTCATTGGTTTTTACACTTGGCAAGGCTATCATTGAATAAAAGAAGATGAATTTACTAAAGATCGGATAGTGAAAAATTAGAATAAAGCAGTTAACAGAACTACTATTCGCAGATGACGTGGTAATAGTAGCAGAATCGGAAGAAGACCTTCAAGACAACAAGGAATTACTAAAAAATGAACTGACGAAAATAAACAAGAAAATAAACTTTAACCAAACTGAATGCATGAACAAACAAACAAAATCAAAAGAAATAACATCTCATAAAATCAAGATTCAGGCAAATATGATAAATAAAGTAATACATATACCTAGGAACAATAATACAGGGTAATGGGAAGATATACAATGAAATAACCACGACAACATAGACAAAACAGGGAAGTAATTCAAATTTCTGAAAAACACCTTCTTTTACAAAAACGAAATTTCAAAAATATTAGTAAAGTAAAAGTAGTAAACACAGAAGTAGAGTAAAAAGAGTAGTAAGACAGAGTAAAAAGAGTAGTACAACCTACGCTAACATTTAGCAGTGAAATAGACGATGACATCAGCATAACAAAAATTAAGGATAAACGCCATGGAAATTAGGATTCTCAGAAAAATTGCAAATTGACCATGAAAGGCAAGATAAGAAACATGATATACAACAACGCCCTCAGATAAAACCAATGAACAAAAAAATAACAGAAGGCAGATGAGATGGTTTGGTCATGTCTGACCAAACTGACCAGAATAATTTATGAGACACGAGCAACAGGGAAAACCTAAAAATGAAGACCAAGGAAGGAATAAAACAGTACAATAAGAGAAGAAGCACAACAAAACGGGACATCGTGGGAAGACATGAAGAAACTAACCCGAAACAGCAAGATATAGAGAGAGTAATACAAAACTAACTAAAATTGTAGACCCGACATCGTAATAGTAGAAGGGCATGAGATTAAATAAATAAATATTTTTCAACTTATGGTGCATATCGATGGTGACCAACTAAGCCCTTTACAATTTTAGATTTTTAGATAGAATTTATACAGAGTGCTCAAGAAAGTCACTTTTCTAATTAGTGCCTCTTAAACAGAGGGAACTCTTGATATAAAATATATGTGATATATGGCATATTACAAAACAGTGTCAATGTAAATTGTAAATTAGGTTTCGTTAAAAATCAACTGTCAAGCTTAAATCCATCTATAAACAGCGTAAAACAAAATAATGACTGGTAGATGACATTTGAAAAAAATCAGGTTAGATTAGTAGTATGTAGATTTATTCCATATACATTTACACATCTGCAGCATACTTAATACATATAATAACATAATGTTTATGATAGATTGATAGATATATGATATACGATGTGATACATGATATATGGAATGAGCTACCAGGTTACATTATTTTCTTGTATCCTAGGAAACATTTCAGCAATGTTGCAAGGCGTATTTATTTTGCATATTGAACAGTGCCATCTATTAGTAAGTATCCATCGTTAAAGCGGATACCACTTTCTTGAACGCTCTGTAACTTGCATTTCAGCTGGTTTAGCATAAAATGGCATAACTTTTGTTCCAATTGAAGACTCTGCTGCAACAAATTGGGATATGTCCAGTTTTTAATATAATAAATAGTGCATCGCCGTTTTGTGCAATAACATGACACAAATTTTGTATTGCCGACGAAAAACCCGACGTAGGCGAAAAAATTAATATCATTAATAGTAAAGAACTCAACGTTTTTCTTTTAATTGCCTAAAATTAGCATTTTGGACTTATTCCCTTGCTGCGGCAGAGTCTTCAATTGGTAAAGAATGCTTGCCATTTGAACCCACATCATACTCTCCTTTCTCGATGTTTTTGCGTCAGGGGAATTTATGAATATCTAGTAATTTTGTTGGTAGTGTGTCAGAAATAACTGAATTCCCCAATGGAACTTGTTAATTTTTTTAAGGGTATGTTGTTTTCAATTTGAGGTTATATTTTTTAAATAACATTACGTCGGCTTGGTGTTACAAGGATGCATGTTACATTTTTTAAATTTTAAGTTGTATAGCTTTACAGGGCTATATGTTTTCAAAGCGGGACCTTTTAACTTGTTGGAAGATTCAAATTGAATCATTAGGAACCAGTGATAAGAACATATCTATTGACTGTGCAAAATGTATCATTTTTCGATATAGCAAACATATTTAAAATCCTTATTCCGAAATTTACAAATTTGCACATACAACCTTGTAATATTAAGCCGACGATTAATTATTGCCAGTTCTAGATTTTAAATTGTTAGAGATGAAAATGGAACGGCGGGAAAGAAAATATAAAATAATGCATTGAAAAACATTCAATTTATTGCAATTTGGACAAGTATTGTGTGTATGCCAATTTGTATTAAATGCTGCCCTAATTACAGGTATGGTAAAATAAACAAGTCAAATTCTGCTTTTCTTCAACGATTTCCCTCATGTGACCAAGGTTTCCACTCAATGATTCTTTGGGCTTTCATAAGCATCTTTTCCTTCTCACAGACTTGTCTCTTGTGTACACAGGTACCATTTTTTTCATAGGTCGTTACAATAATAATGTACAGATAGTATGTCTTTCATTAAGGCACTATAGATAATTTCACACTACCTCCATGGAATGACGATGAAATGAGTCGATCAACAAATTGGAATATACAGGGTGAGTCGGGAGGAACGGACCAAACTCCAGGAGTGTATTGTACACGTAAAAATCATTTTAAAAAACTAAAATGTTGTTATCTGATTCTCATTTGTTTTCAAGTGATAGTTTCGAACAGTTTGTTGAAAAGTCGGATAAATACATTCTTATCCAGAGTTTTCTGATGTGGAAACCGTTAACGATATCTTTCAATAGTAGCTGTAGCACTCCCATTACAAAAACCATAGACAAACATCACATTTGCATTTTCAAGATTTGAAACTATAACTTGAAAACAAATGAAGATCGGATAACAACATACATTTTTTTAAAATTATTTTCACGTGTACAATACACTCCTGGAGTTTGGTCCGTTCCTCTCGACTCACCCTGTATAATCTAAACCCTCAATGAAATAAATATTCTTACTAATTTTGGTAAAATTGTTAAAAAAAAACATCTTCTGACAAACATCTTATAATTTTAAATAGTCTATTTAAATAGTCTATATGTGCTATTTACTCATCCTCTATTATTTCGCCAAGCGAATCAGAGTAATAATTTTCATCGTCTGATTCTGAATCAGATTCACCCAGCGAAATAATAAAAGGAGGTATGCTTTCAAAGGACAAATTTCCCATGATTTTTTTCCAACGGCCAAAATAAGATCTTTGTAATGTCTACAATAATTTTGACACATTTTTGAAGTACATTTGGAAATGGACTCAATCCATAACTTCTCAACCTTATCATTGGATAAATGTGCATTTATGTTCTTGTTATAAGTTTGTTTACAAAAACCCCATACCATTTCAATAGGATTATATTGACGTGGTATGGGAGTAATCTATGAACCTCATATCCCTGTTCCCGCAATGTCTCGTCTACTAAATATCGTTTTTGCCTATTATTCCGAAAAGGTTTGATTAAATCCCACAACTGTTACTTCGTAAATTTTATATTACATTCAATACTGTAGTTTCACTGTACTGTAGCATTTGGCCTTTTTTATTAGAAAATGTGGGTGGTTTATCCAACTGCATGGAATGATAGGTGCATTATCAATGACCTCCACACATTTTTCTTTCAAACTGGCCAAAGCGGGAATAAGTTGTTCAACCACCCAATTTTGAAAAATTCTCCATCCATTGTCTTATGATAATCTCTGTCGTTGTGTTTTGAATTTAATAATAGACCGCACCCATTTTAACCCCAAATGACATCCTGCGTGTAAAACTGTAAATCTTGACCCATCACTTTTAATTTTTGTAGGATTACTTTTTAAATATGTCTCGTGTATCCAACGGCGGATTGACGAACCATTTTTGTAGATCCAGGTTTCGTCAAGATACACAAATGTTAGATTTTCACTAGAATTTTTTAATTGTATAAATTTTCTCAAAAAAGTAATTTTGGCGGCAAAGACGTGACACCTCCCTATGTTTGTAACCCATTGACTTAATAATTTTGAATAATGTTGTACGTCCCCCTTCAAATTTTAATATTTCTCGCGAATCTGCCAAAATTATGGCATATTGTGCCATATTTTTATATTTTTAGGTTAGATATGGAGTCAAGAATCACATATTTAAGGTAAATCAAATACTTGGTTGAAGTTTCACTATATCACATATTTAGTCTGAAACTAGCACTAGTTTTGCTTCGACAATCAGGGTACTAAAATTTGTACTTGTAACTGAAAGTACATGAATGTATATGTTTATGGTCCATATGAGTCACATAGTTAATTAGTACATCAATTAGTATAAAAAGTACAAGTAGTACATAAAAAATTGTGACGTACCTGAAGGGCAGTCGGCGCGTTAGGCCGTGGAGCGAGTGGAATCCCTTCGAAGTAGTAACGAGGGCCAGGCTCTCGGTGTCAGAGAGTGGGGGGGTTAAAAAAAGGCTCCACGTAATTTTACCTCGTTGCTACTTCGTCGCAAAGGGGGGCTCCTCCCTACCTGCGTGGGTGGGCGGCAGACAGTCAGCGAAGTTCAGAAATCACGAACTGTCACAACGCTGACCGCTTGGCGCCAACACCACCAGGTTTAAATCTCGCAGTGAGAATAGGAAACTGTAACTGAAATAAGAGAAAACGTGGGGGGAGCAAAAAATAACAGGTGTGAGTTTGGTATGGTAAAATGTCGGCGTTTATTCACACAAACAAATGACGGACACCGTGTCTGCGCTCCTGAAAACAAATACCTCCGAACGCCACCCTTTCGCGCAGGGTTTACTCTATTCGGCCGAATAAAATAAGCTCCAAATCGCGCGATTGAAAGGGCCGAGGGAGCAACCTTTCTCGTACACAGCGCAAAACACGTACGACACGAAACACGTAAACGCAGTTTATACACAAAAGAATAAACAGCGAAAATGGCTCAATCGAGCACACAAAAAAAAGAATTATATTATCTGGCCTGAGTTCCGGATGGTCTCGCCGGTGGCTGGGTTCAGCTCCGGGATGTCGGCGGTTTCCGTCGAGGACGCCTGGGCTTGGTCCGCGGCCTCCAGCCAAGAGTGGTTTTGGCCGAGCTGCTCAGCCCGTAGCCAAACGCCTGGAAGCACATGGCCTTAATCAAAATGGCCGGACACGTGGCTTCACGAAGAGGAAAAGAAATAACTACTTACTCAGGTGTTATGAGCGTGTTCTCTGCCCCGTACTCGGTGCCTCAATCCCCCTCAAGGGTGGTTAGCTGAGAACCGTTGATTATTCCCGTAAACCGGATGGATGAAACCTTAGCTCAACGGTCCTTCTGGCACGATCTGTACTGGACACGAGTCAATTGAGTTCTGCCTCATGGCGGCGCTCCGCCGGCGAATTTTAAAAATCGCTCACGGGGAAACGCGTCACCACAACAACAAAAAAATGCGACCACGGTTGCCTATCGTGCAGGTCTATACGCCAATTAATTATTAAAATGCCGTTTCGGCCAACGCTATCTCTGGACCGTTACAAATTCCCCCCCAACAAAATTAAAAACTCCGGGAAGCGGATGTTTTTTTCAAACCCAAAAAAAAAAGAAAAATAAACTTATAAAAATGACAAAAGAAAGATAGTAATAGTGGGAGTAACAATGTCCCGACACACTCGATGCGTAACCACAATCATATTCATTAAATCCCCCAAAGGGCTAAGCTAAATAGCTAAACTAGGGAGTCGTCGAAAAATTCCGCAATGCGGCATGTCACTCAAGGACAAAACACGAACGATCCCATAGAATACGAAAGTTTACTTACACCGTATGGTTTTAGACAAGTGACAGCCACTAATTACAATCAATCAAACTAACAAAACTAACACAACTAACCTAATACTAAACTACACTTAACCAGAAAAATCTAACAAACACCTAGTTCAAAAGCGAATGATCATCGTCCAGAGCAGGTTTCAAATCTTTCACATGCCATGTCCCTCCTGGATCACCAAAATCATTGGTTAGATCATACGTCCACAAAGACCTCTTATGGGCCACTACAAAAGGATCAACAAACTTAGGAGCTAACTTCGCGTTAAAATAGTTTAGAGCATTCGACAAAACATGATTTCTACGCCACACTCGATCACCAACCTTGTACTGTACATGCCTTCTACGGAAATTATACGATTTCGCATTTTTCTGATACGCTTTCACCAAACGTCCCGCTATCTCTTCTCGTAATGCGTCGAACTTATCAGGATCGCGTGGCTTGTCCCTGATGGGGTCCTCCAACAATTCGTCAACATCCGGAGGTCCACCAAAGGTATTGCCATACAATACGTGCTCTCGCCCAAAATTGGCGAAGTAAGGCGTATGGCCAATCACCTCGTGTTTTGCCGTCCGAATGGCACAACCAATCTTTGGAAGACTCGCGTCCCACACGCGGTGGTTATTGCTCACATACGATGCGATCATAGTCTTAAGGACCCGGTTAATGCGTTCCGCCGGATTAGCCTGCGGATGATACCGAGCAGTATACAATACCCGAGTGCGATAGGAGTCGCACATCTTAGTGAACTCTTTACTACGAAATTGAACACCGTTGTCTGAAATGATGTATTGAGGGGTTCCAAATACAACGAAAACTTGTTCTTCTATGGATTTCGTGACAGCTGAAGCAGTAGCTCGTCTCAAAGGGAAAAACATACTAAACTTTGTGAAGGTGTCGGCCACAACCAAAATATAACAATTACCCTTGGTTGAACGCGGCAAAGGTCCCACCAAATCAGTACACAAAATTTGCCAGGGTCTCGTCGCTCGAGCCCTAGGCGCCAAAAAGCCAGGTGGAGCCTTTTGTTCAACCTTGTGTGCCGAACACACCTCACACTCACGAACATACCGAGCTATATCTGCCTTCATCTTCGGCCAGTAATATCGTGTCTTAAGCCTTTGACAGGTCTTATACACGCCCCCATGACCAGCAGTTGGCAAATCATGGTTTTCCGAAATAAGGGCACGCCGACGCGGTTTCGCTACTACTATCTTCCACGAGTCTTGGGGTTCCTCAAGGTCCCCAAACCTGGGAGGCAAAAACTTATATACGACCCCAGCGTCGACTTTCCAAAGAGGATACTTCCGCGGTCTCTTCGCGATCGCGTCACGCATCTTAACTAACCACGCGTCGCCTTCGGAATGATTAACGACGTTTACAGCGTCTAAAACCGGTACTGAACGTGATAACGCATCAGGAACCACGTGGTCCTTCCCCTTACGATGAATGATATCGAAGTTAAATTGTTGGAGCCGTACACTCCAACGCGCTAAACGACCAGAAGGACTCTGTAAACGGTTAAGCCACAGCAAGGAATAGTGATCGGTGATCACGGTGAACTTAGCACCCTCAATGTAAGGTCGAAATTTCTCTACAGCCCATACTACGGCCAAACATTCCTTCTCCGTAGCACTATAACGCCTCTCCGGTCCTTTCAATGAACAACTATTGTAACTTATTACCTTCTCTCCCTCATCAGTAACTTGCGTCAATACGGCGCCTAGCCCAAAATCGCTAGCGTCGGTCTGAATGACGAAAGGTAAAGTAAAATCAGGACAAGACAAAATAGGAGCGCTAACAAGACAATCTTTAATAGTGTTGAATGCCGATTCACAGTCTTCCGACCACATAAATTTAGTATCTTTTCTGACCAATGCTGACATTGGTGCAGTGACTGTGGAAAAATTCGGAATAAACCTACGGTACCAACTAGCCATACCGATAACTCTACGTACACCTGTGACATTAATGGGTGCTGGCATGTTAACAATCGCTGAAACCTTTTCTGGATCGACATGTAACCCTCCCTGATCAACAACATAACCCAAGTAGCGTAACTGTGGCCTACAGAAATGACATTTATCGCGACGCAGCGTTAAACCTGCTTCTGTCAGACGACTCAAAACAGTTTCCAAAACTCTAATGTGCTCCTCGAACGTCGAAGTTACGACCACGATGTCGTCTAAATATGCAAAACATGACGGCTCGAGATCAGCACCTATCACTCTATCAATGAGTCGCTGAAAAGTGGCTGGCGCATTATGAAGGCCAAATGGCATGCGTCGAAATTGATATAGACCACGGTTCGGAACGGTAAATGCTGTTAGCTGCCTCGATTCTTCCTGAACAGGGATCTGCCAGTAAGCCGATCGAATGTCCAAACTCGACAAATATTTCGCGTCCCTTAACCGATCTAATATATGAGAAATATACGGCAGAGGATACGCGTCTCTTTCGGTTACACTATTGACTCGCCTAAAATCGACACAAAAACGGTATGTGTCATCCTTCTTTTTCACCATCACAATGGGTGAAGACCACGGCGATTTAGAAGGTTCAACTACCCCTAAACTTAACATGGTATCTAACTCCGCGTTTACGTGACGTTGTAGTGTGGGAGACATCGGATAGTAGCGCTGCTTAATTGGCGTAGCTTTAGTGCTGATGACATGCTCTACCAAATTGGTACACCCGAGAGTATCACTCATCTTCTCGAAAGCACTGGTTAATGATGACTGAAGTTGGACGTGTTGGTGTGAAGGTAACCCATCACTGGTGTTTAACTCATCTACGGCCATATCTTCCAAACTCGAAAACTCCCAATGACCACTACGTAGGTCTGGAATAATTCCTAACCGTTTCCAAAAATCGGTTCCCAAAATCAACGGCCTCGTAATTTCCGGAATTACTAATACATCTAACGTTCTCGTCACGCCTTCAACCATCATCGGAAGTGTAGCCATTCCAATTACCTCGCAACTACGTCCATTCGCCACCGTACAATATTTCACCGACGAAGGTTTCAACCGTACCGCTAAATTTTTGAACATCTGCCACCCTGGACCGCCAAGTATGGTCTGGTTTGCTCCTGAATCTAATAACCCCAACAACGACACCCCATAAACTACTACATTTAAATATGGGCGCTCATCGCCCCGCGAACTAGACAACACAAAATCTAAACAAATACGCGTACGTTCACTAAGTCCCTTAAAATTATCTGCCGAAATTCCCAAAACCTCGGAGCAACTCGTTCGGCTCAAGTTCTCCTCGACCGGTTTAAAGAATTTGATGGAGTGCAATTTGGGCACCTTGGTTTTGTTACTCCCACTTTCCCACAACCAAAACAATATAAGCGTCTCGGCGCGCGACAATCCTGACTTGAATGTCCCGGTCGTTGGCAATTATAACAACGCGACTGAGAGGGCGGACGAATATTTGTAGGAGGAGTGACTTCGTGACAAGACACACTCGGCACAGCCTCCACATACGCCAAGTCTGGCTCTAACACACGACCTTTCCCTGGTGGGGGTGTGTACGATTCGTTCGCGACCGTACTAGCCTCCAGCCTACGTCCTAATCTAAGTAGATCAGCAAAAGTAACAATGTCTAGTGACCACAAAGCCATTCTGTATCTAGGATGTAGATTTTTGGTTACGGTTCTGAGCTGAATATCTTCAGGGAGAGGATTAGGCAATCGCATGAACAGATTTTTCATCACAGAAACATAGAGACTGATGGTCTCATTAGGTCCCTGTGTGCGAGATTTGATCTCTTCGAAGAGACGTTCTTCGTAATCAGGAGATTGGAAGGCCTCTCTCAACCCTAGGACTAACTCATCCCAGTTCCCAAAAGATCTACGGTTCGCTCGATACCAAATGAGGGCGTTCCCCGTGAACAAGTCTAATGCTGACGCAAACAATAATGCCGAAGATACGTTACGCGCAACGCGTAGTTCTTCTACTCGCTCCAAAAATGAGGACAACGAAACTTTGCCCTGCTCTCCTCCAAAAGTGAGATTCCAAAACCTAACCGCGACAGGTTTTACATCTGTAGAAGCCAGATGATCTTGTTCATTTTCTGAATCAGAATCTGAACTTGAACTATTCGATTCAGCAACTACTCGCGATGAATGAGCGACAGCTTGAATTACGGACAAATTGAGCAACGAACTCTGAGTTGCAGTGGTTTTGCGCTTAGCTAATTTAGCTCCGGAACGCATAGTACCGGCGCACGCTGCTAATCGTACTAAAAGTCTGGAGACCTTACCTCGTTCTTCGTCAGTCGTAACGACACAACGATTAATTCGCCCGTGTGCGTGTCCACACTTAGTGGCGAGCTTCAAATAGGTCGAAGAGGTAGTAGGCTCCTCGAAGTCCTTTACTAACCCCTCGATCTCCGTCAACTTCAATTCTAGTGCCGCAAGGTCGTCAGTTATCTCAAAGGGATTAGGCACCGGCGCATAGGAGGCAGAAGACTCCAATCTAATTAGAGTTCGTAAGGTGCTACGCTGCGCATCAGCAGTAGTTACCCCTGTAACTCCTCGACGTTCAAGCTCATACACCCGCTCATCGGCTGATAGCCTATTAACTTCTACTTTGAAATCCATCACAACTAATGGACTAGTGAACAAAAGAAAAGATTCAAATTTCAATTCAAATTGAAAGAAAAATATACGGTATACGTGTACCGAGAAAGAACAAAAATTTAAACTAACTTATCGTAATTATTACGATTACTATAAAAATCCAAAAAAATTTTACCTAGTCGTAGTGAGCTCGAACCCACAAAATCATACGCCATAAATCAAAATATAAATCAACCAATCAACCAAATATGTATGATTCGTGGTCGCCCGTTCACTATCTCACCAAGTTTCTACAAAATCCAACAATAAATTTATGGTTTTTGTAACCAGCGAATAATAAACTAATTTCTACACTATAGTAGAAATTATACCAACAAACACTGAAAACAGGCCAGAAAATTCTCTAAATTAAAAATATTTAAATTTAAAGTTAACGTTAAAGTCAAAATATTTTCTTGTGTGTATTCTATATTACCCACAAAACTCACAGAAATTCTCAACAACTGACAAAACAACCACCCCAAATTTTCTCGATATACTAAATGCTGAAGGCTGATGCTGAACTCCCAGTTCAGTTTCCTTGGCGTAAACTTAAGGCCTACCACAAAAATATATTCCCAATCAAAAAGGGCACAAAAATAAACCAAAGGGCCAAAAAGTTTTCGCGAAGGGCTGAAGGGTCAAAATGAAAATTAGTGCCAAAACTACTAAAACGCATAAAATTGAAAAAGGGCACAAAAATTTTCTAAAGGGCAAAAAGGGCCAAAACAAAAATTGAAAAAGGGCTGCAAAATTAATTAAATGAGGTCTATTTAAAATGAAAAATAAAATCCTGAAGGGCTAGAAAAATTTACAAAGGGCTGACAAAACCCTTAAGCCTCAAAAGATGTTAATGAGCTAAATAAATAAAGATACCAACGATAGCTATTGTTGCTATTGCCCCATACGTTGGGTTCCAAAAACGTGTGACGTACCTGAAGGGCAGTCGGCGCGTTAGGCCGTGGAGCGAGTGGAGGGTCCCTTCGAAGTAGTAACGAGGGCCAGGCTCTCGGTGTCAGAGAGTGGGGGGGTTAAAAAAAGGCTCCACGTAATTTTACCTCGTTGCTACTTCGTCGCAAAGGGGGGCTCCACCCTACCTGCGTGGGTGGGCGGCAGACAGTCAGCGAAGTTCAGAAATCACGAACTGTCACAACGCTGACCGCTTGGCGCCAACACCACCAGGTTTAAATCTCGCAGTGAGAATAGGAAACTGTAACTGAAATAAGAGAAAACGTGGGGGGAGCAAAAAATAACAGGTGTGAGTTTGGTATGGTAAAATGTCGGCGTTTATTCACACAAACAAATGACGGACACCGTGTCTGCGCTCCTGAAAACAAATACCTCCGAACGCCACCCTTTCGCGCAGGGTTTACTCTATTCGGCCGAATAAAATAAGCTCCTAATCGCGCGATTGAAAGGGCCGAGGGAGCAACCTTTCTCGTACACAGCGCAAAACACGTACGACACGAAACACGTAAACGCAGTTTATACACAAAAGAATAAACAGCGAAAATGGCTCAATCGAGCACACAAAAAAAGGAATTATATTATCTGGCCTGAGTTCCGGATGGTCTCGCCGGTGGCTGGGTTCAGCTCCGGGATGTCGGCGGTTTCCGTCGAGGACGCCTGGGCTTGGTCCGCGGCCTCCAGCCAAGAGTGGTTTTGGCCGAGCTGCTCAGCCCGTAGCCAAACGCCTGGAAGCACATGGCCTTAATCAAAATGGCCGGACACGTGGCTTCACGAAGAGGAAAAGAAATAACTACTTACTCAGGTGTTATGAGCGTGTTCTCTGCCCCGTACTCGGTGCCTCAATCCCCCTCAAGGGTGGTTAGCTGAGAACCGTTGATTATTCCCGTAAACCGGATGGATGAAACCTTAGCTCAACGGTCCTTCTGGCACGATCTGTACTGGACACGAGTCAATTGAGTTCTGCCTCATGGCGGCGCTCCGCCGGCGAATTTTAAAAATCGCTCACGGGGAACGCGTCACCACAACAAAAAAAAATGCGACCACGGTTGCCTATCGTGCAGGTCTATACGCCAATTAATTATTAAAATGCCGTTTCGGCCAACGCTATCTCTGGACCGTTACAAATTCAATACATACAAAAAGTACAAGTAGTACATACAAAATCAATACATACAAAATTAACATTATAATAAAAACATAAATGTACTAATTCTTAAAAGATACTGAATCTTGATACGTCTTTATTTATTTGACTTAAGTACATAATTGATATTATGGGTGGTAGCCGCCGATAAAGGCTGCAGGCGAGCAAATCTTGGCAAATAAAACTCAAATTGCAACTGCCGCAGTGAAAAAGTATTTTAAGTTGGGGCCGCTAAGCCCCGCGCCGGCCACAAATTTATGCTCGAAGACAATCCTCTGTTTAATTAATATAATCGTCGAATTTGGCCAGTGAGATATTGCCTATGGAGGATCTCCATTGTGCCCCGATTTCCCAGGGGATACTTTTCTTAATGTAATTAAATGCTTTAATGGAATTATTATTGACAATTCTTAAATTTAAACCGTATTTACGTTCGTGAAATTTTCAAGAAGGATGCAAGTAAATATAATCTCTAATGAAATTGCCTATTGTGAGCCTTCCGGAAAGAAACGAGGACTATAAACAAACCCGGTTATGGATCAAGATGCGAGCATGAAATCTAAATGTAATTACTTCGGAATAAATTCACGTAAGATATAATTAAGATTGCACTACAAAGAGGGAAGGCAGATTGAAAATATAATTAAATATGTACCACAAAATAAACTACAAATGTCAACAAATAGATATATTTTGTTATTACATGTTAATTACTTATACAAAAACAAATTTTAATTTATTAATTCTTAAAAGTTTTTAGCTTTATGTTATGTTTGTTACATAGATGGGTTAAGAGATTGGCTGCGATTTTTGGGATCGTCATGGGCTAAACAATTAGGCTAAACCAGTAGGAAATAGAAAATATTTACGATTTTTTTTTTGTTCGATTAAAATATCCACTTTTTATCTCAGCATTACACCTCCGCATTACACCCTTAACGTAGGGCAGGTATGTCACGGGACATAAATACGTATAAATAAATAAATTGTGTTACTTTAATAAAAACTAAGTAGATATACTCAATGTGAACATAAGTTCTTAATTATCAAAGAAAATCGTCAAGCGGATTTGACGAGATTCTGGGAGACATGTGCAGTACTAAACGAGTAATTGATTTTATGCCCTATTAAACGGATTGGATTCATTCTCCCTCTGCCTATTTCCTCCTTCCGACTGCAGAGATGACTTTTACCCGTAAAAAATCACTTCTACCAACGCGTACCGATGATATCAATAAAGTGGGTTTTCAGCTGCGGAAACTTAATCATTAAATATAATTACTAAAACATATTCATTTGGGTGTCCGTTTTAACAAGTTGGGGCTTAATAGTAAAATCGTAGAAAATATAATTGGGATTTTATGCAAGCCATTGAAAGTTCTGATGGAATCTCTCCAGGATACGCGAGAGCATCAATTATTTATAATTACAAAATTCTGCATCGTCTCGGATGTAATGCAGCCATATATGCTTATATTCCGTAGGTTATTTCCACCATAAATGAGTTTACGCTTACATAGTAATTTAAGATTAGAATTTTGTTGAGGAGCAAACGTGTATTTGACATGCAATAGCTAGAAGGCGTGAGCGCGAGCAACTCATTCCCTTGAATTTTTAAGGACGTGTGATGCCTTGTAAGTATTTTCTTATCTCACATAATATGTCAGGATGAGAATTCGGACGGGTGTAACTCGTCACTCCGCTACAATGGTATATATAGATTTATGGTGATTGTCGCTCGCGTTTTAAAAACAAGCTCATAAAAATTCGTTAAAATTCATACAAGTTGAAAAATTCATGGCATATATCTGTATTAGGGCCTATAATGACGCGACTTTGTACACTTATTCGAGTATTTATGTATATCGTGGCAATGTGAAATGGTGTGTAACGTAATCATCGCTTCAGTTCGGTGGTCCTGCATATGCGCTAGTTACCCCTCTAACTTTATATTAAATAGAACGTTGCCAGTCCTATTGTTACTGGTATTAACTCATATGAAAAGTCGCCATGGCAATTTATTCAAATATTATTCAACTTTTACTAGGTTATTATCCTCGCTGCCCGCAGATACCAAATGGAATTTAGTTGGATATCTACGCCTGTATGGAACAAAGGGGCATATTTAATGGGGAATTGTTTCAACAAAAGAGGTACATCTTGTTTTTCTGACGGCGGTTCATCTTTACCGTAAACGAGCATGTGAATGTCAATAAACGCGCGGACAATTTCGATTCATAGGGGAGAATGTATTTTTGCAAATCGGACATTTATTGTTGTATAAAGCGGGACATGGGACATTCTGTATTGTTTCATACTTCAATGTTTGGCAATGATCAGTCGTCGCGAACAAATAGTAATTTAAACGACAATAGCCCGGTCTTTATAGTTGATTGCGTATGCTATGAATTCAGACATTTTCGACGCTATGTGGCAGCGCTATTGCAGTTATAGTGGGTCGTTTGGAAATTAAGTTTGGCAGTGTCTAGTACTGATTTCATTATATTTTATTGTATCATACGTTTCAGTAATTTCGGATATTTTCCCCAAGTCCATTCTAAGCCTGTATTTATTTTTATATGATGCTGCGCAGGCAGAATCGGACCAGATCTAATAAAAAAGAAGGACAAAAAGGATATACTTTACTGCATTGTGCAGTTCCCCAATTTCACACCCTAGCGCGTTTTCCCGCGCTACCGGTCACCAATGCAACTCATATCGATGACTAAAATTCATTACTATGTCGTATCGATTTAACTAAACGACCGTTCAATTTCATAATATTGCTTATGCGCTGCATATTTATTCGGGCTCCTTTTAACACATAAATCTGTATACTTTGTTCATATATGTATTTACGTGTTTATTCATGAACCCGCAGGTTAAATGGATGCCGAAGCAATTTATCGCCCATTTGTTACAATGATTAATTCACGCATTTGAGTGAATCATTACGGGAAAATCTTCGCAGATATATTTAACACGTCGCACAATGTTTTATATAAAATATAGCTCAGCTTTTCTCAAATCACTGCTTTTGGTTTACTTCCCCATTTGTTTCCAAAATGCAGAGCATGTGCTAAGTTTGCAGTAGTTTGCAATAGTTATAATTTCATCAATTTTATTACTTACTACTTATTAACTATTAACTATATTAACATTCGAGGAGAAATAATAAAAGTGAACCAACTAAAAGACCAAGTAATAAAGAATCAATATCAGGAATTAATAAAACAAGAAGCAGAGAAAATGAAAAATACACAACACAAAGAAGACAGGTAAAAATCAAAGTGAAACAAGCTAAAGAAGAATCATGGAAACAATTCGGTGAGAAAATGGAAAAAAAAACACACGGAAAACCAAAAACTATTCTACAACGTGATAAGAAGAAACAAAAAAGAAAAAACTATTCAAGATACACCAAATAAAGGACAAAGACGGGAAAATACTGACAGGAAATGAAGAAATAGCGGAAAGATGGAAGCAACACTACGAGGAGCTGCTGGGCAAAGAAAATGGTATCGAAGAAGGAGTCTAAGAACAACAAACGAATTAGCAGAAGAAAGTAAGAAAACAAAACCAAAAAGAAGAAGAAATAACGGAAGGAAAAATAACACCGTAAGAAGTAAACGAAGTAGTAAGAAAACTGAAGCTGGGGAAAGCATCGGGAATAGACAACATCAAAAACGAACAACTAAAATACGTGGGAAATGAGGGAACTGCGCAACTAACAAGACTATTAAACGAAGTTTGGCTGACAGAAAAAATACCCAAAGACTGGTAAACAGCAGCGATAATACCGATATGGAAGAACGGAGATAAAAGGGAATGTAATAACTACAGAGGAATTTCCCTATTATGTGCAACAGAAAAGATATACAAGGACATACTGGAAAAAAGAATAAGACAAAAACTAGAAGGGAAACTGGAACCATCGTAGAGTGGATTCAGAAGAGAACATTGCACAATAGATCACCTATTCACAATCAGGAACTTAATAAATAAACTAAGAGAGCACCAGAAACAAATATACATAGCATACATAGATCTAGAAAAAGCTTTTGACAAAATAAACAGAGAATACGTATGGCAGGCACTACAAGTACAACAAGGAGGACCAAAACTGATTAGGGCAATAAAAAGTATATACACCAAAACAGAGAACTGTATAAGAAAGGTAACATGAAGTCCAAGAATTTCACAACAATCAAGGGTCTAAAACAAGGAAGAGCGTTAAGCCCATGCCTATTCATAATGGTTATAGATGCAGTAATGAAAAATATAATAGAAAAAACAAAAAAAACACACATAGGATAACGGAACCTTAAAGCAATGGAAATCACTGAGTGTATTTTTGTAGACGATATAGCACTAATAGGACCTCGAAGTAAGCATTAAGATATGGAGCGAAGAACTTGCAAAAGCGGGACTGAAAATCAACACAGAAAAAAACAAAATAATGAAAATAGGGGGAGGAAAAGAAACAGAAGAAATAACAATAAGCAACACCAAAATAGAACAGACCGAACAAATTAAATACCTAGGGCAAATAATAGACAGCACAGGGGATCTCGAAGTGGAAATAAACAATAGACTGCAAGCAGCAACAAGAACTTTCCAGACGATCCGAAAGATAATACTAAACGACAAGAAGATATCGAGAAAAACAAAACTAACAATATACAAAGTAATACTAATATCAACACTAATATATGGATGCGAAACGTGGACGCTAAACAAGAGACAAAAAAGTAAGATACAGACACTAGAAATGAAGTATCTTAGGAAAGTATACGGAGTAACCAGAAAAGACATAAACGTAGACATAAGAAGCAAACTAGAAATAACAGAACTAAACAAAATAATAGAAGACAGACAGCTGCAATGGTTGGGACACCTACACAGAACAATAGACACCAATCAAACAAAAATCATATAGCAAATAAAAATAACCTGAAAAAGAAAAGTGAGAAGAGCGAAAAAGAAGTGAGACAAATATATCGAAAATATTATGGAAAGAAGAGGAATATCTAACGCCCAAATGAAGAAAAACACAGGAAACAAGAAGATCTGGAACCTACTAGTAAAAGAAAATACAAGAAATTGAAAACCTACAATATTCTACACCCGAAAGGGTTGAAGAATTGTGACTATAATCATTTAAAAAAAACATTCGGGGTATTTGATAGTATTACCAGGGGTAATATAATAAGTAGTGTTCTTATTATCGATAATGATTTTATAAATACTACGAATGTTTACTCCAACGACGAAAATGCACGTCGCCCTTCGGGCTCGGTGCATTTTCCAATGTTTGGGGTTAGAATGTGTAGTATTTGTAAAATCATTATCGATTTTTGAGAACACTACGAATTATATTTAGGAATTGAATAATGAATTGATTGAGTCATCTAGTAAAGCAGAATTAACAAGAAGCTAAATATACAGTTTAAATACCTTTATTTATTAAGATCACTTCATTTTTCAAACAGCAAACCGCAATTATGTACGTACTTCTACTAGGGACACATGTTTTAATTAGCGACCGAATAGAAATTGTTGCTCAGTGGAGGTATCGTGACCATTGTTTGCAAGTTATTCAACCGATAAATAAGACGATCTGTTCGGATATCGTCGTGACTTATAATTATTCTTTCGTATGTAGTTGTAACCTTTACGATCGTTGTGTGGTGGCAGCGCCCAGCAACATTTGTTCGTTGGCTTTCGTGGCATTTGCGTGAAAACACAAGAAGTGGTATTTTCAGTATTATCACTTATTATTACATGCGTAACTATAGAAACCGCATTATTATACTATCACCGTTTGAGGTATGAGTTATATTGCCAGTATATATTATCAACCATCTTATATTATCAACTTTTTTTGTATTTGTTCCTATAAAATATACAATTGCGAAAATATATTTGTCAACTATTCTGGAATATACCTGACTTCTACTTATCAAGTTATGTAAGTTATTAATGAATAAAATAATAAATTTCAAAGAAAATGAACAAATTATATATACCTATAGTGTTCACGGATTCAGTTCAAAATAGGAAAAACTTTTGAAAACTTTTGATATTTAAAAAATGTCATTCTTTAAAACAATTTTCGCTTGTTGTCCAAATCCCAATAATGTGTTTTAATCAAATAGTAAAAACTCTCAAAAAAAAAAACATTCCTGAAAAGATTTCTGCTAAAGAATCACCTAGTAAAGTGCATTTAATGTTAATGATTAATTTTCAACTTTTCGATATTTTCGAAATAGTCGAAATAGAGAAAGTTACAATGAAGATGACGCAGTTGTTCTTTTGGCAATGGTTTCGGTGGACAAAACACGTCTCTGTTTATAAAAAAAGATCAGCTAATTTAAATGTTAGCAAATCTTTATGGCAAGCAATAAAGATTACTGCAAGCATTTTGTTGATTTTTCAAAACTGTTGTTTTTTAAGACAATATTCCCTTATTCTCAAAATCCCAAGAATGTATTTTAATGAAAAGGTGAAAACACTCTAAAAAACAAAATTCCAAATATTTCCTCATTAAGTTCACATCACGTAAAAACACTCCAAAAAACTACATTCCTGAAAATATTTCTGCCAAAAACTCACGTAGTAAACTGTATTTAAATTTAATGATTATTTTTCAACTTTTCAAATGTCTTAGAAAGTTACAATGAAAATGACGCAGATTTTCTTTTGGCAATGGTTTCGGTCGATAAAAAACCACGTCTCTATTTATATAAAAAGATCAGCTAATTAAAATGTTAGCAAAGCTCTATGACAAGCAATAAAGATGATGGCAAGCATTTTTTTATTTATCAAAAATGTCATTCTTTAAGAGAATATTTGCGTGTTTTAAAAATTCCAAGAATGTGTTTTAATCAAAAAGTGCAAAACTCTAAATAAAAAAATTCCAAATATTTCCTCATTAAGTTCTCATCACGTACAAAAGTATATTTAAGGTAAATGATTAATTTTCAACTTGCCCCTTAAAAAATTTAAGGAAAAAGTTTCTGTAGTAACCAAACAGATGTTTTAGAAAGCTATAATAAAGATGACGCAGTTATATTATTTTGGGCAATAATTTTGGTGAATCAAACACCACGTCTGCCTTTACGGAAAAGATCAGTTAACTTAAACGTTGGCAAATCTTTATTGGAGTACTTACTGGTAGTATTTAAATATCTTCACCTTACTAGACTAGTTTCTACTAATAAAGAACACAATAAAAAATATAATTATAACTGGTATTCAAAATGGCTGAAACTATCACAAAATTAACGTGGCAACAGTGTTATAACAGATACATTTTCTTTTTGTATCTAGATACAGATACCTACAGATACTTTATAAGATACATATCTAGATACAAATTTGAAAATGTATCTAGCTACAGATCGGATACATTTGAAAAGTATATAGATACTTCTAGATACATTTCCGATACATGGAAAACCAAACCAAAAATTGTTTTCTTTTTACATACGCATTTTACATGCAAAAGAAAATGCTCATAAATATTTAATAAAATGTGCAAAACTAAATTTATATTTATACATCTACTTATAGCTATTGATATACTCGTCCCATCCTGACAATGAATCATCGATCCATATTGCATGAATTCGACATACGTTTCTAATTCCATTTCATTCTATTACATTTAGCTTAAGCACACGAACCAGCATTAAAAACGCGATTGTTTATTCGAAAAAGCATGCGTTATTGTTAACTTTCGACGGGCTACTATACGTAATAGATACAAGAATAGAAAATACACAGTGAAATAGCAAATTACTGACTCAAACTTAAATTAAATTCGAGAAAAGTAATCGAAGCCCCAAAGTAAAAATTTAAAAAATAATAATAATGCTCTCAATATGTAATTAACGTGAAATGCACTGTTGTAAACGATTTTTTTAAATCTAAATACAAATACAGATACTTCACAAAAAATGTATCTATTCTCATATTGCATGAATTCGACATACGTTTCTAATTCCATTTCATTCTATTACATTTCGCTTCTCAAGCAATAATGTATCTAAATACGTATCTAGATACTTGAAAAGTATCTAGATACAGTATCTAGATACATTACAACACTGCGTGGCAAGTGCACCTATTCTCATCCAAGTAAAAAGCACCTCTGAAGATGCCTTACAATACCCATCACACAAAAGCATGAGTTATTGTCAGCTTTCGACGGGCTACTATACGTAATAGATACAAGAATAGAATATACACAGTGAAATAGCAAATTACTGACTCAAACTTAAATTAAATTTGAGAAAAGTAATCGAAGCCCCAAGGTAAAAATTAAAAAAAAAATAATGCTCTCAAGATGTAATTAACGTGAAATGCAGTGTTGTAACAGATATATTTTTTTATCTAGATACAAATACAGATATTTCACAAAAAATGTATCTAGATACAACTTTAGCTACTCAAGCAATAATGTATCTAGATACGTATCTAGATATATTACAACACGTGCGTGGCAAGTACCCCTATTCTCATCCAAATAAAATAACACCTCTGAAGATGGCTCATAATAGCCGAAACTAGTCAAGTAAGGTGAAGATATTTAAATACTACCAGTAAGTAGTCCAATAAAGAAGACAATAAAAAAATATAATAATAACTGGTATCCAAACTGGATGAAACTATAACATAAATAAATATTAATATTCAATAGTAACGGGTGATTTTTTTGCTGGTATCTTTTTGTCAACACTGTTTTTGACAGATCACGCGTGAATCGTGTCTTGTGTCATTGTCAAACTTGTTCAGTTTGGTCTATAATTTAACCATGAATCGACTTACGAAAGAACAACCCTTGCAAATTATTGAATTTTACTATCAAAATGCATGCTCGGTTAAGAGAGTGCATCGCGCACTTCTTCCAATTTATGGGCAGTTTGGTCGGCCTACTGAGGCAGCTATTCGGAAGCTTGTGACTAAATTTCGAACCCAGTTTACATTATTGGACATTAAACCACGAACACGCATACGTAGAGTAAGGACCGAAGAAAATATTGCGGCTGCAGTGTTCGTGATGACTGTGAAATGTCGATTCGCCGCCGTTCGCAGCAATTGGGTCTCTGTTACTCCACTACGTGGAAAATTTTGCGAAAGGATTTGGGTGTAAAACCTTACAAGATACAGCTGGTGCAAGAATTGAAGCCACACGACCTCCCACAACGTCTAACATTTGGTGAATGGGCATTGGCAAAGTTGGAGGAAGATCCACTTTTTTATCGAAAAATTGTGTTCAGCGACGAAGCTCATTTCTGGTTGAATGGATATGTCAATAAGCATAATTGCCGCATCTGGAGTGAAGACCAGCCAGAAGCATTGCAAGAGCTACCACTGCATCCCGAAAAATGTACTGTTTGGTGTGGATTATGGGCCGGTGGCATCATCGGGCCGTACTTTTTCAAAGACGACAATGGCCGAAACGTTACTGTGAATGGCGAGCGCTACCGTGTGATGATTGGTGATTTTTTTTTTACAAAAAATGGAAGAATTGGACATGCCTGACATGTGGTTTCAACAAGACTGTGCCACATGCCACACGGCACGCGAAACAAGGGCCCAATTGAGAGCCGCCTTCGGTGAACAGTTTATCTCACGTTTTGGGCCCGTCAATTGGCCGCCTAGATCGTGTGATCTAACGCCTTTGGACTATTTCTTGTGGGGCCATGTTAAGGCTCATGTCTACAGGGATAAACCAGCAACGATTGACGCACTGGGAGCCAATATTGAAGCATTTATTCGTGATATACCGGCTGATATGTTGGAGAGAGTGTGCCGAAATTGGGCCTTGCGAATGGGCCATCTAAACCGGAGCCGCGGCCAGCATTTGCATGAAATCATCTTCAAACATTAAATTATATTGATCGTTCTATCGATTCCAATAAATATTTCATCAAATTTTTCAAATTTTTTGTGTTTTTTTTGAAATTCAAATCCTATACCTCTTAAAAAATCACCCTTTACTTTGGAAAATAAGTGTAGGTAGGTACAGTTATGCTCATTTAAATGTAGTACAAAAAAATTGACATTGCTATATGAAATTGCTATTGTAACCTAATTTCTTGTACTAGATTTATGTGAGCATGACTGTACATGTTTTCTTGACTTGTCAGGAATATTCAGTTCTCGTGACTAGTCAGGGAAATGTAATTTTCGTGCCGCATTTACGAAACAAAAGTGCTACTATCGCTCAGGTTTCAGAAAAAAATATTTTCGTGCATCATTTTGACCTTTATATTTTCCTGTGACAACCTTGAATTTATTAATATTAGTGTTTTGGATGTTATATTTTATGCACGAATTTCTTGCTATTTTTTGTATTGTTTAGTTTTAGACGTATCGACAATACTAAACGCGTTATTGCTATTCCATTTAATATTCATTAATAATCATCTGTATAGAAACTAATCCATGAATAATTTCTAACCTCAGCTTTGGTCAGTGCATATTTATTTAAGTGTGACAAATATATGTTATCTAATAGTACAATGTACAATCAATCAGATCGAACGCCAACCGGAGAATATGATAATTCGACTATGTATAATGCGTTGATGATGACCTCATGTCGGATAGTTATGCTGATTTCAATTTGTATAGCAATTCCTGAATACTATCACGTGTTAAATGCATTACCACGATAATATAAAATGACAAATTAACTATTTATTACATGTTCAATTAAAATCAATTCTGTCGTACATTGGATCCCAATATAGTGTTGGTTATTGTATAAAGCGTTGGAAATATTAAACATACTCATTACATTCAATTAAATTATATATTATTACACTCAATTGAATTCTTGAAAAGATGATTTTGACATCAATATTTACTAAAGGTAAATACAAGTAAAGTACCTATGTACTTTACTTCATAAAGTACACAGGTTTCCAAAATGCAAAAAATCAGTCAAAGTTGCATAAAAAATAAAATTATAAAGTGTTATTACAAAAGAATTGAATAGTTTGTATCCTGATATTATTACAAACTAATTTGAAAACGTAAAATTATAATTAATTTGCTTGATGTTGCCTTTAAATTTATTGCACGACTTTTGAACCAGAATTTTAGGTATAAACAAATATGGTTGTTGCAGAGTTTTAATGCCCATTTTAAGCAAAAGCGAGATGTGTTCTATTCTTCTGATAATGAAGTAAACTCTATTATTTAGAAAACAGCTAATGTAAAATAAATAAAAAGCTAAAGCTAAAGTAATTACAATTCTTGAAAAGGTTCTTGAAAAGATAATTTTGACATCTATATTTACTAAAAGGTATTTCATAAAGTACACAGGTTTACAAAATGCAATAAATCAGTCAAAGTTGCATAAAAAATAAAATTATAAAGTTTTATTACAAAAAAATTGAATAGTTTGTATCCTGATATTATTACAAACTAATTTCAAATCATAAAATTATAATTAATTTGCTTGATGTTGCCTTTAAATTTATTACACGACATTTGTAACCAGAAATTTAGTAATAAACAAATATGGTTGTTGCAGAATTGTAATGCTTATTCTGAGCAAAAGCGAGATGTGTTCTATTCTTCTGATAATGAAGTAAACTGTATTATTTAGAAAACAGCTAATGTCAAATATTCGCCATTTTTGTATATCCGGGAGAGCTGGAAAAGGCAAGTCTGTAAATCCTGATTCAATTATAAAGTATGACTATCAACATCAAAATAATTAGGTATAAGAATGTTCATACACGAAGCGTAATATAAACGTGGAATGTCCATTAATTATTAATTAATTTTTGTGTTGAATTTCAGTAAATATTATATCTGATGATCGCTTAATGTATTCATAATTAAAGTGTATTTTTGATGAATTTTTAATAATGGCATTAATATCGTAAACGGCTTCACACAAAGGTAGTTCAATTAATTAACTTACTGCCAAGGCAATCCTTTGAACCCCGCGTCAATTGGGAAGGTATATATTTTAACACTTAAACTATGTATAAAGCACATCTGCTGCGTTATTTTATTTTCGTAGTTATTAACACCACTGCACCTTTGAAGTCCCTTTGATATTGTGTTTGTTACATTTATGCTTAGTTCTTGCCATGGCCGTAAAGGGAACGATAAAAAGCATGCTGAGCGTTGTTTTTCGCTTCAGAAAATTAATATAAATTAATATGGTAAATGTCAAGGCCGTTATGCTAATATATTATTGAAAATGGCATTGGAATGTTTATACCGGGCGATTAAAGTTTTATTACCATGGGTTTTTTAGGCATTTGGAGTTGCCCCAAAATATGCAAATTTGGATTTATATAGTTCTAATACTAATCTACGGGAAGGTAGTTTGACTTTTTCGATATAATTATATAGACGGTTATAAAATAAAATAAACTCTTTTCGGGCAAAATTCTCTATCGTTATTTTTGATCTAAACTGTTTTATTTTATTCAAAGAACCCATTTTTGAAATCAAAAATTAACGAAAATGATTAGATTTCAAATTAAAGCATTTTTTACATTACTGACCAACTTTCCTCGGTATGATTTATGATTTTGTAAGTCAAGAGCCATACAAAGCATTGAGCGACGGTGCGGTTGGAACGTTTTATGACTTTTTATGATTCTGCCAGTCGCCCGTGGATCGAACGAGCGTATCCACCCAGCAGGCTGAGGGATTGGGTACGGCCCTATCATAAAACCCATAAACCCATTACAGGGACTATTACTGGAAGCAGCCGTCATATTTTACTATATAGTAATAAATCTTACTGTTGCAATATCAAAATTCATTTAATTCAATAACTGGTGTATTTTTTTTTACTTGGATTACACTGAAATGTTTGGAATAGCATTAAAGTATGTTCTGACAAAAACTATATAAATAAAATTACGAATTCTTTGTGAAATAACATATAAACAACCGGATGGTTAAAATTAATTTTTTATCGTCAGATTGGGCTTCATAAATATCTATACATGTGTACTTATTTTGGATTTTTTATTTAAATTATAAGTTGCCATTTTTGGCCTGCTAATCAAACTTGAATCACTCGGTATATAAACTATTATTTAAACCTTTAAATACGTACTTTTATGCAATTATGGTCTAATTAAATCTATATATAGGGGGTCCCAAATGAAGTAGGCTACTATGGGTATCTTTCTTATTATAAAAGATATAGAATTTATTAAATGAGCAATATTATGCTGTTTTGAGCATTGGAATATATGCCGTTGAGATAGTTTCTAAAATCAGATCAGTTTGGATATAATTGTTCAGATTGAAAATCGCAATATAAGTCAAATATTTTGAAAATTATAAAAGTTATGCAGAAATATTTCAAACAAATGTTGCTTGAGTTAATTTTACGCACTTAAAAATGATGTCAAAATAATATTCAATATGGCGGTTTACGGAATAATAATAAGAAATATATCCATGGTAGCTTACTCAATTTGACACGCTGTATATGTGTGACAACTTCATACGATATTCTTTTATGATTTTTGTTTGTTCATAGTACTTATGGTCTAAAACAAAATCATTGCCATTTATAATCTAAATAAATGGATATAATACTCACAAAATTAATAATAATTTCATATTTTTATTTAAAAATATTTATGTATAAAGAAATAATAACTGTTAATTAACTATTTCAATTTCAACTAATATAAAATGATCGATTTAGATATTTTAACGCATGATTTACATGAAACATTTATTTGGATTTGTAACGCAAATAATCCCAGATCCCAGTCTTCCTAACTTCGTCCCAGTTTCCAATCATTCCGAAGTCGTTCCCTAATTAGAGTAAAAATGAAGCCATTAAGTTTCCGAATGTGCTTAATTAATATTGTTCCGGCCCTTGTAAATTATGTGGCTCCACGTATTTGCCATTTTACCGATCGAGGAACCAGGGGGCTTTTCGGGTCTTATATTAATCCTGGGGCGCTTGCCCCTCGTTACCAAGATTCCCAATCTCATTACTAAAACATCACATTTCGCACTACAAATAAAACTCAATGAATATAATTTCGGAGGGCGTAGCGTGCGCGGGAATTAATTTAAATGTGATATTATGCGGCATTTATCCTGATGAATTTATACTTGTGGTGTATATTTTCGCGCTTCGTACTTCACAGTTTAATAACATCGTTTCAGCACAATTTTAATCTCTTTGCCAATTTATAAAATTACATATTACAGCGACAGAATCAGCTCAAATTGCCTCATTTATTATTTTATGTTGATAGCATTTAACATCCGTAAATAACTTAATCCTTTGCTTACGGAAATATATTTCCCAGCTTTAAACATTTAATAATGAATAAATATAATACAATATTTCTTTATACAGATTGGCACTGTCTCATATGTAAAATATGTGTGCAATTAAAATATTTTATTTCTTATTTACTTAATTATATTAGTAATGTGGTGCTATTATTGGTTATGTTACTAATTTTATTGATTTTTTAATTTATACCGGGTGTTTCAACTTTTACTACCGAGCCAAAAATGGCCACTTCTGAAAAATAAAATGTCCATATTTATTGTATACAATTATGTATTAACTCCGCTGTGACCGGTCCCAAGCCCGGCTGTGAAAGGAGGAGGGTTGTTCGCAGGGCTAGCAACCCTGCAACGTAAAAGGGAGCGTGCTACGGAAACTTATACAAGCATCGGAAGTCTGAGCTAGAAGGATGGAAGAAGCTTGTAGAATAGGAGCCCTATGCTCCGATGGGAGTACGAGAGGATTAAAGTAAAGTAAGTAATTATGTATTAATGAAGAACAATATTTGCCAATCAATTTTTTTACGTCCACCCGGCAAATTTTTCAGTTTTTTATAAGTGACTGCTTATGTATTTAATTTTCACAGGAGTGTACTTTTACTCAATTCTACATTTTGCTGTGCAATTTATATTAAAAATATAATTTCCATTTTTGAAATAAATGCAATTTGATATTGTGGCGCTAATATTTACGACGAACTTGTGAAATGTATTTAACAATGGATTTAACGACCCCTACTGATATTCTAGGACGAACGTTTACAGACATAAAACGTCATAAAACTGGTAAGTTGCCTTGCCAATTCTAAAGAATCCCAGGCACAGAGCGTCTGGATTAGTTTATTGCAAGCACCTGATTTGTGGGATTGCCCCAATGATTTATTGCCATTGACTTTGAAATTGTAAATCACCATTTCTTTCTCGTAGTAATACTAAAGAGCCACTAGTTTGAAATCTAATCGACTTTTGTAACATTTTTATTTCATTTTTTTTTTTTTTTAATTCGAAGGATACAGGATAAAATCTTGCGAAAAAGGTTTTTTTTCAAATTTTATAGTCATGTTTGAAATTATATTGACCAGTTTCTGCAAGATTGGCATCGTATGTATGTACTGACATGTAAATTTTTCTTATGCAACTATAAATGGATAAAAATTACTCGGGGGCATTACTTGAAACACCCGGTATAACTTACATTTAGAGTTTAATATTCAAGATACGAAGAAAATCATTTTAAATTTGCCTTAAGCAATGAATCCAATTTAATATTATCATTTAAATTATAAATTTCGAACTTTGAAGTATAGAAACTTTTCTTTGAGTAAACTTTTCTTTCATTTTTTTATTGACAATTTTCTTATGTAAGGTATTGAAGTTTTGTGCGCAGCCGTACAAATATGATGATCCTCTTTCAAAATGAAAATTTAAAAAAACTGGGTTACCATATAAAAATTTTAAGTTGGCCTTGAAATGACCTTGAAATTAAAAACCTTTCCACCAATTGCCTTGGAAAATCATCATTTATTATTTGAAGAACAATTATTAAGGTATGAAGATAAACATTCGAATTTAGCTGGTGTTAGGAACTGCAGGCCTAAAAATTGATTTTTGGAAATAAAACGGAAGCATTCAACTTAAAGGCATATTCTAATTCAAATTCATCGTTATCATCAAATGTCGTCCTCATAGCCGTAGCCTTTTGTTAGAGTCAATGTTCGCTATCGAACATACCTTCGGGGTTATTTGCGTGGATTGATTAAAATGGCCTACCCTGTATCTTCTACTTTATTCGTAAACGCTGGTGTGAAATTCATTGGTCTAAAGCACCATGAAGGGTAGACGTTTTCTTCAGTAGCAGAGGCCATCTAGTACTTAGAGGCACATGTAGAATATTCCATTCGGAACAAAATACGTATTTCTTAGAACATTTTACACATACCAACGTTGTTCCTTGTACATCTTCGAGAAAAGTCGACACACCTGGAGAGATAGTTGGCAATCTACTTCCCAGGCAATAATGCAGAGGCAGCCTCAGAATTAACACATTGACAGATCTCCAAGAAAAAGAAGAAAAAGACACCTGTATAGTCGTCTCATTCAGATTTTGCCTGCTCTCGTCGAAACGACTATTCATATGTCTTTTTCTTCTTTGTACATCTTCGAGAAAAGTCGAAAGACCTGGAGAGATAGTTGGCAATCTACCTCCCAGGAAATAATGCAGAGGCAGCCTCAGATTAACAGATCGACAGATCTCCAAGAAAAAGAAGAAAAAGACACCTGCATAGTCGTCTCATTCAGTTATTGTCAGCTCTCGTCGAAACGACTATTCATATGTCTTTTTCTTCTTTGTACATCTTCGAGAAAAGTCGAAACACCTGGAGAGATAGTTGGCAATCTACCTCCCAGGAAATAATGCGGAGGCAGCCTCAGAATTAACAGATCGACAGATCTTCACGAAAAAGAAGAAAAAGACACCTGTATAGTCTCATTCAATTATCGCCAGCTCTCGTCGAAACGACTATTCATATGTCTTTTTCTTCTTTTTCTTGGAAATCTGTTGATTTCTGAGGCTGCCTCTGCATTATTTTCTGGGAGGTAGATTACCAACTATCCCTCCATGTTTTTGGTGGTCTTCCGGACCGTCTTCCTTTCTTCTCTTCGTATGTATTTATAATTATTAATCATGAAGACCTAGGAAATATATAAAAATATCACTAACATAGATATTATTCTAATTATGCACAGAAAAATAGAACAAAGTAGGTACTATTCTCACAAATTTTAAATTTGTACAAATAGTACTTTTACTTTAATATATAAGTATATATAATCAATTCACATCTCCTGTATCCTTTCGGGTGTCGAGATTCATGCCACCACTAATTTATGTTGTCTACGAAGTTTTTCCATTCCTCTCTATTTGTAGCCTTTTTCGTTGCTTCTTGTTGATCGAAGTCATTTCTTCTTAGGATCTTTTCCTTGGTCTTCCTCTTTCCTTCTTTTTCTTTTCGTCTTTTGATGTCCATACTATTTTTGTTTGTCTGTCTTCTGGCATTCTAATCAGGTGCCCCAACCTTTCTAGTTGTCGTCTCTGTATTAATTTTTGCATACTTTGTATTTGTAGGTTTTCCCTGATTTGTTCGTTTCTTTCTCTGTCTAATCTTGTCACTCCTTCAACTTTTCTTAAGTATCTCATTTTGGTTGCTTGTATTTTGTTCATTGTCTTTTCATTTGTTGTCCAGATTTCGCTTCCATATAAGAGTGTTGGTCTATAAATTGTCTTGAAGAGTGTCATTTTCGTGTTTTTGGAGATTCTTCTATTGTTTAGAATGTAGAATGTTCTATTGTGATTCTGTTATTTATATCGTTTTCCATGGTTCCTTTATTATGTATTATTGTACCTAAATATACAATAATGTATGTAACAATAATCCTAATTGTTAGCTTATTATCTATGAAAATATAGCCGTTAGAGAAAAATGTTGTTGTAAACAACTTGAAAGCTCAGGTGCAAAATCTCTGATTACCTTTGATATTCTGGTTCTGCCAAATAAGTGTCGATATGTAACTAGGTACATATACAGGGTGTCTCGAAATAAACTATCAATATTGCCATTTCCATCGTCCAGATGGCGCTTATTTAGAGTTAAAAAAGTGAACCTGGCAACTAAGCCAACATTTCGATCAGATATTTGTAACATCTATGTGTTGTAATTTTATTTGTGTCATGTTGTCTGTTGAAGTGTGAAGATTTATAATAAATCAATATTATTTCATTGTCTTACTTGTAATTCACGATGAAAAACAAAACCATTTTACCATCGAAACTCGTTTTTAAAAATTATTTTTTTAGGCATATTTATTAAATATATGAAATAGTTTCAAATAGGCACTATTGACATAATTGAAAATTTACAGACTGCAAAACTTCTGTTTGTTACTTTTTTCTACTGAAATATAACTGCCTTCTGGTGGATGGATATGGTATGTATATTTTAATTATGTAAATATTTAATTACGATTTGTATATTTGTGTATTTAGGACTTTATTAAACTTTAAAAATCCGGAAACGTTTGGCCATCGCCATTTGTATCGGCCAACAAGCTCTGGATGAAACTGGTGAATTACGATCCTATTCACCAGTTTCATACACATACTTACGTCTGTCGTGAACAATTGTCGACTACTAATTACACTCACTCAGGGTAAATGAACTCGTCCCGTCTTAATACTAACCTTACCTAGCGCACCACCGCCCACAGACATGCATATTATTATGCTTAAGGAAATTATTATGCACTGAGAAATCTAACATTATGCATGCAAATATGAACTAAAAATGATGAAAATATGCTCTTAAATAAAAAATACTAAAAACACTAAAAACTTATCAAAACCCAGTTTTTCCAAATTTTCTCCTCGCATGAGCATGAGTCGTTTTTTTTAATCATCGCAATTATAAAAGTTGGAGAACTTGAAAAAATCTAAAAGAACCCGTTTGAATCATGTGATTGCAGCAAATAGTGTTCGAGTTACTAAAACCACAGCTATTTATATTTACGTAACTAGTCAATTTTTTAATGCAATACAAAAAATGTTTACATACTTTAAATCAACACAAGTGACCTTAACAAAACAATACATTTTACTTCACTAATTCTTACATGAGTAACTTCATATTATAACAATACATGACTGGGGTAGAACCCAGGCTGGGATTATGTTCCCAGTGTATGGAACATTTTCTCTGATAAGTTGCACTCGGCTAGGAGCTTTCAAAATGATTGTTTACTAGATCGTAAGTTGATTCATGAGAATTCATGAGAATCCAAAAAAACTTGTAAGTTGCTTATTTTTGAGTTTTCCCAAATGATAATCTCGAGATTACAGCTTTGCAACTCAACAACTCTCGTTGAATATCGACATATTGGATTCAGATCGTTTTAGTCTGAAGTGCTGTACACCAGCATCTATACCTACTCTTATAAGATCTTGATTATAAGTTCCATTTTTCCTTTTTTTGCTATATGTGCAATGTAAACAATAAACTTTGATTGTTTACATGTCTTGACCTTTTCTTGTTGTATACCTTGAAACTTCTTGTCCTAGTAAAATGCTTCCATCGGTTTTGAAGTATTCGGATTCGTTCACAAAATCACGTAATGATATACTTTTGAACCTTTTTCCCTTAATGTTTTATTTCAGCCTGTAGTCCAGTAAAATTGTAGTTTTACCTCGAAAAAAAAAATAGTACTTCATATTCTATTGTTGACAAATGTTGAGGGATACAAGACAAGTCTGAAACCAAAAAGGCATATCCCCACTACCGTCGGAAGGTGCCGCCATTATGAAAAATTGTAACAGTCGATTTTTCTCGTTTGCTGTTGGTTCTAGCCAAAACTGTTTTGACAAGAAATATTGCACATAAAATATTACACATTTCTTGTCATTAGCGCAATACAGTATAGTTAATATTTCGAACAGTAGAGGTCGTCACAGTTATCAAAAATCAGTTTTTCCCAATTTTCTGCCCGTATGAGCGAAACCCGAATTCCAAGAAGAGCGATGGAATGAATCCCAGCGCAGAGGAAAACGAGAGGAAGACCAGGAAGGCAGTGGAAGGAAATAATAGCAAATGCGATGAGCGCTAGACCTTCAAGAAGACAAGAAGAACAATGGGTCAACCGAGGAGAATGGAAATTGGGTGTCAGACAACGTCGACAGACGTTTTAGAACCGACTTTTTTTAAATTATCGCAAATCTAAAAGTTGTAGTACTTGTAGACAAAAAAACTACAAAAGCCCGTTTGAATCATGTGATTGCTGCAAAAGTCTTAGAGTTACAACGCTTCAAAGTCCGATTGCCTCAAGAAATCGATCAACGTTTTTGGAATGGGCATCACGACACAAGCTATTGAATGAAAATTGGTTTTGTCTGTAAACATCTGCCTTTCAATATTTCTTGTCTAAAAAGTGTTGGTCTACAACCAACGGAAAACGAGATAAATCACCTTTTACAACTTTTCAAAATGGCCGCACCTTCCGATTGTACTGGGGGTGTGCCTTTTTGGTTTTAGACTTCTCTTATGTCCCTCAACACTTCTCAAATAAAATATCTGCAGTTCTATTTCTTCCGAGGTGACAGGATTTTTCCCGTCAATTTTACTATACTACTGTGTCAAATTCGAATACGTTACGTCAATAGTTTCAGTTCGGGAAAACGCAAATAATGTCCTTGTCCGGTAAAGTGTTGCTAACAATTCTCAAACAGCCGTTTCTAATCATGTTCCAAAAATGTAACTAGATTTTAGGCATTTGCTACATCATTTAAAAATCAATCTCCATGTTTCTTTAAAACGAAATATGACAAAGGATGAAATAAAATACATAACGACATTCGACCGTGAAATGTTACAGTGTATACAGTGTATACAGTGTATACGTGTATACAGTACGAGTGAAACTCTAAATGGTGGTAATATGAGTTTTCGGGTTTATAACGTTAATTACTATAGATCATGCCAGATAAGATGTCACTTATCACATAAAACTTAAGTTCCTCCTCTGTCCGATCGGACTGGTCAACAGAAAAGCAAATGCATCTCATGAATCATCCTAGTTTAATAAACTAAGATGCTCCAAGAGTTGCATTTGCATTTCTGTTGACATTAATAAACTAAGTTTATTGAGGTACGATAGTGAGCTTAAAGCCCCTTAGCAATGCAGCTCCTTATTCCACAGCACTTCATTTCTACGGGATCAAACGAATAAATTTATGGTTTATGGCTCAAAACAGCTCCCTCGGTTTTGAGATGCTTTGTCATTGGTCCAATTCGAGCAGTGGGGTCATTTAGGTTTTATGTGAAAAGTGACAACTTATCTAGCATGGCCTGTATTCTATAAGTACAGGTACGTTTTTTACGTTTTACATTTGCGTGTGATGTGCACAAAACTAATTGGGGAACGAATTGTTCCAATTCGAGCAGTGGGGGGGATTTCTGTTTTATGTGAAAAGTGACATCTTATCTGGCATGGACTATATTCTATAAGTATAGGTAGGTTATTTACGTGTGATGTGCACAAAACCAATTGGGGAACAAATTGGTCCAATTCGAACAGTGGGGGTATTTCTGTTTTATGTGAAAAGTGACATCTTATCTGGCATGGTCTATATTCTATAAGTATAGGTACGTTATTTACGTGTGATGTGCACAAAACCAAGCATAAAATGTAACTGAACGAGTAATAACACTTTAAATTCAAGTGCTCCTGAAATAGTAGTACCGAAATATACCCAAAAATACTGGAAATGCGCATTTATCCTTGATACTGGTATAAATATGCAATTGCAGATGCATATATGCAAATGCATAACTATCCTAAGCTTACTTATAATATAGAATTATATTGGTCGATGTTGGAGGCATCTACTTCGTGATACATGACGAAAATTAAATAAAACTGTAGGACTATAGTTTCGATCACGTTCTTATCAAACTTAGAGTTTGATAATGATGATGATAATGATTGATAATTGACTTAGATCACTGTAAGTTTGATATGATCAGAACGTCATCGAAACTATAATCACTAATTTTAATAAACAGTGTGATATAAACAAAGAAAAGTGTTTATTTTATTTAATAGAATTATAAGTATAGGTAGAAGCACATTATTTTACCTATACCATTTACTATTATTACCCGGCGCATTCACCATTTTTGTCAATCGTAGGGGTACATATTTATAGATTTAGAACAGTTTCAATTTACCGTGAAATTCAAGTTTTATAATTAAAAGATATCTGAAATGTAAAATGATTATTTTTATACCAAATAATTAAGGGATGATATTTATAAATGGAACAATAATTATTATTTGTTATTTGTTAATGTACTTACTTCTTTCTTAAGTCCTTTCTTAAGTATCTTCTAGTATTTATTTATTTATTTTTCCCTAAATACTAGAAGATACCAGAAAGTACATTAACAAATAACAAATAATAATCAAAAATATCTGGTGAAATGGATAAAATACTAACAAAAAAAGATTAATAATTAAAAGAAATATTTTGTTTGCTATAATTAAAAGTAAGTGCCATTGCGTATTCTATATTAGCATTGATTATGATTTAATGACAACTATTTTTTAGGTTTTTTTTTATAAACCTTTGCACTGCCTACTTAAACGGCGAAAAAAAACTTATACTATACTTTTTTTTTGAGAAAATGACACAATTGCAAATATACTTATATTATTTATTAAACATAAAACGCTTTGTTGAGTTTAACTGTTTTTACTGTTACAACAGTGAAACTCAACCAAGTGTCTATAATTATTTCATTTAATTAAAATGTTTCACCAAGAGGTAGTAAACCTCAGAGTTTTACAATTTAATATGTGGTTTATTTCTAACAAAATTAATTAAATATTATTTTTTTGTTTTTGTTTTATAACAAATTGCTCGGTCTATTTTAGATTTTAAAATGCAATCCTCTAACGTAAAATGTATTTACTTATAATTTCGTTGGTGTTTACGCATTGCAATTTATTATGTGATGTTATTATGTTTTTTTTAATTAGGTATATATGGACAGTTTAATTATTTATTTATTTAAAAAAAAGGGTTACAAAGAGAATAAATATTTTTTTAGATCCTAGTATAGTACTTGAAACTATTACTATTACTTACTAACAATTCCTACACTAAGAACCTAAGAAAATGTATAATGGTTGGAAATTAATTTTCTTAAGAGTAAATTTATTTTATTGAAATGAGAAATAGGAAAATATATTGATAAGGTAAAAATTAAAAATTGGTCATTTAAATGATAGCATAACTTAAATTCAACTATGATACGTTCTAATTTTAGTTTTAATGCATTTTTTTTTAAATACAATTGAACACGTTTCTGACTAATTAGATCTTATTAAAAAATAACAAGTTAACTATTAAGTACATATGTAATTATGGTATGAAAAAATGGGAATTATGATATACTTTGGTGACTTTTTGAACACAATAAGCGCACGTGTTTATCGTAGAAGTTTCAGTTATGAAAATCCATCAAAACAATACATAAACAAACGGACTTCTATTTCTATAAGAAACTTCACAAATTTACCAGTCATTTATTAAAATTTCAAGAAATCTTTTTCAATTCGGCTGAAATCTTATTCGTCTTATATCTTGACTATTTTCATTAAATTGTAATCTTTGAAAGAACTTCGTAAATTTCGTACAAAATTGACATTTTGTGGAGGAATCATGATACTTACTACGAATCATTCTTATGTTATGAATCTTTAAGAATAAGAAAGATACCCATGCCATCCCACTCTTGGTACATTGCATCTTAGGTATCGATAATAAATGATTGCAAACGCGAAACAAAAGAAGTTAGAGCGATATTTTTCTACGAGTTTTTGAAGTTCGTCTACTAAATTCATATGTTTTGTTTGAGTGTAATATACTCACAGCATGCCGTAGTTTATCATTATTGCATTATAATGTTAGGAGTATTATCATGATTGTGCTGCAGAGCATAGATTATGATTTTGAAAGAATATAATTTTAGAGGTGTATTTTTGTGGTAACAAAATGAGATCACATTAACTGATTGGAAGTGTTTCTCTCTTTGAGATTCTCGTTCGTTTAAGGGGTCATGTCTGCATCCCACCTATAATGATTGTAATGCAAATTAGCTTGCATTGATCAAACGTAACATGGTAATCCGTTCTGTGTTCACGATTTAAATTGAAAAGGCTGCGACGGAGTAAATGTATAATGAGGGACAATTTTTGTGAGTAGATGGAAAATAATAATTTGATATAGGGGCGGGCGGGAAAAGTTGTGCGCCGGGGCTACTGTTTTTATTTAAGTTGTGTTCTAATTTGATATTTCCGCTCCTTGTATGTCGGAGCTGGGTTGAGGTTTCAATTTGCATGTAAAGTTTGAAAGTTTGCAGTTATCTAAGAAGCATCTGCCGGAATCAAGCCGGTTCGTTTACCTGCTTTGTGTGCTTTTTAATTATTTAAATGAATGTTTTATTCTTTTGCATTAAACATGTCGCCAGATGGGTGCGAAGTTGTGCGGCACCGCGACGCTACTGTGTAATGATGGCGTCCACCGCCAGAGGCGTCGCCGAAAGCGCAGGCCGACGCTGCCGTGCGCATCGACCGCCGGCAAGCGCCTTCAGTACTCTGCTCAACTGTCGAGCAGTTTGCTGCCAGAGGTCGAAGAGGCTACAGCTCTTAACTCCCACACATAAATAACAATAACACACCAGCCTGCGCGCTTATGTAATATTGAAAACATCAACTGCCCCTGCAATTATCGGCTTCCCCTGCCCACCCCCACCATTACGGACAGTAACACGTGCTCATTAAAATTTATTAGTGAATTCTAATTGGATACCGTGGTATAGACTGTGACTGTGCTCTGTGACTGTGCATGGCATTGTGAATTTTCCCCGATTTTCCTCTGCTCGGGATCGGCACTGCAGGTGTCGTGACCAGCGTGGCTGACCAATTTTTCACCGTGGCTGGTGAGTCTCCACCTCCCTTTCAACGCTAGCACCTCCGCAATGATTTTGTCTTCGCTTCTGATTAATACGTTCAACTTGTTTAATTAATCACGACGTTTTAATCGCGCGGATTTAATTATTCAGACGCAAGAAACTCTGACGACTTTGACGTGTTTGTTTTGTTTTAAATTAATTGATTCGCCTAATGAATAACCAACGCATGGAGCTTTCGGGTTTAACATGAGGGATTATAAAGCGCAATTTATATCACTCCGGCGATGCACCTAACCCAATTAATTTAAGATTGATGTTATCGGAACGTAAATCAGTTAGTCGATGCGGCCACGCTGAATGAACGTCATCGCGTGACTGTTATTACATCATTACGATTTATTTAATTAAATAGCCAAGCCGACTGTTAATAGCTTTACAATCAAGAGAAATTATTGCGCTGTGTCTTCGTGGATTTCGGGGTTGTTAATATCCTCACGAGAGCGGAGCTTTCACGTTTCCTTATTTACGATAGCCGCACAGCTCGGCGCACGTTTATAAATTTACGTGTTCTGCGGTTGCTAATTAATATCGCGCACACATAATGTAAATCAGTGTTAGCCTTAGTGTGCCAACCCTCTGACGTAATTTACAATTCCATCTTACCCAACACGTGTGCTTACTTTCCAAACCACTTACGTCGTAAACTTTGGAACTGGAAAAACACAGTGAATACGCCGGTTCAAACAAGAAACTTCTCCATGCCGAGATCTACAAGAACCTATAATTCACAGCCGGAAGGGCATCTATTCCCCGCACACAAAAACTAGCTTCAATTTCAAACCATTAAGTTCCGCCAATTTTTTATTGCCTTCATACTAACTGTATATGTATATTGAAATATAATACCGCTTCAGCGGCTTTTTGCATTAGCCATTGAGCGGCTATTCGGCTGGGTAGCTTTTGCTCCCGCTGATCGATTTTAGTTCGTATCAGCGAGAGGAAAACGCTTGGCCTCAGGCCAGGAACGTCGACTCGACACTACCAAAACTCACCTATATATTTTTTTCAGTCAAACATCAAACTCCATGTACGAGTTTACATTAATCGCAACACATGTGTGTTGGGCATGTAAACAATTGCCCGACCGTCGCACTTTTTGCCAATTCTACCGGATTAAAAATCATCCCGGATTGATTTTTAATTGGAAATGTTTATTACGTTAGAGTGGCTGCATTAAATTCGTCCTATGCTGAATGTTGTATGTGTAATTTTGTGTAAAAAGGATATCGCGGCATTGTCGGCGATTAAATGAAACTTTTTATTTGCATGTTGATGCAAACGTAAATTCTCCGAATTGCATTTTCATTGTAGCCCAAACATACAACATAAATATCGGACGATTTTGCCGCGGTGTCGCTCCAGCAGATAGCGAATTTGTTGGTGCCGTTTAGATTTTCCCTACTGAACAATCTATAATTTATTATGCATTTATGTGTTGGTCGAAAGTGACTGTCTGCATAATGGCGGAATTTAAACTTTTAAACGACCCCATTTACGATTGGATCTTCTGTTTTCAGAGTACGTCTCCAGTTGAAATATTGAGAATACATACGATGCACTTACTATGTACATACTACGAAACCATTACTCCGCATTGTACGCCCACTTGAACCTTTTTATTACCCATTATGCTCTAATAGATATCGTACCTACTTGTTATACTACACAATGACAAAGTTTTACTCCAGTCTCGCTATAATTACATTACTACAAATTACCGGCTATTTACAATTTACTAATTCACTCCTTCGCCATTGATTTTACAATTTTCACCTCGCTTAATTACCCCGAGATGTACATATCTCTCACATTTAATTTATTAATTTTCGTTCGCGACGTTATGAATCCAATAAAGATGTCTGCTCCGGAAACGCGAACGTGTGATTAAATTCGCGAAAATTATGAATGGCTGGTCTTTGCCTGCCGAGATTAAGTTTGCTTCGTTTATATTAATTCAGAGGCCTTCAGAATTTCACAACTGGGGATTAATTAGCGAATTATGCAGCCGCTTTCTATAAAAATTGGCGCGGATACTGCAAACAAAATGTAATTCAATTACTATTAAACCATAAGCTAACACGTTTCCGGTGATTCCGGATGCCAGCCTGCACGCGTGCGTTTTCAGATTGATCGGTACTGTACAAAACAATACTATTAGAATTTGATTTAGTTAATATTTGCATAAATATTGATTTTAAAATGTAAATATATTAACTTATATATTACATCACCATTGCGCATTGTGACATTATTATAGTTTATATATACCAGCATATATTCCAGCGGCAAAGATTAAATTTGATAATCGGTATTTAATAAAATACCGATATTTTATTAAAATCGCTAGGATCCGACGCTTACAGCCATGTGCATACTGAACTTAGTAGCTTCTAAGCGTTTGTAGATACAAATACAGAATGTACTTCACTAAATGTCATTTCTGCCAAATAATAGTACATATATTAAAATACCAGTTGCAGAAGGCATCTATTCAAGCACGAATTTGAAATTCCGAAACGAGCTGCGTAGCAGCGAGTCGAGGAACAAATGAGTGCTTGAAGGACCTTCTGCAACGAGTGTTTTATACTATTTTTTCTATTTTGCCGCATCATACGATTTTATAAATTAAAATATGAAAATTTTAAATCTAGGGGATTTTGCGATGGTTGATGACATTTATGTGGCGTAAATTTAGACGGCTGTGAAAAAATAATAATTTGAAACGTCAGATTTTATTTTCGAAATTTTGCGTTGTTGAAAATTTATCACTAACGCCGCCGAAAATTGGGCAAATTGCACGAAAAACCATAGAAAATTTACTGCCTGACAAGTCCAAATCCCAGTATAAAAAAGAAAAAAGAAAGTATGAAGTAAAAGAAGAGCGCCAGGCGCCAGCAAAACACAAGGAATTTCCGAAAATATTTTACTTGCCTATTTTGATCTTCAACGCCAAAAGTATAAATCGTTTACATTATGGAGAATCTATTCGATGCTGAGATCATGTTTAAGCATATACAGGGTGAGTAGGGAGGAACAGACCAAACTCCAGGAGTGTATTGTACACGTGAAAATAATGTAAAAAAACTCAATTGTTGTTATCCGATTGTTATTTGTTTTCATGTTATAGTTATAGTTGCTCGGGGAGTGTGTTGATTACTCTTGTTTGTGGAATACCGAATTGAATACTAATTCTTCGTGAGCTGATCGATGCATCTTCTGCTACTACATCCAGAATATCTTCTACCTCTTCTAAATCTTGTCGAGTAGCTCGTTCAGTTGTTATGTTAACACTGGGAAACTTTCCGGCTCGCACAGTTTGTTGAAAACTCTGATAAATATTTTTTTCTTAGGATGATAAACAAACACCATATTTGCATATTCTAAATTTGAATAAATGTGTGGCATTTTGTAACACTTTAATCGTACAAACTCAATGTCACAATACACTGACACGTTATCAGAACAACAAAGTTATGAAACGTTAATGTATGAAATTTTGTTTATTTTTAATTACGCTATAGCTTGAAAACAAATAACAATCGGATAACAACAATTGAGTTGTCTTACATTATTTTCACGTGTACAATATACTCCTGGAGTTTGGTCGGTTCCTCCCGACTCACCCCGTATATGGATGTGGATATATCCAAGTACAATACATTACAGGCACTTTTGAAAAGATCATCTCAAGGTTACACAGCAAAAAAATCTTACATTTTAGAGGCGGATGATATTCTTAAATTTATAAATATCAGATTTTTTTCATTAATTTGCTGTTCTCTGTGATTTTTTTTTTTTTACGTATGTTAGTTGACAGTCAACGTCAACCGTCAACGCTACCACTACCAACATCAATGCAGTAAATTTTACAAGTCTATTCTAGCACACGAACCGCTTATTCTAACACTCAAATGACATCATTTGGATGCTAGAATCGACTTATTCTAATTGCAAAATAGAAAAATTATATTTTAGTAAAATCGCTAGGATCCGACGCTTACAGCCATGTGTATACTGAACTTAGTAGCTTCTAAGCATTGGTAGATACAAATATAGAATGTACTTCACTAAATGTCATTTCTGACAGATAAATTACATTCTGATTAGCATTAGCAGTTACTAAGTCTTAGTAGCTTGTAAGCTTTCTTAGATATAAATACAGAATGTACTTCACTAAATGTCATTTCTGCCAAATAAATTACATTCTGATTAGCATTAGCAGTTACAAAGTCTTAGTAGCTACCAGGGTATACCAGGGTAATATTTAGATTTTTATAAGTATAAAAATTCTCTTAATTTCAACAGAATAGAACGCCACCTCATAACTCAGCTAGTCTTGTAGAATATTTACATGATCATTTTAACAGATGATAGGATGAAGAGCTGATACCAGATCCAGAACCAATCAACCAATTGAAGAACCAAGTGTAAAAAACTAGATCCGGACATTTACAAACGCTAAAAGGAATAATCTGTAAAGACTGCAGATGTAGTCACTTCGGTAATGGTCAAAACACCCACATTTCCCAATACAGTATATACGAGCAGCAGCAGCAAACTATACATCATGCATTTACTTTAAATTATTACTATACAGTGTGCGTCTAAAGTATGGAATAAATTCATTAACACCGAAATTAAAAAAATTGAAAAAATATCCTTGTACACGTCGATTTTCTTTCATAAAAATACACATTTTTGCATGACACACCGTCTTGAGAAACAATAATTGAAATTTCCATACGTTTTAATACGTAAATGCAGCAAACTAACAAGTTTATGAATAAAGCTAAAGAAATGTGAATATAATTGCCAATGATCATGTAAAAGAAGTACAAAAATACTGGTACAGGTACAAAATTATATGAACAATATTGAGAAACAATAATTGAAATTTCCAGACGTTTTAATTACTAAAATGTGGAAATTCATAAAAATAATAATAATAAATAAGGCGGAAAGACCCCGTGGGGTCGATAGCCCAATAAAGATTGTTTATATATACAGTGTGCGCCTAAAGTATGGAATAAATTCAGTAAAACCGAAATAAAAAAATTTGGAAAAAAAACCACGAACACGTCGATTTTCTTTAATAAAACTACACACTTTTGCATGACAGTCGATCTTCAACCATCATTTGTTTTTACGTAATTACGCCATCCATTGTTTTTTTTTTAATGACACCCCCTATTTTTGTTCTTGATTTTGAGAGATCTTTTCATTGTGGAAGTGACAGTATAAAACTGTTGCCATGATACATAAGAAACTTTTCGAGTCAATGACAATTGAAAGAGAAAACGGCAAATCATGAAAAATGAAGCAAAAAAGTCATCAGATTTAGTTCTTCAAAGTGTGATGAAACGACCAATAACCTCGCGCGATATTATAAGCCGTCTGCTATAAGCTTAAGAGGTACAAAACTCTTATTGCAATTTAAGCATAATGCCACATTTAACTGTCACACAAAAAAATGAAATATTAATAATTCTCATCGAATGTAGGGATAAGAACTCGGCAGGAAGTATGCGATTTGTTTAATGCACAATATCCAGATCGCCCCATCAGCCAATCTATAGTTAGTAAGATTGAATCTAAATTTCGAGAAACTGGCGATGTTAAAGATATTCCAAAATATGGATGTCCAAACGTTATTGAAGATCAGAAACTGAATATTTTGTTAAGTATGGAAGAAAATCCTCAGAATAAATCTCGATTGGTTTCACAAGAAAATGAAGTTAGTCAGGCAACAGTGCTGACAACGTATCAGGAGAAAGGAACAATATCATCCCTACAAAATACAACTCGTGCAGGAAGTCAACGAAGGCGACCCCTTGGACGTCCAGGTTTTGGAATATCTTTAACATCACCAGTTTCCCGAAAAATGTTCTCGAAGTTTTTTTTCACTTTCAATTGTCCTTTACTCGAAAAATTTCTTATGTAACATGGCAATATTTTTATACTGTCACTTCGACAATGAAATGATCTCTCAGAATCAAGTAAAAATAGGGGGTTGTCATTACTCAAAAAGAAATGATGGTTGAAAATCGACTGTCATGCAAAAATGTGTATTTTTATCAAAGAAAATCGACGTAGTTTTTTTCCATTTTTTTTAATTTCGGTTTTACTGAATTTATTCCATACTTTAGGCGCACACTATATATAAACAATCTTTATTGAGCTAGCGACCCCGTGAGGTCTTTCCGCCTTATTTATTATTATTATTTTTGTGCATTTCCACATTTTAGTAATTAAAACTTATGGAAATTTCAATTATTGTTTCTCAATATTGTCCATATAATTTTGTACCTGTTCCAGTATATTTGTACTTCTTTTACTTGATCATTGGCAATTATATTCATATTTTTTTAGCTTCAATCATTAACGTTTTAGTTTGCTGCAATTACGTATTAAAACGTATGGAAATTTCAATTATTGTTTCTCAAGACGGTGTGTCCATATAATTTGGTACCTGTTCCGGTATTTTTGTACTTCTTTTAAACGATCATTGTCAATTTTATTCATATTTTTTTAGCTTTAATCATAAACTTTTTAGTTTGCTGCAATTACATATTAAAACGTACGGAAATTGCAATTATTGTTTCTCAAGACGGGGTGTGTCCATATAATTTTGCACCTGTTCCAGTATTTTTGTACTTCTTTTACATGATCAGTGGCAATTTGATTCATATTTATTTAGCTTTAATCATAAACTGTTTAGTTTGCTTCAATTACTTTTTATTAACCATATTATGAACACGTAGTGCCAAATTCTATACTAAAACGATGATAAGTCCATATAATTTTGTACCTGTTCCAGTATTTTTGTACTTCTTTTACATGATTATTGGCAATTATATTCATATTTTTTTAGCTTTAAAACGTATGAAAATTTCAATTATTGTTTCTCAAGACTGTGTTCATATAATTTTGTACCTGTTCCAGTATTTTTGTTCTTCTTTTACATAATCATTGGCAATTATAATCATATTTTTTTAGCTTTAATCATAAACTTTTTAGTTTGCTGCAATTACGTATTAAAACGTATGGAAATTTCAATTATTGCTCCTCAAGATGGTGTGTCCATATAATTTTGTACCTGTTCCAGTATTTTTGTACTTCTGTTACTTGATCATTGGCAATATTATTCATATTTTTTTTAGCTTTAATCATAAACTTTTTAGTTTGCTGCAATTACTTTTTATTATCCATATTATGAACACGTAGTGCCAAATTCGATACTAAAACGATGATAAGTTTGCCACTTGGCAATCATCCAGGCGATGGGCCTTAATTCGTTATATAGATATGGGGCAAATTGCATACACAGTTGCAATCTAAAACTTCCGTCTCTGTTGTGTGCATGTTGTTGCAGCATAATATAATGCAGCTACTAATACCTTCCTATGCTTTGTTAGTACGGCTCGCTGTGCCTTTCATTTATCTGCATTTATATCCTCGTATTACAAGCCAGATAAAATGTTCAATTGAGAGGATTAAAAGCATCGTAACTTACGTGTGCTGCAAGAATCTACGGGGTGGACAAATACAAACCGTTGATGGTTGTTATTGTGCATATGGGATGGCTCCAAAGATATCGAATGATGCATAACATGGACCAAATTTCTTAATGTCACATATGTATATTATAGCATTACTAATAGCATTATAGCATTATTAATACAACGTAAAGCATTGTGTGAAAACTATGTTGATACTAAATGTATGTATGTACCAACGAATGGTTGGATCAAAATCAGGTAGTAATAACTCCGCAGTAAAACAAAAACGCAATTGGTGTCTCTTTATAAACTTACATCTGTATTTAACTCTACTTTTAATATTGACATATTGCTGCTTGGAATTGATAGGGACATAACTTAAATATTGTAAACTCTAGAGGAGGAGTGTTCTAAGTCATATATTATTTAACATATTCTTATAAAGAGCTACCTAAGAGATACCTAGACCTTATTATTAATAATTGTTGATTATTGGAAAAATAATTAGTAATAATATTGAGTTGTTTGCTCTTTATTGCAACAAATGACACTTTTTTGGCATTAAATGCAAATTTGAGAATTTTTGAGTAATTTTTGTCACTATCAATGCCAAGCAGCGATTCCCGTCGTAGGTAACATTCAGTTCTTCAAGACCCTTCGAATAAGGTTTATGTAAATTATATTCTAGGAATTGAATTCATAATAATGACAAAATTATAACAATCAAGTGGAAGTTCTCGTTAAAAACATAATTAAAGTATTTTTAGTGCATCCTCCAAGTGGATGTTTTTACTGTTAAATTTTGGAGCATGTGTTTTCCAATTTGAAAATAGCTGCTGAAAATCTATCCCGACGGTAATTACATTCACTACTGGAACTCATGTTCGTACTTTCAGTATGCTTGATCGTGTCTGCCGACGGATTGGAAGCTTGTGCAGATTAATTCTTTCAGCGTGTTCAGCGCGCATAGGATTGATAGTCTTAGACAGTAATATTAATTAAGAGTGTTCGGAGTATCTGCAGAAGTCATATATAAATTGTTATTTCAGGATAAAGGTTCACCTTTCTTGGTTATGTTTAAACAAGATTAAACGTGCTATCATTCTACCTATTTTGTATTTATTGCGTTCGAGTTTAATATGAGGGTCGTTCTAATAAAATGAGTCGCATCGACAAAACAATGTAAGTTAATAAACATACTTTTTTCATAAAAGTATTGAAAATCATGATACGCGTCTTGTTTATTCGTAAAATCATATTTTTTCAGGATAAATCACAATTGCATGCATATTCGGTTTAATTGGTTTATGTTAATGTAACAAAGAAATAGTTTGTTTTATTTAATATTGGGGTTGGGTAGATGCTGAAATAGTCATGATAATCCAATTTAAACCAAAAAAATGTTTACATGCATATACTTTGATTAACCTGACAGTACAGCAATCCAAAACCAATTACAAATAAGCAAGATAGAACAAAACTCGTTCAAATATATTCATATTGTTATTGAATGATGTCAAACGATTTATTTTTCAAAACGAAGGATAAAAATGAAAAATATACTAGAAATCATCGGTGGTCCGGTCACAAAATTTATCATCTAAGTTATGTACAATAACATTCCAAAGAGGTTTTGTATTAATTTTGATACGAATCTGAATAACAAGATTTGTGGATTCGATTTCAGCAAAAGTGAACACTGTTTACGCAGCCACCGCCAACTCAAATACTTCCCCCATTTGGGTCCTGCAGTGTAAGTTGCCAGCACTGCTGTTGGGGAAGAGCGCCCTTAACACTGTATGTGCAAGAAGGGGACACACAATGGGCCCAAATAAGCCGCCTAAGTGCTGGTGCAATCGTACACACCCTTGAATCCACTATCGTCATCAATTTAAGAATTGGCACAATAATTTCGAATTGATGAGTTACAAACAGGATTTTTTTCACTGCGCTTTAATATAGAAAGTAGTGTACATTAAAAGTTCATATTTATACAAGGTGTCCCACATCTCGCGGCATAAATCTAGGAGCATGCTAAGAAAGACAAAATTAAATGAAAATGTAGATCATTTTTTTCTATAAAAGTTCATATTTATACAAGGTTATACATCTTCGCGGCATAAATCTAGGAGCTTGCTAAGAAACGCAAAATTAAATGAAAATGTAGATAATTTTTTTTTCTATACCCTTTTGTTTCGAAAACATATAACCTTAAAGTGTTACTTAGCAACTCAGTTTTCTTATTAACATTTCTATTAGAGTAGTCTTAGAAATCTGATATTTTGCGACCATCAATACACATATTTACAAATAATTACAATCATCTGAGTAAATCTGAGTAAAGTAGATACCATTTCTTTAAGATTTCAAAAATTACTTTCAAAATTACGATTACTAGTGTCCATTTTAATGTTTGAATAAGTTTGATTTCCGGTGAAATTCTAAATTTCATATTCTATCAGAAAATTGAAAATACATATACTTACAGTGCCGTAGAAACAGGGGTTCTTCTATGGTTATTGTTCCGTAAAAACTTTGAGGTTAGGATTTTTTAAAATCATATACCATTTTTCACTCATTTCTCATTTTCTAATTTGTCATTTTCAACGAAATTTTGTAATTTCCAGTGCATATTTGAGCATTGCCAATACAATTTTATTATTTCTAAATTTTCTTTTACAATTTATAATTACAAAATCCAATCATGTTATGTATCTGTATAAGAAATCATAGCACTTCTATTGTATTTTGTTTGAGGTTTTGTTTTGTTCCATTGTAATGTTTGAGTAAGTTTGATTTCCGGTGAAATTCTAAATTTCATATTCTATCAGAAAATTGAAAATACATATACTTACATTGTCGTAGAAACAGGGGTTCTTCTATGGTTATTGTTCCATAAAAACTTTGAGGTTAGGATGTTTTTAAATCATATACCATGTTTCACTCATTTCTCATTTTCTAATTTCAGTCATTTTCAACGAAATTTTGTAATTTCCAGTACATATTTGAGCATTGCCAATACAATTTTATTATTTCTAAATTTTCTTTTACAATTTATAATTACAAAATTCAATCATTTTATGTATCTGCATAAGAAATTATAGCACTTCTATTGTATTTTGTAAGTTGTATTAAAAATGTTGCTGTAAATTTCCAGTAATAGTTCCAACGAAAATTTCGTGTGCAGAGAAAATGTTTCAATCAGCATGTCATACATCATATCATTGCATACGTTCCAATTTAACGTTCCTTGAGTTTCAGTGAAAAATTTGCAAATTGCAATTATAATTGCAACACATAAAGTAATGTGCCCAGAATATATAAAGTAATAAAATAAACAATTCTAATAATAATGTAGTGTGCTTAGAAACATTCCATAATAATATTAATTGACATTAGAAATAAACTGTTTAGTTTGACTCTGTTACGAAAAGTATAATTTTTATACTTTTCAAGTATTTTTTTTTTCTTGAATAACCATGGAAAACTACACCAACAGTAAATATACTGATATGCTTTTAGTACTGGGCAATTACCAACGAAATATAGAAGACTGTACTCGGAAAGATATAATAATAATAATAATTTTAATTGACACTAGAAATAAACTGTTTAGTTTGACTCTGTTAAGAAAAGAATAATTTTGAGCGTTATTCTGTAAAAAGTAAATTCTTTTCTTGAATACCTATGAAAAACTACACCAACAGTGAATATACTGATATACTTTACGTACCTGGCAATTACCAACGAAATACAGAAGACTGTACACGGAAAGATTCAACATTTTTTTATTATTATTTTATGTGTTCTGCCTACTTCAACCTCGAATATCTCAGAAACGCTTAATTTTTTCGAAGTTGAAGAAATATACCTTTTTTTTATGACAATGAAGCGAGTTCACCGAAAAATGGTATATGATTTAAAAAATCCAAACCTCTAATGTTTTTATGGAGCAATAGCCATAGAAGAACCCCTCTTTCTACGGCACTGTGTTGATCTGTCTCAGATGATAGTAATTATTTGTGAATATGAGTATTCGCAAAATATTAGATTTCCAAGTCTACTCTAGTAGAAATGTTAATAAGAAAACCGATTTGCTTAGTAACACTTTAAGGTCCTATATTTTTTAAACAAAGGCGATTCGATAACAAAATTACTTACATTTTCGTTTCGTTTTTTACGTACTTTCTATGAACTTAAATTGATTAAAAGAAAAGGTTTTTTGTACCATTGATAATATATCACTATAATGTCACATTTTATTATGACAGATTGACAAATGACTAATTTGATTTTAGTTTTTAGTTTCAATTGATTGTTGCGATTCAAAAACCTAGACCTTCTTCAGACTTCAGTCCGTGACTAAATAGTCTATTGCTAAGTTCACTTGACTAAAGAGCAAGTCACAGCTTATCAAGATGTATTTAAACGGTCACTTACGACTGGTTCCATAATGGTATTAAAGTTTCCTTTAAACCGAAAATGCGCCTTTAAGACACTGTAGCGGGTTCCATAATATTTTTAAACGTCACTTTACGAAAAAGTGTCTTTTATCATATGGAACAGAAGCAGACTTTAAAGTCGACTTTTAAGTAAGCTTTACAAAAAGGAGACTTTTCTGTGATATTATGGAACCGACCCTTGGCGTCATGGAAACAATATGCGATAAGGCATTTTAAAGATGGAAGTTTAAAAATATTATTTTTCCAAAAATAAATAATAATTCTGATTCAAACTAAACTGACAATATATAAAGTCGTCTGGTGATTTTTTTAAATTTCAAATTAAATTTGTAACAATATTTTAAATTATGTAGACTGTATCCAAGTACGTATAACTTTGATACAGTTTACATAATTGTCCAAAATTTAATTTGAAATTTGAAAAAATCACCATACGACTTTATATATTGCCAGTTCAGTTTTCATCAGAATTATTATTTATTTATTATAAAATTATTTATTATAAAAACCATAAAATTTGTAATTTCCATAAAGTAAAAAATTAAAGAATATAAACAGATAAAAGCAGGAAATTAATAAATTTATTCGCATGCATAATAGTGTACGAAAATGTAGATATTTCATTCAAAAAGAAAATCACATTTTAAATATTTGTCGTACCATTTTAGATACTAGTTATAAAATAAATACAAGTATACTTCCAATTCTGCATAGCCAATATTAACGAAAATCTAATCAACACAACTACTCGTATTACATATCAAGATTTAATCCAAACTTCGTTATTCTCTTTGATTGGTTTTGGCAAAATAAACGTGGCTGATGCACGCGTGCACAGATAAAAACACGTCATTTCTAACATTTTTTGTAAGCAGTTTCTTAAATCACACATCGTAATATTATCAAAATAAAAAAAAAAATAACGATTGCAATAGCCGATCAAATAAGATATCAAAATTCATTCAAGTATCTGTCAACAATAAAGATGCAGCAAATCAGGAGAGCCATATGATGTTGTTTTAAACTATAAATAATGAAGCTATTACAGTTGAAAAAGTTTCATGTATGTTAGTGTAATTTGATACGAAGCCGTTTAATTTAAATTAGTGTAATTTAGAGCACTGCTTGGTGAAGTCCAAATGATGATTGATTTCTTGCTACACTCCCGCGCCTATTTTAATTAAATTTTAATGTGATTTTCAAGTAAACCCATTTAAAAATTTCAAATCATTATTATTAATTACGCAGTTGAGTGATAACAGTTTAAGTGTTAATTAGTGCTTTTTGTAGAATTGTATTGACTATTTGAGTAGCATCCATACAAAACCACACATGTCCACTATAAAAAAGTTTGTTTTTTTACTTAACTCTTCGAAGCATAGCTGTTGCTCAGACAATTGTACACTTGTACAGCCAGATACACCCATAGAAAAGTACAGCCACGGGCTCTAAGAATATCGCGTCCGTCCGTCCGAGCAGTCTACTATCCTTGTCTGGTCCCGCACGGTAGGGCCACGGTAGACAAGAATAGAAGACTGCTCGGATGGAGAGACGCGTCATTCTTAGAGCCCGTGGCTGTACTTTTCTATAGGTGTATCTGGAACAAGACGAGATATTTTTTGACAAATCTGATATCAAATACAGATTAAATTTAGGAAATCTTTTCAGAAACGACTATTAACTCAATATAAAACACTACTATATTACTACTAATTAACTCACTAGCAACATATTATGGACATGTGTGCTTTTGTGTGCTGTTCATGAAATTTTAGAACATACAATATTTAAGAATTTGTTACTTCAAGGATCGAAATTTGCAATTTATGTGTTATAAAAAACACACATAATTTTTTTTATACATAAATTGATTGGTAATAATAAATAATCATATTAAATCAAATGTAAATAAATGTAATTGGTTGTAATTATTATAAAGTTCGTTCATATATTTTTGGGACACCTTGAGTATTACTTAATTGTTCATTTTATCATTTCTTTATTGTTTGTTGTTCATTTCTTATAATAAATTACTGAAAGCGTATTTAAATTATAATTTACATTACGAAAGATAGTATGTTTATACCGATTAGATATATGAATTTTAGAAAAATATGTTTTTGGTACCTTCGCATAGCTGAAATACTAAATAATTAATTGCTAGATTGCTATAATGTATGTGTTACATAAATTGAGTGGAAATAATAAATAAACTTATTAAATCAAATATAAATAAATGTAATTGGTTGTAATTATTGTCAAGTTCGTTCATATATTTTTGGGGCACCTTGAATATTCCTTAATTGTTCATTTTATCATTTCTTCATTGTTCATTGTTCATTTCTTATAATAAATTACTGAAAGCGTATTTAAATGATATTTTACATTACGAAAGATAGTATGTTTATACCGATTAGATATATGAATTTTAGAAAAATATGTTTTTTGTTCTTTCGCATAGCTGAAATACTAAATAATTAATTGCTAGATTGCTATTTATGTGTTACATAAATTGATTGGCAATAATAACTAAACATATTAAATCAAATATAAATAAATGTAATTGGTTGTAATTATTGTCAAGTTCGTTCATATATTTTTGGGACACCTTGAATATTCCTTAATTGTTCATTTTATCATTTCTTCATTGTTCATTGTTCATTTCTTATAATAAATTACTGAAAGGATATTTAAATTATATTTTACATTACGAAATATAGTATGTTTATACCGATTACATATATGAATTTTAGAAAAATATGGTTTTTGTTCTTTCGCATAGCTGAAATACTAAATAATTAAATGCTAGATTGCTAGAATTTATGTGTTATATAAATTGCTTGGCAATAACAAATAAACATATTAAATCAAATATAAATAAATGTAATTGAATACCTTGAATATTTCTTAATTGTTCATTTTATCATTTCTTCACTGTTCATTGTTCATTTCTTATAATAATTTACTGAAAGCGTATTTAAATTATATTTTACATTACATGCTTTTACCGATTAGATATATGAATTTTAGAAAAATATGTTTTTGGTACTTTGGCATAGCTGAAATACTAAATAATTAATTGCTAGATGGTATTAATTATTCCCCCATTCATATACTAATTTAAACAAGATTTTTTAAATTTATGTTTGGAACGCCTTGAAACATAATTTTAGAGAAGCACATTTTTGTTATTAATTATACCTATACCTGTATCCCGCGTTTTGGTATAAACTACTTCAGATTTGCATCAAATATTTGTAATTATAATAGGGCCAATCCTATAGCCACCGTCTAAACGTTGATTAATTTAATAGTCAATTACCGACCTGAATAATGTTGACGTAACCTAGAAAATCAGAATACTGATTATCATAATCATATAACCATAATCATATAATGTGCAAACTTGATCTTGACCATAATTTCGTTACTCTAAAGCAGCGGTAATTAAACTATGGGTCGTGACCCGTCAATGCGTAGTTTAACAATTTAGAAATCGCAAAAACTATTGCGTTATTTGAAAATTTGAGGAGCGTTTTATTTTACACAGAAAAATTGCATCTCTTGAGTAGTTGCTCAAATTTTCATATCTTGTAAAGCTGGTCGTCGGTACAAATCATTTAAGAACCTCTGCTCTAAAGAATAGTAATTTATTAATCGGCAATTAAATCAATTTTGTCACCGAATCTAGGATTGCATTATTAATAATTAAATCTGAATAAGCCGAACGCGTGTCAGGATACTGATAAAATATATGAAATAAAACAAGACTAATTATACATTTTTCTACAAACATCAATAAAAGTTGAATTTTTAACACGGCATACATGAATTAAATATGGAATATTTTTGCACTAGTGTTAAAAGTAATCACTTTTAATACTAGTGTTAAAAGTAAACCCGACAGGCTTTTGTCAAAGTCACATATATCTTATTGAAATATTACAAACATAATACATTGATAGAAATAATAACATCTTACTATATTGGGTAGGCATCAGATTTAAGGTTGCCCTAAGTTTACTTCAATTTCTTTCGGCAACTCTTCATGCATAGTTATTATCGAGACTTTTTATCGTTTGACACATGTGTCATGCAAAACGTAACCTGACTTACTTACTTCATAAATTCCACAACTGACATATTTAATTGAAAGCTGATTGCAACCTTTTTAAAGAGACCTTATGAGACCTCTTTTTAAAGAGGTCTCTTTTTAACGAGGTCTCTTTTTAAAGAGACCTTATGTTGCGTTTAATGGTGTTTGTAGAAAAAATTGTGTATTTTATATGTGTTAAAGGCATATTATTTTGTTCGTGGGGTTGCCCACTGACAAAATAAAATCTTACTTTTATCACTTATATCATTAATAACTATTATAATAATAATTATATCTATTTCTGAATATTTTGTAGCAGATGTTTTTACACAACATTATTTCTTTTGTCACAAATACCCTGCAAATACATTACAAACTGCATGGCAATAACAAATACTGCAAATTATGTGATCTGAAGTTTTTGTATAGATGCGTATATGCTATTATATTTTTGAATGTAATAATTTCGTAAACTAAATCATCTGTATATTATGGAGCATTTAGAACTGTTCTCTAATACTTTAATCAATATATTCAACGAGTCTGGGATTGAATTATTCATATTAATATGTATGAATACTTTGTAGAAGATGTTTTTACACAACATTATTTCTATTGTCACAAATACTCTGCAAATACATTACAAACTGCATGGCAATAACAAATATTGCAAATTATGTGATCTGCAGGTCAAGTAAAGATCTGTAGAGCATTTAGAACTATTCTCTAATACTTTAATCTATATAGTCACCGAGTCTGGGGTTGAATTATTAATATTAATATATATTTATGAATACTTTGTAGGAGATGTTTTTACACATTATTTCTTTTGTCACAAATACCTTGCAAATACATTACAAACTGCATGACAATAACAAATATTGCAAATTATGTGATCTGAAGTTTTTGTACAGATCCGTATATGCTATTATATTTTTGAATGTAATAATTTCGTAAACAAAATGATCTGTATATTATGGAACATTTAGAACTGCTCTCTAATAATTTAATCACCAAACTAGACTATCTAAAATTCCAATCTAGACACAAGTGTGCCTGGTTTCGTCTGGCAATATAGTGGTAATAAAACACAATTAGTCATCCTGCATTATAGCCATCTGTTTTTACGGCCTCCGTGATCGGACGTGTGAAACAGGCACGGGCATTACGGGTAATTTTGGAACAATAGAAACTTGTTTCGATTCCTGCTCAATTCGAATTACGATTAAATATATACGGCGGTGCGTTTATGGCGATGGTCTTTTTGCGCGTGACACCCCATTTTTTTAGATTGTCATAAAAATGGATTGGTGGCAATGTTCCGATCCCAGCTCATATATATGGATACGCAATAAACCCCAGGGTGGAATTATGGCAATAAAACATATAATTAGTCATGGTGTTTTTGACCATCTGTGTGTAATTGCAAATCATGTGGGGACCACTTTGTGGATCCGAAAGTTGATTTATCACCACGGAAATATTTTTGCCCATTAGTGGGAAATATTTTGAATTACTGCTGTCCTCTGCATTATTAGGGTGGTCTTAATATTCCAACCATTAATTTGAATTTGATACCACGCCATGAGGGTTAATTGTTACCAGCATTTTAATTTATTTAATATATAACATTTTGATTTTAACAACGTCGACAAAACGCTGTGTAATTATTGAAAAAATAATAAATTCTAATTATTATAACTTATGTTGTATTTTTAATATGGTTTTCATATAATAATAAAAATCGTATACATCTTTCAAGAATCATATTAGCAAATTGGTCTGCTGCAGTAGACTCGAAATTACTGAAATGTGAAATATGATAATTATAACGTGGATTTAATTAATGCAATAAATTAGATAATTATATGCTCACATATCATTGATTGCATTATATGTACAAACGAGATATTGCAAATTCACGCCTTTACGATTACATTCAATTTACTAATTTCGAATACGTGCATATCAATTATTTTATGGGAGTTTCGAGACACGGACGCAGTAAAATAAAAACCCTCCCACTCTATCTTTCAATAACAGTGGCCTTAAATGACGTCTGTCAATTAGAAAATAATCTCTTCCCACTAAATCGACCGCCAGGGCAAATCTGATAGAGTGCTTTAAAATCTCACTCGATTCGAGTAAGTTACACATCATCCCACGCTTTTCAGGTACGCCCGTATTATTACAATGGACGTTTTACGTTTGGGTGGACATATTTCACAGGAACCCCGGGAGCCGTATGTATAGATTATCCATAAGCCGTATTAATAACGGCATTAAAAAAATTGCAGGCTCCCCAAATAATGCCGATCAATTATGCGTTCACCGGGGATTTCAAATATTTATTTTGAACTTTAAACAACACTCCTAACGAAAATACCTTACAAAATTAATGGACACATCGTTACAGCCCCAATGTGAAAAAAACGTTTGCACAAATATTGAAAGAATTGTTATTTCATGGCGCGCTTTATTTCGGCAGAGCACCGAGGATTTGAATGAAATAACTTTCCATTGTTAATAACAATATTTGTTCGATGCTATACACATAATCTGAGCCGCAATCAAGTTTTAAATATTATTTCGGGGCAAGAATGTGTTCAATTGTACAAACTATTGAAGAGTTGAAATCATTTAATGTTACTGTTACAAACACCTTATGTATTTATAAAGAAAGTTGACTTACCCTCATTATTCTCGCCAGTTTCCACAACTCTGCGTAAGTATTTGTAAACGGTGTTAATAAAAACACGCATGGTGTGTGGTTGTTGGGTTTGATGATTCGTAGGTGTTAATGTAAGAAGGGAATCGAGCGCCGCCCACGCAACCTTATAAATGTATGTATTGGAATAGCTTCGATATGTAACGTGTGCTAGATTTATCGCCGTGTGAATTTTCATTGTTGCCCACATGTTGTAAATAATATCAATAAATTCGTATTTACCTAGGCAAGCCTGGGCGCAAACAGTCACCTATATACGTTATTTAGCAACACAAAATTCGCACGCACATAGCTTTAATAAACGGAATTATAAAGTAGACGATTTATAATTAAGTTTCGTGATTGCCGTGGTTACCCTCAATATTTAATTAAGTATGGATTTAGGTAAGCTTTTAATCTTGACTTTTCATTAGATTAAATTTTGTACATAATGGTGAGTAATAATAGTGATGATGAAAGGTTTAACATTAATCACGAAAAACCTATTTAGTTAATATAATTATTATCTGGCACATTCTTAAAGCTGGAGACTTTTTTATTTCGTTAAGCGACCAAAGGTGATTCATTTAATCCTAAGAGCATAATAAAAATTCATTATTCTAAAAGGATGCCTCGGTAATAAATAATTTTGAAAACGTCTATTAATTTTATGTGCGGGTAAATAAAAGCGTATAATGATGTAAGGGTACACGCACTAAAAATAGTGTTCTCTAGTGGATAATGGTTGTATTAAAAGTCTATACACTCTAAATTATCTAGATCATTGTGGGTGGCCTCAAAACGTATGGGCCTACAAATAACCATTAAATCATGATATGGTTCTCTACTCCTTTTAGAACATCAGTTTCGAATTTATTTTTATCCAGTCACACGAATACGTTCATAATTTCTGTAATCGAATGCTTTGAAAAGCTTTGTATGCGCACAGAGCTGACGTATAACTCAATATCACTGTGTTACTGAAACATAAGGATTCAACAACGGTATCAAATAATTGTTATATAAATTGTTAGTAATATGATCGCTCACTGATAATTCCTATTCTCTGCATTGACCGATGCGCATTGTCGAATATGTATCGCTTAATTTGCTGCGTAAATGTATAGCTACACTGTCATGATCCTGTTAATAGTATTAAATTAATCTGCCTGAGTGAATTCTGCATTTTAGTTTATAAACTCTGAATTAATAGGACGAAGTCAATTCAAGAATTCACGTTATGGGATTTAATTGGTTCAAACTAATGTAGTTTTACTCTGTCAAATAGTGCCTGAACATAATAAAAATAAGCTCGATTTATTAATTATTTAATGTTACAATTTCGTTTAGTTTTTATTAGATAATTGAATCGTTAATTGAAACTGGCCAACAGACATTTTTTTTATGGATTTTTCTTTTTTGCGGAATCAGTATCTCCTATTGTCAGGGCATATTTTTCTGCGATATAACTTCAACTGCCATTCCGTTTTATGGGATATAATTTACAATGAATATCGCGTTTAGTGCAAAAACCTGTCGTCAAGCGACATAGCATAGGCGCATAGCCTGTTTCTGCAGTAAATTTAAATTTCTGCAGTAAAAATCCTGTGGTATTTTGTATAATACTAATACCATGGTAAAAATTACCATTGTTTACCATTACTTACCATTGCTTAGCAGTTTGGTATATTTAACAAATCAGAAAATTAGTTTAAATTTCTTTATTGTATTTTAATGTAAACAAGGAAAAGTTTGGGTTTTATACTGTGTTCAAATAAAAAATATATAGTTTATAATAGTGCCTTGTTTGTTAAAAATCATAATACCACAAAAATGTATTTTTACTATATTATTTGTAATGTATGTGAATTTTGCAACTTTGTGTAAGTATTTTTGTCATAAACATTTTTTTTTTAATTCTTGATGGATATATCGTTGTGGTAACTGCAATAAGTGACATGTAACAAAAATGGTATATTGCACATTCATGATCAATTTGGTCAACTACACAAGCTATAAATTGATATAAATCTTGATACAATATTGCAATTGTAACGCAATTTTTGCCATAAATTAGAACAGGTAGAGAAATTTAGATCAATTCAGAATGCTTGACAAATATAAAAATGTTTCTTCGTTTGAAAATCTTTTTTCGTTTACAATTGTTGTTAAAATATTGCAACTGCAAGGAAATCTTTGCCATAAGCTTCAAGATTTTTATCGTTTGAGAGTCTTTTATAATTCTTGTTAAAATATTGAAATTGCAAAGAAAACTCTTCTCAGGTCCATAAATAAAAAATAACGTCCACAAATTGTTACAAATATGCAGGATTTTTATAAATTATTAATATAATTTTGCAACTGCGTGAATATTTTGGCCATAAATATATTTTTTTATAATTCTTGATTGATATATCGGATAGATATATATATATATATATATATATATATATATATATATATATATATATACAGGGTGTCTCTAAATTATGTGGAAATGGCTTAACCACAGATTACTAGGATCAAAAAAGACGATTTAGCAAAACTTATCTATATACAAATGCGTCGGTTTAGCCAGTATTCAGCTTCAAAGTTAATTTAAAAAAAACAAAATTTGCTTATAAAAAGAGATCGTTTTCATTCCGAACAAGTGTAGGGTAGTCACTCATATTTTATTTTTTTGTGCCGAAAGTGTAACAGATATCAAAAATTATAAAGATACAAAAAAACTTCATAATGAATGCCTGCGTCCGATTTGATTTTTTTCAAATTTATTTGCTTTTGTCATTAAAAAATATGAATGTATTAATGTTGGGACTCACTTGTTTTATACACAACCGCTCTAGTGATAATAACAATATTATGTCAAAATATGAGCTATACCCGTATAAAGTGTCATACCAAACAACATCATGCCAAAATTTTTTTTTCTTTAAACTAACTTTGAAGCTGAATACTGGCTAAACCAAACGCATTTGTATATAGATAAGTTTTGTTAAATCGTCTTCTTTTGATCCCAGTAATCTGTGGTTCAGCCATTTCCACATCATTTAGAGTCACCCTGTATATATATATATATATATATATATATATATATATATATATGTATATCAGTTCGTCAGTTCGATCAGTGATCGTGAATGTGCAATATACCAATGTTTTTTTTTGTACATATGACTTATTTCAGTTATCATATATATATATATATATATATATATGATAACTGAAATAAGTCATATGTACAAAAAAAAACATTGGTATATTGCACATTCACGATCACTTTGGTCAACTACAGAAACTATAATATGTATGTCCTATACGACGCCGTGACGTTTGTGTAGTTGCCCGAATTGATCATGAATGTGAAATAAACACAATAGTGATTTTTTGGACATACTACGTATTGTAGTTACCACGACGATAGCCTAAAATTTTCTGTAAATTTTCATCAGGGTTCAAAAATTCATTGCAAATAAAAAAAAAATATCCACAAATTCCTACAAATTTGCAAGATTTTTATAATTCTTGATACAATTTTCTAATTGTAAAGCAGTAAACATGCAAGATTATTATAATTCGTGTTCAAATTTTCATAGATATATGCAAAGATTTTCTTTAAATTTTCAGGAAGATACTTAAATACAGAGCGTTTTTTTTATCGTACAACATGGGGGTAATATTTTTTTTAGTTATACACTCTGTCACAATGACAACAATGTATCAAACCGTCTGTTTTAAAAAGTAACATACAAGTAAACTTAATTCTCTGTTAGGCTAATATTACAGTCTACGAAGTAAACAATGTTAGGCTGAGGTTTGCAGCAGTATCCATTTGAATATTGAGCTTTTTCTTTAGTTGTATACATTGTTCAGTTCGTAAACTGTAATATTTTTCTCACACAGAATTACTTGTATGTTGCATTTTTAAAAATACGCTTTGATACATTACTGTGATTGTGACTGAAGTGTGTAACTATTGAAATTATTAACCCTATGTTGCACGATGAAAAAAACCCAATAACAAGTATGTTGCCTCAAGCATGTGGCAAATAAAAAATAACATCTACAAATTCGGATAAACTTACAAAAGTTTTATAATTCTTCAAAGAATTAATTGTAAGGATATGTTTCCATAAGTTAGAACAGATAAAGTTAATTACATCGGTTGAGAATTCTTACAATTTTAATAATGTTTTACTGTATTTACAAGATTTTTATAATTCTTGTGCAAATTGTTATAATTCTTGTTAAAATTGCAAGTACTATGACTTGCAAGATTTTTAAAATGAGTATTTGGAATTTTCATACATCTTCAATGGTTTAATTAAATTTTCAGTAAAATCCTTAAATATGTGGCATATAAAAAATAACAGCCACAAATTCCCACGAATTTGCAAGATTTGCAATTCTCCAAAGAATTTTACAACTGAAAAATACCATTATTTTTGTAATGAGTTCCAACAGATTGAGAAAATTACATTAGAACATTGTGCTTGTCAATTGTAAGAAACATGTTTAAAATTTTCAAGCATTTTCAAGTGCTGTTGTGCTATAAAATCGTATTTTATTGCAGAAACGGGTCAACTGTAATATTTTGAATATTTTTTTTACAATTAAGGGAGAAATATTATAATTTAATTATAGACAGCATCAACTTCTGGACGATGTTAACTAATACTAGATTTTTTTAAGCCGAAAATCTGTTTAAATATCAAGGATATAATGTTTTTCTTTGTTTCCCAACAATTTGGTGCACTTGACCAGTTTCTAAAATAAACGATTGAATTATAAACATTTGTTGATGTACTTACAGCGTTATTTATAAAAGTTTAAACCGTATTTTAGTTGTCGTGGTTTAGCGGTGTTTTACAAAAGGGTTAGCAAGTTTACTAAGATTAAACCACCGTTAAACCGGTTTTAAAATTTTTATGAATAACACTGTATTAATATTTTCATATTAACTATTTGTAACAAAATCTTGGCAGACCTAATACAAGAAAAAAATATGCTGGTGTCGCATTAGCTTTAAGGTTCTATACTGTTTTGATGCCACCATATATTATTACAAATAAAAATATTGTTCTAGAACTAAATGTCATAATATTTATTACATTTAATTTCTCATATATCGCAGAATACGCCGGAGCTTGCTAAATGAAGTAAATATTTAATAAATATACTTTGTTTTTTATTTTATTTAGGTCTGTATGTGAAAATATCATAAATATTTTATAAATCCTGATAATTATGATTTCCCTGTAGGTAATCCTGTTATTCCAAATAAAAATATAAGTACATTAATTATACAATAAACAATATGAAAAAAACCACAAACCATTTCATCGATTATATGTAACTCTCACAATCTGTGGGCTGATAATTATTTCTTATTTATAATTTGGCTGCTATGGCTAATTACCGTCACCAAGGAAAGATCCACCACAGTTCCAAGTGTGTATATTATATGTAACTCTCATAATCTTTGGGGTGATAATTATTTCTTACTTATAAATATTATAAACGAAATCCTACAGATTCATTGGTCCTTCATTACCCCTTCTTATCCCTTCATTGGCCAAGTGGTGTGCGCTCGTATTATTATCATTATTATATACTCAACGGCGGCCTATTTTGGCTGCTATGGCTAATTACCCGGTGTGGTGCGCTCGGGATATTATCATTATTATATCTTCAACGGCGGCCTATTTTGGCTGCCATGGCTAATTACCGTCGTCAAGGAAAGATCCACCATATTTGGAAATTTGTATATTTCACTTCATCCACATCGGGTGTATGCACAATTTAACAGTAGCTTGTGTCCTCCTGCTTCAGTCTCCTCCAAACAAAAGGCACTATGATTTGGGCGCTTGCCTCGGGTTCGAACCCCAAAGTAAGCCCATATTTTAAATTCAGCGATGCACTGGAAAAGTATAATGGCTGTTAGTATAATGGGTAGCGCCCGTACAATGCCCGCATGTACCTAAGACTGATTTGCATGCAACCTACATCAAACGGAATTCACTGCAGAACTAACAAAAATCGTTGCTTTTGTGGTTGACCTATTTTGAAACTCGCCCCACTGGAAAAATTTCCGCGGGCACCTTTGATGATTGACGCTGAATAAACAGCGAAACCCATGCAGCTACAACTAAAAAATGTTGATTTTGTGTGTTTGATAAAACGTCGAATAAAATTTAATTATTTTGCAGCTATTTTTTCTACAATATTAATTAAAATGTCTCGGCCATCATCAATTATCGCATCGATTTCAAACTAGTTAATAAGGTATGGATTATTTACATAAAATTAATCAAATTTACTCAAAAATGTTGATTTTGTATGCTTGGTCAAGGGTCGAATAAAATTTAATCATTTTGTAGTTAGTTTTTTTTTACAATTAATTAAAATGTCTCGCCCATCATCAAATATTGCCTCGATATCAAACAAATTAATTAGATATGGATTATTTTCATAAAATTACTAAAACTTAATACAAAATTGTTGACTTTGTATGTTAGATCAAACGTCGAATGAAATTTAATCATCTTGTGGTGTTCGTTTTTTCTGTAATTAATTATGTCTCGCCCATCATCAAATATCGCCTCAATTTCAAACTAATTAATTAATTAAAGATTATTTACATAAAAGAAATAAAACTTATCAAAAATGCTGGTTTCATATTTGCTTGATCAAACGTCCATATTTCAATATTTAGTTTCATTTCAATCAACAACAAAAACACAATAATATCGAATATACAATTATTATTCGATTTATGTAAAAATAAAAACACAATCGTCTATAGAAAATCTATGATACAATTTGATTTAAAAACGATGATACAAAATCAGGACCAAAATCCAAATTCCAAAATCAGAAAAATAATGGACAAATTTGATTTTAACTCCACAAAAAAATGCATTTATTTACCAACATAAATTATCAGTATAAGGGTTTATACTTATTACCTTGCATTTTAATTTTTACTCAAGAAGCGATGATTTTAGACGTACACAATTCACAACATAAGGACAAAAATGTGAACAAAAATATTAAGAGGTGATTTATCATTAGATTTCCAACCCTAATTTATAAGCTAATCCATCAACAAAGTAAACTGTTAACAGCTTATAATTTATGTTTACTGCAATACAAATAACTGCATTTTTTTGCATTAGCGCTGGTATTATGTATTATGTGAATTAATGCAATTTATGCACTTCATAGGTAAATAATAGTATATTATGCAGCAGGCGTATAATGATGGTGATTAATCAGAGAACGACTGCAATACAAATAATTGTATTTTTTGCATTAGCTCTAGTATTATGTATTATGTGAATTCGTGCAATTTATGCACTTCATAGGTTAATAATAGTATATTATGCAACAAGCGTATAATGATGGCTATTAATCAGAGAACGACGTTTACGGAGCGAGCCGTTAGGCGAGTGGAGCACATTCGAGCGATTAATAACCATTATATGTGAGAAGTACACTATCCTTTGTCCACGTCGATATTTTATAGCACTTCTAAATACTAAATGCAAATATAAACGATGTTGACGTTTCAATTTAATTGATGACACATTGTGGACTACACGATAAAATTTATAAAAAAAGCGAGCCACACGCATGGCAGATTAAGTTATATTAACGGTTTGCAACCTTTGCTTGGTCCTCTTTGCTTTATATCCCATATCATTTAAAATGGAATGCAAAACATGGAGTTAGAAATTTCATATCTTTCCCATTGGTAGATTGAAAAGGGAAGAGATCTAAGCATAGGAAATACTGAATGGTCATAATAACACTGGTATAGATCAGTGGTTTTTAATCTCTTTTTACTCGCAGTCCCGTTTAACGAGACCAAATTATAGCAGTCGAATTTATGATATTTAGGCGCAGAACTAAATGTTTTTGAAGTTTGAAATGACCATGCAATATATTGCTCGAGTACCTGGTTTAAATAACGCAAGGTGAAATTTAAATTATTTTAAAGCTACAAATTACAAGTCCAAATGACATTTCGGTAGCGTATAATAATATTATACACGGCTGGCAGTATATAATGGATCTAATAGTGATAAATGTATATCACTATAATTGAGGAAACATCAAGTATAATCATATTTAGGCGCAGAACTAAATGTTTTTGAACTTTGAAATGACTATGAAATATATTGCTCGAGTAACTGGTTTAAATTACGTAAGGTGAAATTTAAATTCTTTTAAAGCTACAAATTACAAGTCCAACTGACATTTCGGTAGCGTATAATAATATTATAAACGGCTGGCAGTGTATAATGGATCTGATAGTGATAAATGTATATCACTATAATTGAAGCAACATCAAGTACAATAAGTGTATTATGAGATAGTCGTGAACAAAATTATTTATGGTGTAATTCAGTTCCTCATCATTTATATTCTACGAAAATTTATAGAGGGAGTTCGAAAATTAGAGTGATGGAATGAATGTAATATATAATAGTCCGTTTTCAAGTGAACAACCCTGCTAGCTTAATTTATATCTGACGAGTTTTTAATTTCTGTAATATATTGCAGTTTCCGAAAATTCTATAGGGTAATACATGATGCCCCAGTAATTTGCTACTATTACACATACACAAGAATACAATATAAATATTCGCGATTCTCTTGGAATTTCCAGCGCTCCTATTAATTGCAATTAGAAATATCATTTGCAGTTAGTATTCTTCGAAATTATATTAACTTGAAATATATGCAGAACATGACTCGCGTTTTTTTGTAATTACCTAATCGTAGTAATTATCTGATTTTTTTCTCTTGAAGCTCATTTAGCACGGAGTCTTCTTCACAATATTAAATTCAAGTTTGCTTCGAATATGAATTTCCACTGAATATTCTCATGAAATCACCATTACTGATCGCAATGGAGGCAAACAAAAAAATAAATATTACGAATATACAAACCTAATACAAATTTGTTTGTAAAAACAACTGTAGCCGTAGAAACTGACCCAATAATTATTGTGAAATTACTTCGGGACATAAAATATTGTACATTGACATAAACCTTCGAATCGGATAATGAAATGCTGGAGTCAAACACATGTATGTTTTATGGCGCTTTAAGTACTCGTATATTGATCCTGCCAATACGCAACCAGATTTAAAAATAGAGAACTGTCAATTTCGCTCGAGTTATAAAATACGGACGTGAAATAATAGTCCTATAAAGTCTACCATATAAAAGTCGTAAATTGTTTTGAGAATTTAATGATGTTTGATACGTTTTGTATTTACTTTGATAGCAAAGTAATAATTTATATGTGATTATTTTTAAATTTTGTATTTAAGCATTTTAGAGAAAATGTAATTACCATTACACTTAATATTAATATTTTGTGGTTGCTTTAATATCTTTTGTTAGTTGAATATTATGTAATTTGCTTTATCGAAAAATATAAATCATCTGATACATTGAATTATAGTATATCAGTTTTTTCTTAAAGTTATGGGACTGAATTCGAATTTCAAATAAAAATATGAAACATGAAAATCAATTAAATGAAAAAAAAATGAAATCAAAGCAGCATGTTAAATTCTCCAATATGTTTTCTATTATTTTACAACAAAGTAATCAAACTTTCGATAAAAATGGATGTTTGCTAATATTGTTTTGCCAATTCATTTGGTAACCAATTGCACCAATGCACCAATTACACTTAATATTAATATTTTGTGGTTGCTGTAATATCTTTTGTTAGTTGAATCATGTAATTTGCTTTATCGAAAAATCTAATCATCTGACACATTGAATTATAGTAAATCAGTTATTTCTTAAACTTATGGGACTGAATTCAAATTTCAAATAAAAATATGAAACATGAAAATCAATTAAATGAAAAAAAAATATGATACCAAAGCAGCAGGTTATATTCTCCAATATGTTTTCTATTATTTTACAACAAAGTGATCAAACTTTCAATTAAAATGGTTGTTTGATCTGATACATTGAATTATAGTGTAGCAGTTATTTCTTAAAGTTGTGGGACTCAATTCGAATTTCAAATAAAAATATGAAACATGAAAATCAATTAAATGAAAAAAAAATGAAATCAAAGCAGCAGGTTAAATTGATATTGTTTTACCAATGCATTTGGTAACTAATTGCACCAATGCACCAATTGCATTTTAATATACCATTAAGAACAACCCAGAAAAAAATACATTACTGCAAATATACCTCCTATTGTTTCATCCCGCGCAATGTGCACACAAAAAATGCAAATCTAGAAGAGCAAACTAAAATAATAATAAATTGCAGATGTTAGCCAAGATTATCGCAACAAGGGCAGTACTGAATATTTTTGCACTATTAACGCAATGATAATAATCAAATTAATTAATACAATATAAGGTGTGAGTCGAAAAGGGAACATAAGAGTAAGAATTGGTAACCAAAAAAACTTTTTTTTGGGCAAACAGATCGTATTAACAAGAACAGTTTACAATTGAAAATTTGTAGCTACAGTTGATACACACACTGATAAAATATAAAAAAAATTTAATACAACTGATAGTTAAGATATAAATAATAAAAGTGAACAAGTTTATTTTTAATATTTTTGGAATCGGTATGGCCCATTTTTCAACTCACTCATTCAATTGTTTTATTGGTATGTAACTGCCCCTATCTGTATTAATAAAATAACAGATAAAGCACACATTTACTTACTACTCTAATCCATTCGTTGGCTCGATTAAATACATTAATAATAACAATATTTAGTACCCTGTGTGGGAGATTCGTAATAATTTGTCCATTATGTTCAAGCCTTAAAGACAATATCTTAATTAAACAATTCCGCAATATTTGTAATAATATGGGCCTTAATTCTCAGACGGTGTAACCGACAAGGGGAAAAACTCAAGTGAAAGACTGGAGTTCGATTCGAGCAGCTTTTATTAACCGATCTGGGCGATGGTGTGTGGAAACTCGTCGTAATTAAAATTAGCGCCCAAATTTCTGTGCCACGAATCACGAATTGACTGATTTATCGGCGCTAATTTACAGAACATTTGCCCCTGTTGTCGGTGCAGCAGAAAAGTGAATTATGTGAATTTTAAAGCCAATATGTGTGGTGAAATGTGGTTCAACCGGTCTTTAATATCTCCTGGATAAATCGTAGATTATTTGTTATTACCATTAAGATAATTAATTAAAATTTACCAATTAAGGCTTTACGAACAAAATCTAGCTTTGAAAATGGTTAGAAAAACTATAACCGGAAGTGCTTGTTTACTCTTATAATGTTTTTGGTTCTTAGGAATAATTTTAGAAATATAAGAGATATTTCAAAATATTTAAATGAAAGTTGCATATTTTTGGTAAACAATAAAAATTATTCCACCTCTGCTTTGTGCACAAAACTACGTTTACATTTAATTTTACGCACAGAAGAAAATTACTATTGTCCGCAAAGTTGTTCAATCATTACAACATACATAGCAGAAGCGTGTATACTTGGCCATCACAACATACACACAAGATGCAAACACTGGAACAAAAAATATTTTTGTTATAGTTTAATCCACTTTGGATACCAGTTATTATTATTATTATATATATATATATATATATATATATATATATATATATATATATATATATACAGGGTGGAAGCCTTAACTGAAATAAATTCGGGACTTGTGACTTCGTGAAAACAAATGGGTTAAACTAATGTAAAAGTAGATTTTCGTTTCAAATTAGAGCCATAGCTATATTTTTATAAATACTCCTAAAAGTATCTCTAAAAACTATTTGGTTTTTGTAGGTACTCGAAAATTAAGTGAACCAATTCTTAATTTCGATATATTGTAAACCATGAATTGAAGGGTTAATATGGGAGGTAAATAATCAGGATCAATTAAATTGTCACTAGTTAAGCCAGCCACTACTTCAACACTGATGATCATTTTTATAAAGTACGTGGATTGAAATCCAGGAATTTTCACGAGTTTTTGTAATAAGCAACAACTTTACAAACGTAAATTACAATCTGCTCCAGGTACGAATATCACCCTTTCGCTGTAATAAGGATAAAGCAAATTTCATGCACACTTCTCCAGACAGACTAGAACTTCTTCTTCTTCCCCTCCTCCTTTCCTCCTCCTCGTCCTCCTCCTCCTCCTCCTCTTCCTCCTCTTCCTCCTCCTCCTCCTCTTCCTCCTCTTCCTCCTCTTCCTTCTCTTCCAACAGAGTCAGATATGGTACTATTCTCTGTGATTGAAGTGATTAGACGAAAACTTTAATGATGTCTGTAGGTCTACGGGGGACGGAGATACATAAATTATGATTAACATACTAAATTTGACTAATCAAATTACTGCAATTAAGATCGTAGATGCAGACCAATCATGCGACTGAACTAATGCTTTTGGACGGGAATATTGCGCCAAATCCCACGTCAAAGACGCACGTGGCTTATTTAACATTCCTGACACGTTTAGGATACGCTACCAATCCTAGGTATACCATCTGTGGGCTGCATTAAACGGTTGGAAACTAAGAAATCGCGAATGAATTTATATATCGTGATTATGATTGGATCTATGACCTTGTAAAAACCTAAAATCACGAACTATTATTTGGACGTAATGACAATATTTATTGTAATTTGTGATTAACCAAACAATTTATAGAAATTTAACATATTGTTGGTATACAGGAGAAAGTTGCCAAGTCCAAAATTTAAAGATTTTGATTTTTTAACTTCAATGTATCTAAAACATATTTTCATGAAATATTTACTAAATCTATTTTCTAAAAAATTCGTACTTTTTTCTGTAAATTTATAATTGACAAGTCCATTTGTATTTTTAAATTAAATGTACAGGAAAAAATGAACTTAAAATGATGAAAAATGGACTTAGCAACTTTGTCCTGTATACCAACGATAAGCTTAGGACCATCGTTTTTTATAAATCTTTTAATTTGAAAGTTATAATTGGGAAACTGTTTTTGTAAGTAGTTAGGCAACACGGTTTCTGATCCAGGCTAGGTTAGTTTTCGATTAATTTAATCCGCGGTTTTTATTGGCGGATTAATCAATTACCGCGGGCAGTAACAATGGGTTGATTGCGGAAATCGCGAGTAATTTAATCACAATTGCAGGATAACAATGGAATAATTGCAGATGCATTACATTAATTACAGGTGCATTACTGCAATTACAGGTACTTTAATTGCAGGTTAATTGACGATCCGCGAATTTAATTGGCAGTCTAATCACCGCGAGCAGTAACAATAGATTGATTGCGAGTAATTTAATCACAATTGCAGGATAACAATGGAATAATTACATCAATTGTAGGTACTTTAACTACAGGTTAATTGACGATCTGCGAATTTAATTGGCAGTCTAATCACCGCGGATTAAATTGATATCATAGATCGCTAGACTGAGGATCGCCACACAGTCGCCGCCCCTCGATCCCGCCGCCCCCGCGCCACCCCCGGACCACCCACGAGGCCAGAGGCCGCCGCCCCCGCGCCGCCCCCACCCGCCCCCCCCGGGCCCCGTGGTCCACTGTCACACCGCCCCCGATGCGGCCGTGCGGCGAGTTGAACCAGCGATCTGATAAGGCCGGGGTCAGCCGAAGGGTCGCCCCACCCGCGGTATGTAATGCGATACACGATTCGGCAGGAAGTAATCACTCAAACCGGCAGGCCATAAGTATGATAAACTTAAGTTAATGAGCGTCAAAGGTCGCATTCCCCCGTTATCGTACGAGCCAGTTACCAGCCAGAACATCTTCGCGCGAGACTGGCCATAAAAACATTTCCCCCGATTTTAAGGGCCGATAGAAAAAAGTCGTATTTAATATAGGCGAGATTAGATATTTAACTGCGGAGATCAACGGATGTCAATTATATCAATAGCGTAATTAGACAGGATGTATTTACCTTAAATTAATTAACTACAAAAAGCTACAGGTACACAAACAGCCTTTCTGTGCTGGGAGGTAAAAAACACCATATTTATCCGCCAATAATTAGGTTTTATACGTATGCAATATAGATAAGGAATATGCAAGACAGGGGACAGACACATTGTAGGATTTATGTGTATACACTAGTAGTTGACCTGAGCCCTGAGGCTTGCAGAACGTAACTCCACGGTTTCAAATTAACAATTGCAAGAAATTACCCAGAGTCTAAGTAAATGCATATACACTTTAAATAAACGCCGATACAATCAAATCAACTTCGAACTACTTAGCAATTCGTTGTTTTATTAATCAGCCGAGCATAAACTAAATTGATTACACCTGTTCATAGACAATAAATTATACTATCGCAACATAAATTTATTTACAATTAATTAAAACGAATTAAAAGGACAGCGATGGCAACATACTAATAGACAAAAACGCAATAAAGAACACATGGAAGCCGTATATCGAACAACTATTCCAAGACGAAAGACCAGAAATTCAGCATATACAGCCAGAAACAGGCCCAAGCATTCTGAAAGACGAAGTACGAAATGCCATAAAACAAGTTAAGACGGTAAAAGTCCAGGACCAGACGGATTCCACGCGGAATTTCTAAAACTACTAGACGACGAAGGAATTAAATGGCTAACCGACATCCTTAATAATATCTATAACACAGGTGTAATACCACAACAGTGGTTGGAATCAGAATTCGTAACACTCCCAAAAAGACAGCGGCAAAAAGATGCGATGAATATAGAACAATAAGCCTAATGAGCCACCTATTGAAAGTGTTTCTAAAAATAATACATAAAAGAATATACAATAAAGTGGAAGGACAACTGGGACCCACACAATTTGGATTTAGAGCCGCATTCGGGACAAGGGAAGCTCTCTTTAGTGTTCAAGTATTGGTACAGAGATGCAGAGACATGAATTGTGATGTATACGCGTGTTTCGTTGATTACAAAAGGTCTTTGACAGAGTCCAACACCAAAAACTGATACAAATTCTGGAAAATACAGGAATAGACGACAAAGACCTCAGAATAATTACAAATCTATACTGGAACCAAACGGCAAGCGTAAGAATCGGAGACGATAGCACAGAAAGAATAAAAAAATTACGCGGTGGGAGGCAGGGATGTGTACTGTCTCCTCGGCTATTTAACATCTATTCTGAAGTCATATTTCGGGAAGCCCTAGTAAATACACAAGAAGGAATTTGTTTAAACGGGAAACGTATAAACAACATCAGATACGCAGATGATACCATGATCATGGCCGACAACATAGAAGACTTACAACTAATAATGAATAGCTTAATAAGCACTAGCCACTGACATGGGCCAGATATCAACATAGACAAGACCAAATTCATGATTATAAGTAAGAACAACCCACAACACCACCAACAGCAACTGGAGCTGGAGCAGGGGAACATCGAACGAGTTAAAAAATATGTATATCTAGGCACCGTTATTAATGAGCAATGGGGCCAGACACAGGAAATAAAAAAGCAGGATTGAAAACAGCGAAAATATATTCATTAAAATGACCACAGCCTTTAAAAGTCGTGATGTAACTATTGATGCCAAAATGAGACTCTTACGCTGCTCCGTATTCTCTGTGTTATTTTATGGAATGGAAGCTTGGACGCTCACGGTTGCTAACACAAAATGCTAACGACACCCCTCAGCCAACAGAGCAAAAGAATAGAAATAAACTCAATAAAATTCAAATAAAAATATTAAATTCAATATAAACACAATAAACAATCCTACTTTTTCACCAAAAATAAAATTAAATCACAATTACCTAGCGCTAAAGATAAACTGCAGCGTCTATGCAAAACGGACTAACTGCAAATATTGTGAAGCAAAATATTGTGGGGTAGAAATATATAGAAGAAACCTGCCGAGCCATAAAAATTAGAATAAAAGAACACCTATGCTTCTAAAACAGCTCAAATTTTGGTCGCCACTTACCACAACCACATTTTCGACCACAACGCAGATATAAAACTCTTACATAACATACACTATTAGAAGCGTGCACAAAATTGATAAAATGCTAAATATAGATCTTAATGGCTAAACGAACAAACATAATTAAATTCCAGCTGATAACACGGGAGTAATATGATACGCGTTGTGAGCGCAAACTATAAACATGACAATTTTCATCATTATGAATATAAGAAACTGCCTGGAAATTAAGCCAGACATGATAAATATGGCAATTTTATCATTGCGAGGGTCATAAATTCAATACTAATAGGCAGATGCAGTCGAAAATTGAGGATTAGGTATCGGGAAAATATGTCAGGCGGTAAACGGAGCAGAGCGATTTATGGATGGCAGATGCTAACCAGACATGGCCGCGGTAATTTAATAGGAGTGGAAACCATCCATCACCTGACACATATGGGCAATAAAAACTGTACCCTTCACTGATAATTTAATCAGCCCAGGAAGATATAAATACGGCAAAAAGCCATTAACATGTCATTTGCCCATAGTGTAATTCGAGCAGCCATAACGACGCATAAAAACTATACCCTTAGCCGGTAAAATAATCGGCCCAGGAAGCTATAACTTAGATAAGACATCGTAAAAATATGAATTCCACCTCGTTCACTGACATATTTATGTCCGTTATATATGGGCACCTGACATGCTCCCAGACAGGCTCAGCAAGTCGAGACGTGTTTACCCCCACCACCACCACCGAAGCTTACTTAAACGCGAGGATTCTAGACACCGCTCCATTTCCAACGACACAGTTTCGGCGAGTAGAGTTATCTCACAGTCTGCGAGTGTGCTACAACAAAGTGTTCCTTAATTTAAGCTTACCGTCCAACATACAGCTATAATCCGGCGCCCGCCCAGTTTCGAATAGGTAAGTGATCATTTATATTAAATTAAGTAAACGCGGACCCCCGTTTAAATAAAATTATTCGTGTAGCTGTGTAAACTTAATCAATTTGAATGCATTATCCTGGATATATAGCAGTTGCCTCACATCGTAATTTAATGCAGTTTTTGAATCAGCATGAATTAATAGATTGTATTTTATTGCTCACAGATATGGACTTCGTAAGTAAGCTGAATAAGATTGGGGCCAAAGAGCCAAAAGCTTTCATCAAAATCGGTGAGCTGCAGCAGGACGCACGCTATCGCATCATCGAAGGCAGGAAAATAACCACCAAATTTGGCGAGAAGCAAACGGTCGACCTTGAGCAGGGAATACTATTCCTACCGAAGCGCTTCAACAACATCAGCAGCGATGAGTTTGGGGAGGCGGTCGCACGAGGCCTCTACATCAGCAGGGGATCGAACAATGGACTGTCGTTTGAGAGTGATGAAGAGAGATCTGCGAACTAGGACGCTGTTGCTAAAGCATAAAATCGAGGAGGTTAAAAGGATGGTCGAGATGCGCGAACTCACGAAACAAATGGCAACGCTAAAATTTTGTGATTAAAATCAAATATTTCTGTATATATCTAACTAACCAACACAATAAATAAAGAAATAATAAGAATAATATATACTTATTTCAACACTAAATTATCTATCCTATATTGCAAGAGAGAGAGAGAGAGAGAGAGAGAGAGAGCGCGAGAGAGGTAGGAGGTTAAGAGGAAAACACATGACAACACAGTAAAAGTATTAAAAAATAAGTCCTGCATTTATCGAATGCGTTAGCCTATTAGCGGCAGTGTAAAGACAGGGGCTATTATAATGATGTGAAAAATGAGCACGCCCGATGTGATGGATAATAGGTTCGCATAAACAAGCACTTCGAGTACAAATAATGTTAGAGGGCATTTACATGTATAGTGATGCTGTATTGTCAACATTTGAATGTTTCAAACAAATGACTCTAATGAAGTGTTTTATCAACCTACAATAAATAGAGAAAGAATACGATTTATTACTCAAGCATATCCTCGAGTAGCTAGGAAACTGGATCTGTAATTCGAGCCTGCTTAATTACAGTATTAACTCTAATCGCCCGCTAGGTCATAGGTGCATTGATTTGTACACCTGTCGGAACTTGTAGCTGGCAGGGCGCTCCTCCCCACCACATGAGTTTCGGGGGGCTATCTTTAAGCTTGATTTCTGCATACATTAGGGTAGTTCTCAGGCAGCAACGACGAAGCATGCATCCACCCAAGAGCACTAACACTCGCAGTCCTCCGCATATTAAGAGAAGTAAGTACACCGCTTCTAGCCAAATAATTATGAATAATTCATATATTTTATTGCTCCCAGATATGGACTGCGTAAGTAGCCTGAATAAGATTGGGATGGTAAAAGCTTTAATCAAAATCAGCGAGCTGCAGCAGGATTTATTATTAAAAATAGTATTGTATATGTTTGCATGATTTTTCTTTATTTAATATGTTCTGTTCTCTCTATACACTATGGAGGGGTGAATAAAAATAAAGTTTTACATTGTATTATTATTTTTTATTACCATATAAAATATCAACTACATACTCGTGACGGAGTGGCGGTGGGGCTTCGGGAGGAGCGGAGGGGCGGAAGGGCTGGTTGTGTTGGTGGAGGAGCGGAGGGGCTTCGGGAGAAGCGGAGGGGCGGAAGGGCTGGTTGTGTTGGTGGAGGAGCGGAGGGGCTTCGGGACGGTACGGAGGATATATATATATATATATATATATATATATACATATAAGAGAGACTGGCACAGAGATATCAGTTGCATTCGATCCATCAGCATGTATAAGTGTAATAGATGTGAGTCTTCTTTCCGGTGGCTGCGTGGATTGAAAAGACACAAGACTACTAATACTGCCAGATTATTGAAGTGTTTGCACTGTGAGAGAACATTTACAAGAAGCGATAATCTCAAACGGCATGAAACTAAACATCAAACAAATGCCACGATGAGACAACCTACGACCGAAAAGGATGCTTTGAATGGATCAGGGAGAACCTGTAATGACCAGCAAACGTTAAAAGGAGGCGGTGAGCTAGAGTCTCATCCGCGGTGTGAGAGGTTTGGTACGATGAAGGTCGTCAAGCAGCAACAATCGCTCGAGGTGATCAATATGGATCAATGGACAGGGGTGCTGGATTCGAGCCGAGCTTCACTAGACACAGCAAATTGCTACCCAATACAATCAGTTCGCTAGTATGCGGACCCTCCTGAAGCCCCTCCGCTACCACCAACATCACCAGCCCCTCCGCCCCTCCGTACACTACACCAGCCCCTCCGCCCCTCACGAAGCACCCCGGCCCTTTATATTCTTAAAATGTAGTAACGTGTGAGACGCTGTGATTCACATGTGAGACGCTGTGATTCACATGTGAGACGCTGTGAGACAGCTGTAAGACACCTCTGAGACAGCTGTGAGACACCTGTGAGACACCTGTGAGACAGCTGTGAGACAGCTGTGAGACACCTGTGAGATACCCGTGATACACCTGTTGGTGGTGGTATATATATCCTCCGTACCGTCCCGAAGCCCCTCCGCTCCTCCACCAACACAACCAGCCCTTCCGCCCCTCCGCTTCTCCCGAAGCCCCTCCGCTCCTCCACCAACACAACCAGCCCTTCCGCCCCTCCGCTTCTCCCGAAGCCCCCCCGCTCCTCCACCAACACAACCAGCCCTTCCGCCCCTCCGCTCCTCCCGAAGCCCCTCCGCCACTCCGTCACGAGTATGTAGTTGATATTTTATATGGTAATAAAAAATAATAATACAATGTAAAACTTTATTTTTATTCACCCCTCCATAGTGTATAGAGAGAACAGAACATATTAAATAAAGAAAAATCATGCAAACATATACAATACTATTTTTAATAATAAATCCTGCTGCAGCTCGCTGATTTTGATTAAAGCTTTTACCATCCCAATCTTATTCAGGCTACTTACGCAGTCCATATCTGGGAGCAATAAAATATATGAATTATTCATAATTATTTGGCTAGAAGCGGTGTACTTACTTCTCTTAATATGCGGAGGACTGCGAGTGTTAGTGCTCTTGGGTGGATGCATGCTTCGTCGTTGCTGCCTGAGAACTACCCTAATGTATGCCGAAATCAAGCTTAAAGATAGCCCCCCGAAACTCATGTGGTGGGGAGGAGCGCCCTGCCAGCTACAAGTTCTGACAGGTGTACAAATCAATGCACCTATGACCTAGCGGGCGATTAGAGTTAATACTGTAATTAAGCAGGCTCGAATTACAGATCCAGTTTCCTAGCTACTCGAGGATATGCTTGAGTAATAAATCGTATTATTTCTCTATTTATTGTAGGTTGATAAAACACTTCATTAGAGTCATTTGTTTGAAACATTCAAATGTTGACAATACAGCATCACTATACATGTAAATGCCCTCTAACATTATTTGTACTCGAAGTGCTTGTTTATGCGAACCTATTATCCATCACATCGGGCGTGCTCATTTTTCACATCATTATAATAGCCCCTGTCTTTACACTGCCGCTAATAGGCTAACGCATTCGATAAATGCAGGACTTATTTTTTAATACTCTTACTGTGTTGTCATGTGTTTTCCTCTTAACCTCCTACCTCTCTCGCGCTCTCTCTCTCTCTCTCTCTCTCTCTCTCTCTCTCTTGCAATATAGGATAGATAATTTAGTGTTGAAATAAGTATATATTATTCTTATTATTTCTTTATTTATTGTGTTGGTTAGTTAGATATATACAGAAATATTTGATTTTAATCACAAAATTTTAGCGTTGCCATTTGTTTCGTGAGTTCGCGCATCTCGACCATCCTTTTAACCTCCTCGATTTTATGCTTTAGCAACAGCGTCCTAGTTCGCAGATCTCTCTTCATCACTCTCAAACGACAGTCCATTGTTCGATCCCCTGCTGATGTAGAGGCCTCGTGCGACCGCCTCCCCAAACTCATCGCTGCTGATGTTGTTGAAGCGCTTCGGTAGGAATAGTATTCCCTGCTCAAGGTCGACCGTTTGCTTCTCGCCAAATTTGGTGGTTATTTTCCTGCCTTCGATGATGCGATAGCGTGCGTCCTGCTGCAGCTCACCGATTTTGATGAAAGCTTTTGGCTCTTTGGCCCCAATCTTATTCAGCTTACTTACGAAGTCCATATCTGTGAGCAATAAAATACAATCTATTAATTCATGCTGATTCAAAAACTGCATTAAATTACGATGTGAGGCAACTGCTATATATCCAGGATAATGCATTCAAATTGATTAAGTTTACACAGCTACACGAATAATTTTATTTAAACGGGGGTCCGCGTTTACTTAATTTAATATAAATGATCACTTACCTATTCGAAACTGGGCGGGCGCCGGATTATAGCTGTATGTTGGACGGTAAGCTTAAATTAAGGAACACTTTGTTGTAGCACACTCGCAGACTGTGAGATAACTCTACTCGCCGAAACTGTGTCGTTGGAAATGGAGCGGTGTCTAGAATCCTCGCGTTTAAGTAAGCTTCGGTGGTGGTGGTGGGGGTAAACACGTCTCGACTTGCTGAGCCTGTCTGGGAGCATGTCAGGTGCCCATATATAACGGACATAAATATGTCAGTGAACGAGGTGGAATTCATATTTTTACGATGTCTTATCTAAGTTATAGCTTCCTGGGCCGATTATTTTACCGGCTAAGGGTATAGTTTTTATGCGTCGTTATGGCTGCTCGAATTACACTATGGGCAAATGACATGTTAATGGCTTTTTGCCGTATTTATATCTTCCTGGGCTGATTAAATTATCAGTGAAGGGTACAGTTTTTATTGCCCATATGTGTCAGGTGATGGATGGTTTCCACTCCTATTAAATTACCGCGGCCATGTCTGGTTAGCATCTGCCATCCATAAATCGCTCTGCTCCGTTTACCGCCTGACATATTTTCCCGATACCTAATCCTCAATTTTCGACTGCATCTGCCTATTAGTATTGAATTTATGACCCTCGCAATGATAAAATTGCCATATTTATCATGTCTGGCTTAATTTCCAGGCAGTTTCTTATATTCATAATGATGAAAATTGTCATGTTTATAGTTTGCGCTCACAACGCGTATCATATTACTCCCGTGTTATCAGCTGGAATTTAATTATGTTTGTTCGTTTAGCCATTAAGATCTATATTTAGCATTTTATCAATTTTGTGCACGCTTCTAATAGTGTATGTTATGTAAGAGTTTTATATCTGCGTTGTGGTCGAAAATGTGGTTGTGGTAAGTGGCGACCAAAATTTGAGCTGTTTTAGAAGCATAGGTGTTCTTTTATTCTAATTTTTATGGCTCGGCAGGTTTCTTCTATATATTTCTACCCCACAATATTTTGCTTCACAATATTTGCAGTTAGTCCGTTTTGCATAGACGCTGCAGTTTATCTTTAGCGCTAGGTAATTGTGATTTAATTTTATTTTTGGTGAAAAAGTAGGATTGTTTATTGTGTTTATATTGAATTTAATATTTTTATTTGAATTTTATTGAGTTTATTTCTATTCTTTTGCTCTGTTGGCTGAGGGGTGTCGTTAGCATTTTGTGTTAGCAACCGTGAGCGTCCAAGCTTCCATTCCATAAAATAACACAGAGAATACGGAGCAGCGTAAGAGTCTCATTTTGGCATCAATAGTTACATCACGACTTTTAAAGGCTGTGGTCATTTTAATGAATATATTTTCGCTGTTTTCAATCCTGCTTTTTTATTTCCTGTGTCTGGCCCCATTGCTCATTAATAACGGTGCCTAGATATACATATTTTTTAACTCGTTCGATGTTCCCCTGCTCCAGCTCCAGTTGCTGTTGGTGGTGTTGTGGGTTGTTCTTACTTATAATCATGAATTTGGTCTTGTCTATGTTGATATCTGGCCCATGTCAGTGGCTAGTGCTTATTAAGCTATTCATTATTAGTTGTAAGTCTTCTATGTTGTCGGCCATGATCATGGTATCATCTGCGTATCTGATGTTGTTTATACGTTTCCCGTTTAAACAAATTCCTTCTTGTGTATTTACTAGGGCTTCCCGAAATATGACTTCAGAATAGATGTTAAATAGCCGAGGAGACAGTACACATCCCTGCCTCCCACCGCGTAATTTTTTTATTCTTTCTGTGCTATCGTCTCCGATTCTTACGCTTGCCGTTTGGTTCCAGTATAGATTTGTAATTATTCTGAGGTCTTTGTCGTCTATTCCTGTATTTTCCAGAATTTGTATCAGTTTTTGGTGTTGGACTCTGTCAAAGACCTTTTGTAATCAACGAAACACGCGTATACATCACAATTCATGTCTCTGCATCTCTGTACCAATACTTGAACACTAAAGAGAGCTTCCCTTGTCCCGAATGCGGCTCTAAATCCAAATTGTGTGGGTCCCAGTTGTCCTTCCACTTTATTGTATATTCTTTTATGTATTATTTTTAGAAACACTTTCAATAGGTGGCTCATTAGGCTTATTGTTCTATATTCATCGCATCTTTTTGCCGCTGTCTTTTTGGGAGTGTTACGAATTCTGATTCCAACCACTGTTGTGGTATTACACCTGTGTTATAGATATTATTAAGGATGTCGGTTAGCCATTTAATTCCTTCGTCGTCTAGTAGTTTTAGAAATTCCGCGTGGAATCCGTCTGGTCCTGGACTTTTACCGTCTTAACTTGTTTTATGGCATTTCGTACTTCGTCTTTCAGAATGCTTGGGCCTGTTTCTGGCTGTATATGCTGAATTTCTGGTCTTTCGTCTTGGAATAGTTGTTCGATATACGGCTTCCATGTGTTCTTTATTGCGTTTTTGTCTATTAGTATGTTGCCATCGCTGTCCTTTTAATTCGTTTTAATTAATTGTAAATAAATTTATGTTGCGATAGTATAATTTATTGTCTATGAACAGGTGTAATCAATTTAGTTTATGCTCGGCTGATTAATAAAACAACGAATTGCTAAGTAGTTCGAAGTTGATTTGATTGTATCGGCGTTTATTTAAAGTGTATATGCATTTACTTAGACTCTGGGTAATTTCTTGCAATTGTTAATTTGAAACCGTGGAGTTACGTTCTGCAAGCCTCAGGGCTCAGGTCAACTACTAGTGTATACACATAAATCCTACAATGTGTCTGTCCCCTGTCTTGCATATTCCTTATCTATATTGCATACGTATAAAACCTAATTATTGGCGGATAAATATGGTGTTTTTTACCTCCCAGCACAGAAAGGCTGTTTGTGTACCTGTAGCTTTTTGTAGTTAATTAATTTAAGGTAAATACATCCTGTCTAATTACGCTATTGATATAATTGACATCCGTTGATCTCCGCAGTTAAATATCTAATCTCGCCTATATTAAATACGACTTTTTTCTATCGGCCCTTAAAATCGGGGGAAATGTTTTTATGGCCAGTCTCGCGCGAAGATGTTCTGGCTGGTAACTGGCTCGTACGATAACGGGGGAATGCGACCTTTGACGCTCATTAACTTAAGTTTATCATACTTATGGCCTGCCGGTTTGAGTGATTACTTCCTGCCGAATCGTGTATCGCATTACATACCGCGGGTGGGGCGACCCTTCGGCTGACCCCGGCCTTATCAGATCGCTGGTTCAACTCGCCGCACGGCCGCATCGGGGGCGGTGTGACAGTGGACCACGAGGCCCGGGGGGGGCGGGTGGGGGCGGCGCGGGGGCGGCGGCCTCTGGCCTCGTGGGTGGTCCGGGGGTGGCGCGAGGGTGGCGCGGGGGCGGCGGGATCGAGGGGCGGCGACTGTGTGGCGATCCTCAGTCTAGCGATCTATGATATCAATTTAATCCGCGGTGATTAGACTGCCAATTAAATTCGCAGATCGTCAATTAACCTGTAGTTAAAGTACCTACAATTGATGTAATTATTCCATTGTTATCCTGCAATTGTGATTAAATTACTCGCAATCAATCTATTGTTACTGCTCGCGGTGATTAGACTGCCAATTAAATTCGCGGATCGTCAATTAACCTGCAATTAAAGTACCTGTAATTGCAGTAATGCACCTGTAATTAATGTAATGCATCTGCAATTATTCCATTGTTATCCTGCAATTGTGATTAAATTACTCGCGATTTCCGCAATCAACCCATTGTTACTGCCCGCGGTAATTGATTAATCCGCCAATAAAAACCGCGGATTAAATTAATCGAAAACTAACCTAGCCTGGATCAGAAACCGTGTTGCCTAACTACTTTTGTATTCACCTGTATATTGAATTATAGATTTAAATTGACCTTAATGACAATTTCAAGAGAGATAATAGTATCTTCCTCTAACGAGCCCCCACTCTGGGCAATGCAGTTTAGACAAAATCTAAACACTTCAGCTTTTGTAACATCTTTTACGGGCGTCCTTGTTATATAAATGTGAAACTTTAATTTGAGCCGCCACGTTATTAATTTTTGTTCGTATTCCCATTCAAGGAAGAGACGTGTTAGGTAACTTTCTCATTATTCTCTCCCCTTAGACATCCTGGAAGCATTTTTCCCGGGCTATATTAGCAACGAATGCGTTTTATTTCCCCCGATGTCATGCACTAGTGCATCTCCATGTACGTTCCGATCTACCAGAACAATTTAAATTTGATACGGGTCTGATGTACTTCCCTAATGTTCCCGCAAACGATCGTTCCGCGTGTAATATTCTTTACATTTGCGCAACACGACCATCAGAAAACAAAAATGGAGCGGCACGACCGGCGGATATTGCGGACGTACAGCCATTGATAAATCGTCTTTTCGAGATTTCAATAGGAGCGGGGAGATAAGCGTTTTAATTCACATGTAGGAACGTCCACGCATTCAGACCAAAAGATGACATCACCCAGTTATTTATAATATACATTACATAGAGTCGTAGATCATTGTGTGCGCCATTAATGAGGATACACAATTTGTTTTTAATTCTTTTTGTTGGGATTCGTTATAGCGGATTATCGCGCAAAGCGTAATTCCAGCACTTATTCACAGGTTGAATTGTTAAAACCATGACGGAGCTAAAATAAATGGAATAGGTTCATGCAAAATACGCGCTAGAAAACATCGTGAAAAATCGTCTTAATAATTAATTTGTAATGCTTCTGAAGCCTGGTCCAAACAAGTTTTTAACTAGTTATTTTAATCCTAAGATAAATATACGCTCTCCGACACTAAAACCTGGCCGCTAAGTTTTATTTATAAGCTAAGAAGAAATATGTACATGATTTAAAAATAATCGATTTTTAATATCAACATGTTAATAAACCAAGATGAACAATATTAGATTTTTGGCAGAAAAAATAAATAATTACGCATTTTTAAGCAATTCTCAAAAACAAAACAATTTAAAGTTGTGGTGTCATATTGATATGGTTGGAGGACAATAAATATTTACTTCGTTGAGGTAATCCTTTACCCCACTGGCGATATAAGATATGACCACAAAATCTTCTAATAAGGTATTATAACAAACGGACGTCACAATATTATATTATATTTTTAATATTTAGTGCAAGGCATCATGATAGATAGCACACGAAAAAAAATGAGGATACAAGATTCAAAACTGGAAACCAACTTGGATAACGGATGAAATTCTTGCATTAGTGGAAGATCGTAGAAAGTATAAGAACCAAAGCGATGGAAGCTACTATAAAAGTATACACAAAACGATAAGAAACATAATTAGAACAGCTAAAAACGAGTGGCTTACACAAGAATATAATGAAATTGAACAACCGAATATTGTACATGACGATTTCAATCTGTATAAAAACCTGAAACAAACACCTGAAATTTTTCGAAAATGTTATCTCTTCGGGCTAACTAACCAAGATGACAGGATAATCTTGGACACTTAATAGAAACAATACGAATTCTATTTTTAGACGAAACACAAATGGGAAACACTAATAATTAAACCAATCTAACAGGTTCATCAATCAGAAAAGACGAAATGGAAAAGGTTATACAAAATGCAAACAAATAATAAAGTAGTAGACGAAATTCTATCATAATTTCTTAAACTCCTTAATGAAAGAGGTATCGCTGTTCTACATAAAATCATCAATAAAATCTATTATGCCAGTCAATATCCCGGCCATTGACTAACATCAATAGTTATTCCTCTATCCAAACGATATACAGTGTGCGCCTCAAGTATGGAATAAATTCATTAAAACAGAAATAAAAAATGGTTGAAATGGAGGATTTTTGGAAAAACATCCTCGAACACGTCGATTTTCTTTAATAAAAATACACATTTTTGCATGACAGTTGATCTTCAACCATCATTTGTTTTTGAGTAATGACGTCATCCATTGTTTTTTTTTTAATGACAACCCCCTATTTTTGTTCTTGATTTTGAGAGATATTTTTATTGTCAAAGTCACAGTATAAAAATGTTGCCACGTTACATTAGAAATATTTCGAGTAATTGACAATTGAAAGTGAAAAATGGCAAATCATCAAAATGAAGCGATAACGTCATCAGATCAGATTTAGTTTTTCAAAGTGCTTGAGGTCAAAAGAAACAATAACCTCGGGCGCTATTAGCTATAAGCCGTCCGCTATTAGCCTGAGCGGTACCAAACTCTTATTGCAATTTAAGCATTGTTGCACATTTAACTGTTACACAAAAAATGAAATTTTAATAATTCTCATCGGATGTAGGGATAAGAACTCGGCAGGAAGTATGCGATTTGTTTAATGCACAATATCCAGATGACCCCATCAGCCAATCTATAGTTTGTAAGATTAAATCTAAATTTCGAGAAACTGGTGATGTTTAAGATATTCCAAAACCTGGATGCTTCCAGGTTTAAAAAAATGTCATTTTTGTGTGGCAATTAAATGTTCCATTATGCTTAAAGGCGCTCACTATATAAACGCAAAGAAAAGTGAGGAACATAGACTTATAGAACATAGAACATTAGTCTCATGAGCCACACATTGAAACTATCGTCATAATTATACATTAAAGGCTGTACAGGAAATGCAAAACTGCGCTAAGTGATGCGCAGTTTGGGTTTAGGCAGGGATTGGGCACAACAGAGGCTATAGTCGCAACTCAGGTTCTCGTACAAAACTGTACGAGCTATGCTTTATTCATTACGAAAGAGCTTATGACAAACATTCCAAACTCCTCGAAATCCTTAAAACATTAGAAATTGATCAGAAAGTCATACGATGTACAGTCATACGATGGAATCAGTCTGTTCGAAAAGTTCCAAAATTAAGTTCTTAAACTGGAACCATCATAACCAACTCAGTGTGAATATGGGATGGGGGGGGGGGGGGGGGCGGGGGGGGACGACAAGGATGTGTTTTATCGCCACTTATTTAATTTAACTTCAGAGCACATATTCCAAAAAGCAAAAAGCACTTACTAACAGAGAAAAGGGCATAAAGGTCAATGGAATCCGAATAAATACCGTGCTACATCCAGGCGACACAATATTTTTTGCAGAAAACCCAGAAAATAGAGTAGGCGAACAAAGCAAAATCTTGGTACCGAAATTAAATGCCGAATCGAACGTGCACGTAGCTCATTTATTAATTTCTAAAATTTTTTTACTAACGGGGACTTCCATCTTAACCCTATCACAGAATACTAAAGATCTCCTAGACAACGAGAATCACAAACGAAGAAGTCTTACGATGAGTAAATAAAGATAGGTAACTCCTGTGTACAATAAAAATAAGGATGACGTGATGCGAAATCTAAAGTACCAACTACTGCAACTCATTATACAAGGAAAAAGGGGGAATCGATAGGAAAGAAAGGTTTTTGCTGCGGAACATTAGACAAGGGAGTGGAATACGTACTATTGGGTGTTTAATCCACACAGTGAAGAACCGAAAAGAAATGGAAGAAGTGGTCGCGATCATCCTGAAACTTGCTAAAGAATTTGTGAGGTCTTCTTTTTCTTCTTCTTTTGGTGCATATATCCAGCACCAAAAGAAGAAGAAGAAGAAGAAGACTTCACAAATCCTTTAGCAAGTTTCGGGATGTTCGCGACCACCCAGAAACCCCAGAAAATAGAGTAGGACAACAAAGCAAAATCTTGGTACCGAAATTAAATGCCGAATCGAAAGTGCTCATTTATTAGATTCCAAAAAGTATTTACTAACACTTACTAAAGAATACTAAAGATCCCCTAGACAACGAGGATCACAAACGAAGAAGTCTTACGATGAGTAAATGAAGATAGATAACTACTGTGTAGAATAAAAAGAAGGATGACGTGATGCGAAATCTAAAGTATCAACTACAGCAACTCATCATATAAAGTAAAAGTGGGAATCGATAGGAAAGAAATGAGTTTGCTGCAGAACATTAGACAAGGGAGTGGAATACGAACTATTGGGTGTTTAATCCACACAGTGAAGAACCGAAAAGAAATGGAAGAAGTGGTCGCTCACATCCTGAAACTTGCTAAAAGATTTGTGAGGTCTTGATTTCAATTCAAATGACATATTCCAAAAAGCAAAAAGCACTTACTAACAGATAAAAGGGCATAAAGGTCAATGGAATCCGGATAAATACTGTGCTACATCCAGGCGACACAATATTTTTTGCAGAAAACCTAGAAAATAGAGTAGGCGAACAAAGCAAAATCTTGGTACCGAAATTAAATGCTGAATTGAAAGTGCACGTACCTCATTTATTAAATTCTAAAAAGTTTTTACTAACAGAGACTTCCATCTTAACTCTATCACAGAATACTAAAGATCTCCTATACAACGAGGATCATAAACGAAGAAGTGTTACGAAGAGTAAATAAAGATAGATAACTACTGTGCACAATAAAAAGAAGGATGACGTGATGCGAAATCTAAAGTACCAACTACTGCAACTCATCATAGAAGGAAAAAGTGGGAATCGATAGGAAAGAAAGGTTTTTGCTGCGTAACATTAGACATGGGAATGGAATACGTACTATTGTGTTTTTAATCCACACAGTAAAGAACCGAAAAGAAATGGAAGAAGTGGTCGAGAACATCCTGGAACTTGCTGAAGGATTTGTGAGGTCTTCTTCTTCTTCTTCTTTTGGTGCATATATCCAGCACCAAAAGAAGAAGAAGAATACCTCACAAATCCTTTAGCAAGTTTCAGCACTGTGGGTATTTCATCAAAATTCCATCCCATACCATGACTGATTCGCCTGGGGTTAAAGCAAAATCTTCTAAACCATAAGTATGGCTCCAATTATCTTTCGTCAAATTTTGATGTTCCCTTGAGAAATGTAATCATGCTACCTGTTCTGAGAAAAATATCTGGCTTTGTAGCTGGCCTAAAAATTAAAGTTAAAGCTAAAAGTTATAGCTAGATAGAAATATCATAGATCTTGTATGTTTTAATATTTGTGATGATATTGTGGGGAAGGCGAAATGACCTAATGAGGGGTTGATAGCCTAATAAAGATTGTTTCTCAGTGTCTGTTGTAGAGCCTATTTTATTTTCAATATAATTGTCATATAATTGCTATATTTTTCGATTTGTGTAACGTTATACTGTTTTATACATAAATGTATTACTCGTTTTAATCATTGAGATGAACTCGATCAATATCTGTCCGATGACAAAGCGACAATAAAACTGTAAGAAAATAAATTATAGAGTTAAGTTATATAGTATTATTGCCGGTAAATTCATTACAGCTCAGTTGTACGATTGTGGATTACCTTAATCGTGGTACAGTTTCTAAGGATACCATTGTATAAATAATTGTATCCTAGGTAACTCTGAACCATCTTCAAAGATGATCCACGATCGTACAACTGGGCTTAAGTAACATTTTAAGCAAACATGACATTAATATAACAGTAGTTATACTGTGACAGTTCTACTTCACCCCCAGCAGAGATTTCGATTAATTAAATTGGCGCTTTTAATTCGCGGATTTAGTCAATCACCGCGAGCAGCTGCAATAGGATGATTGCAGAAATTGCAAATAAATTGTAATTAATGCACCTATAATTGTTGTAATTATCCCATTGTTATCCTGCAATTGTAATCATTCCATTGTAGCTGCTCGCGGTGATCGATTAAATGCGCGAATTAAAAGCGCCAAGTAAATTAATCGAAATATCTGCTGGAGATGAAGTAGAACTGTCACAGTATAACTACTTATAACATTATTTTTTAGTTTTTTCTTTTTGATAATAAACACAATTATTCTTTTAATTTTCATGTAGAAGAACTTCTTGAGTAATTTCCGGTTTTTTTGTACCAAATTATTATTAATATATCTTACATATCTCAGAAATAAAAAGGTTCGTTGATGATTTTTACCTCTATAGGGACGATATGTAGAACTATGAAAATATCCCTTTATTAATTCGGGTTCGATTGCTGGGTCTGCATATCTGGGGCAGTTTTCCCATTTCCTTGCAACAAATGTTGAAATGTTCTTCTACCATCTATAAGTGGCGTGCAGGCGAAGATGGGCAATAATAATAATGCCCCTCTCTTCTTAACGCCCGCATAACTAGTGATAGTTCAGAGGCCTATTGTAAACATAAAACGTAATTGGGTCAGAATTATCTGTCAAATATTGTTAGTAACAAATTACGCCATAGGTAGGGGAGTAGTAGGAATTATTATTATTATTATTATTATTATTATTATTATTATTATTATTATTATTATGCGTTCAAGAGCGGATCAAAACAGTATGTTAACCCATCAGGTTACCCATTAATGTCATGGCCCCATCTGAAACTCTCAGGAAATGCCAAATATCCCTGGAGGACACATCTCTTTCGGGTCCATGACTTCAGGCAGAAATACGCTGCCTAATCATACGCATAAGCCGCAATATTCACACCCGATGACCACACATATACAATTTCCATTCAAACTAACTTGATTTTTCACCTCTGCACACTGGACAGATTCCACAATCAAATACCAATATCAATACCCAACCTCCAAGTTTTTGTTACAATCAAACCTCATAAAGTCGGATTGACGTGCGGTTTTATAATGTTTTTATTCCATGTGTGATAATTAATTGAAATTACGCGTTAACATTTCCATCAGGATAACTGGCGCTATACAACATGTAAAATATTTTATACAAATTGCTGCTTGTAACTATATCGGAAAATCAGTGCCTATGTTACAGATTGCATAAAAAATATATTTTTATTTTCTATTTTTCATGCTACGATAATTTATTACCCCATCGACTGAACCACAACCCATTTTTAATCTCAATTTATTGTAAATAGTATGTCTGGCTACGAAAATATTTCTGTATCATACCTGCATCATAATTTTTGCTTATCGAACTAATAAGAGTGTTCAAAAAAGTTTTTTCTAGCACGGCGAGTTTTAAAGTTGCCTTGTATCAATACATTTTAACATTGCAACTACACATTTATTGACCAACTTTGAACGTCAATAAACGTCAGGCAGTACTAATTTTTATTCAAATAAATATTAAATGTATACATAATATTGCTGGAAAACCAGAAACCAGAAGTTTCACACTCCTTATTATTGGTTATTTGGAAACTAGCAATTCAAACCTTCATAATTTCGTTGATGACATTGACATGATGTCATTGATGCAACAAATGCTAACCATCTCCATGTTAACGATTAAAAATTATATCCACGCGTACCTGCCTTGTAAAAATAATCTAAATATTTCTAATTTTATCGCTATTTCCACATTGTGGTGAAGGTATAATAAAAAACAACGTATGATAATCGTGCATGCTTGAAAGGCTCCGTTATGCACTTGTATCATAATATACTATTATTTTAAAATTTGCACATATAACCGTAGCACATTATTACCCGATTGGCGAAATAATCTAAATATTTCTAATTTTATTGTTATATCCACATTGTGGTGAAGGTATATTAAAAAGCAACGTATAATACACGTGCATGCTTGAAAGGCTCCCTTATGCACTTGTATCATAATGTACTAGTATAATATATAAATAAAACACAATTGGTGTGAGTTTCACAAAATATTTAATGTTGTACTGCAACAATTGTTTCCCCACACAGTTACTTCATTAGTCAGATGAAAACTGATCAGTTTTCATCTGAATGATGAAGCGTCTGTGTGGCGAAACAATTGTTGCAGTAAACATTAAATATTTTGTGAAACTCACACCAATTGTGTTTTTTTATTTATTAACATGGAGTTTCATCATGCATCAGCCTCATCAATCGATATATACTATTATTTTCAATTTGCACATATAACCGTAGCACATTATTACCCCATTGGCATCTTGTATCCAGCGAGTTGATCTGAATCAGATAATTATTCCAATAATAATATGCACTAAATTACAAACGGGGAATTATTTATATTTACGTGTGTGATTTTGGATTGTGTTTATGTATTTTATTATTTATGAATACAACTTGATCATTTTGGTTGTTGTTTGATTGAATAATGTTACGAAATTGTGACTAAGGCAATACATTGGGTAATAAGCATGCAATCTTCGTACGCACCGAATTGAGCGGTAAATTGAAATCAGTTTCAATCATAATATTTACCACTTTTTTCTTCTGCACTATAAATAGTATAATCGTCTAAAATTACATCGAATCAATACCCATGACCCAGTATATCACTACAAATAAAAGAGTACTTAACAATAAAATCCATTGAACGTACACTTGCAATGTAAATTTAAGCAAATTAAATTCTTTGCTGATCTTTTTATGTACCTACTATTACTACCGGATTTGTGGCGAGACTAATGTTTCTAAGTCTTAGCCTATATAGTTTTGAGTTTCATTTTTTAATGTAGACGGTAAATTAACTGGACAGAATTTTCATCTTTTCAGTAGCAACTTCCTGCATCGCCTTTTGCGTACACCGTGATGAATTTCTATAGTTTTACAAGACACTGAAAAAATCGCGCGTCTTTCAGTGTAAAACTGACAAAAGAGAACTGTTTCTTTCAAGACAGTTTTCACGGCGCATTCAACACGGAGTAAAAAGATTAATGTAAGTACTAGCTGAGACATAATTAAAGATACAATACCAACTCCATTTTCGCCCATTTTTCTTCACACTATGGAGAAGTGTGGGTTTCTGATGTTACTGTTCGTATAAATTTGATTAGATTAATTCCGGAAATACTGTTTACGCGGATTCATAAATAATTTATTTTTTACTAAGCTACAAGAAGCGTCATTATCATTATTTCTTCTGTTGCTTTTAAGATATTACTTCTGTTATTCAGGATTGTGCCACCGTTCACCATTCAGTGAATACTAGATATTTATCAGTATTAATGTCTTATAATGCGATTCAATATCGAACTCAATGCGCAGGAAATATCTATAGAATAAGTAACCTATGTAATATTTATTGATGCAAATGTGTTCCCGCTGTACTAATTTAAACGATGAATACAGATTGTGTGCTTTCGAATCAATTGGTATCGTGAATGTGTCATATTAGATAATGGCATGAACGATCTAATATAACTTTTGCCCATTCTTATACGGCATCGGCGTGTGTAATTGTTTCCGCAGCGAGAGACAATTAATGTAAAGCCTTTTGTGGAAAGGAAGTCTCGACATATTTGTGTCTTATTACTTGAACCGCTGGTTCCCGACTTACGCTCGATATATAGTACTTAAGCGAATTTCGAGGTGTACAACAATGGAGCAATGCATTTATATACATTTCGCAAAGTAAAATGCTCGTTTTTTCAGCTCTTGTATTTTTTTAGTGTTTGTTAATATTTTCTAAAATAGAATAGTAGAAAAATATATTTTCAAAAAACACTTTGTACTTCATATTTATGTACGAAATTAATTTAATGTGACTCTTGGATTGCATAGAATTTTAACTATTATTTTGGTACAGTCATGTACTGACCACATCAGATTTTTATCTGTAACTTTTTCGGTTTTTCTTATTTAAGAATATTTATATATGATTTATAAATAATCTTCCATTTATATTTTAATTGTGGCATCCTTCCGCAGACAATTGTGCTAGTTACTACTTGTAGTAACAACATTGAAAATTGCAACATCTCATGAATCTCAGCCTTCTGAAACACATCAAAAAAATTAGAGAAAAGTAAAATTGATACAAAAGCCATGGCATACAAGTTTATGCCATAAGATAATACATAGAGTTTCTATAATATCCCTCTTTTTTATTGTGCTAGTATTAAGAAGAAATATTGTAAATTATTAATATAATTCAACAATTTCATCGCATGACTTTACGTGACAATAAAAATCTAAATAAGTCGTAAAGACACACTGAACCGAAATTAGAGTTACACTCGTTAGAATCGCATCTGTGACATTTTACGAGATTTCGTGTCGGTATTCCTGGAAGTCCCGTGCGCCTGCAAACAGCTTTTGCACTGTTTCTTGCAACATTAAGCACCATAATTCTCGGAAACGTGTCGTCAATGGTGCCGATTTCTTACAGGATCTCGCAGGTAATCAGGAATTAATGTTATGAAACGTTATCAAACCGTGAAGATGTATCCCGCTCCTTAAGTCCCAAGCAGCTAATACGATCTCATTTCAGCAAGTAAATTGGGTTCTTGTTTATTTATTTAACACGGTTACAACGTGACCAACTTGCCAGTCTTTCTAATTATATATTAAATAATAATAAACACTGAATGCTAGATAACGCAAATAGTCTCCGGAGACTACTTCTTTAATAATGCATCTTTCATTAGTCTTTACAGCACGCGGCTAGTATAGATTTTTTACGTATATATGATTTAAGAGCTAATAGGAAAAACAATTCTACCCCACTCCTTCACAATACAGTAAAATATAAATTACGAATTAGAATTTAGTTTACCGAGAACTTCAATATTTTATTAATTTTTTATCTATGTATACTAAACAGCACGTTTTTATGTACTACTAAAATACACATTAATATACGCATGCATGTATCACAAAATGCATGTTAGTTTCGGTTGCATTATTTTTGTTAGTAATTTGTTGTAGTTTGCTCCAATGTGGAACGTTTGAAACATTTCCATTATATTTAAGTTTCAAACTACATACACACAAATTTATTCTGAATATAATTTTCATGCCATAAATAAATAGAAGCGTACAAACTACGTGTAAATAGTACCGTTTGGTTACTTTATTTATTTTTTGTTTAACAGAATTAAGAAAAAACAAAAATAGTAAAATGCATGAATACATTATTTCCAATTTCGATTAAGAAATCAAAACTGGTGGTCTATCATTTTGTAATGTTATATTTTATTGTCACATTTCTTTAATGAATCGAGTATGTATAGTTATATGAATGACATTTTGGAATAACATTTGCCTCGCGTAAATAAACATAAATGAAAAATGCTATTTATGAACCACCACATATAATAACGGTTAATGAGTAAGGTCTTATAGTAGTCCTGTTGAGAGAACAATGATTGACAATGATTCATCGCTACATTTTGCAGGAATTCGACATACGTTTAATATTTCATTTCACTCATTACATTTTACCTTAAGCATACGAACGAACATAGCAAATACAATTCTTGGTTCCAAAACGCCATGAGTCATTGTCAGCTTTCGTCGGGTAGACAATACCTATGTAATTTTGTTAGTGTGTTTATACGAAGCTGGATTTTTCATAATATTTCTGTCAGTTATCAAATTATCGTTGAACTTTTTAAACGATTTATCTTTTATTATGTTTCACTGACTTTCCACTCGTATAATTCTAAACCAATAAACATTTAGAATTGCACTAAAATACTCCGTATTACATTAACAATTTTTATAGCCAAAATATTGCCTCATACATGAATCAAATTTTAAAATATAGCCTCATACATGAATCAAATTTTAAAATATTGCCTCATGCATGAATCAAATTTTAAAATAGGCAACACAAGACAGTTTTTTGTTTTTAATTTTTGCACAGGAATTTTATAAATTTAATAATTATTAATATTGAATGTTAAATTGTTATACATATTTGATCAACTAGGTATCAGTTTTTTCCTCGGTCTTTTCCAAGGATGTGGAAGATTTTAACGATGCGAATATACTAAGGCTCGTATAACTGGCTATTCAAAGTTTCATAAAATTGACGACGCTTAGGTTACTCAAGTAACTGTTGGAATACGTTGTAACTAAGGAAAATCGTTCATTCTTATTGGTTTATTAACTAGTGATGGAAATAATCTCTAATAATAATATATCTTGAACGTTGGTTGCGAAATAAACATTTATAATAAAAATAATCTGATCAATATACTCAGGTACAAATACAAGTTTGTAACAATTTTGCGAGTGACATTTACAATAAAACCACGATCTGATAGGTGATTGGTTTTGGATCAATATCACGAGCAAAGAAACCAATAAACTTTCTTAGTATAATATTACCGCCAATGTTATATCACTCGTGACATTATAGCTGAGAATTATGATATTTTTTAAATTATCAATGCGGCAATTAACCGTCCATTAAATACGTGTCGCCAAGTTTATAACGGGCATTTGTAATTGTTGGGCTAAGTGAACGTTTTACTATGCTAGACATTTTACAAATTGGTCGCATGGATCGACATAATTATAACAGATTACTCATTTAAGTGCAGTAATTATTTTTGGCAATAATAATTCATGACTTCTCATGGGTATATAAATATGCATTATTAATGTGTTAATTAATAGGACTTAATACTGCTGAACTACTTGGTAATTGTTGGCTGTAACTTATTTACGACACATTTCTTTAGTCACCTCTTCGAATGATGGCCGTGACGTTAAAAGCCCGATGTGCGAGCATTTTTCTGAATTATTTATAAACATTTGTAATACGCACATATGCATCTGAATATTATATTGTCTGCAGTCCATAAAATTTTCGTACACCAGACGTTCAATTAAAGTTTTGAATGAATAGCCTGAGCCTACTAAAATACTAATTTTAGATTTAACTGCCACAGAAAAATATACATGCATTAAGTGCGACACGACTTCTCCTAGAGACAACTGTTACCTTCCACTTAACATTACAAATATTAAAAAATTGGGCTAAAATTGGTTTTGGCAATAATTTTCACAATAATCAGAGTCAGAGTTTATTGAAATTGCATTAAGTATCATATACAATAAGTTGCGAAATTTAAGTGTTTCTTCACGAATTGTAACAATGAATAAATTGTTATAAAAAAAATATTGAAATGAATATTTTAATAACTGAAAAATTTGTAAACTTGCAGATTTTGATGTATAATATCGAAAAATTGCGAAGGTATTGTTTAAAGTCAAGTAACTTTGAAATTTGTTGTCTAAAATTGTACAATTCTAAATTTTGGTATTTCGGTGTTCCGTAGTTTGCTTATTGAAATTTGTTTGCTAAAATTGTACAACTCCAAATTTTGGTTTTCGGCTTTTCGAATTTTGCTATAAAAATCGTAAAATTTAAAATTGTAATGTTTAAACTTTTAAACTATGGTGCTTAGGATTATAAATTATTACATATCATCGCATGGTGACGTTTATTCTTATAATTTTTATCATTAAAACCATACATTATAACCATGATAATTAAAGAATTAAATTTAAAACATTTCAACCACAAATTATGACCACAGCATTGACATGAAGGCTTGCTAATTTTGGTGTTTATTAACATCAAAGAAATGATAGTTTTGTTGTTTCTACCTTCGAAACAACAGGTTCTACTTTAGAAAGTGACTTCGAAATTTCTTCTCTAAAATTGAGAAACTTAAAAATCAGTTGCCTAAAATTGAAGAAATCCAAATATCAAATAGATACAAAATAAAATCCAAAATATCACTTGCCTAAAATTGAAGACATCCAAATGTGACATAGATACCAACAAAAAGTACAAAATTCCAAATACCAAATACCAAATTTTGGTATATTGAAAATAATATACTTCTAAAGTCTAATCTAAACCTAAAGTTAAATGGACTCACATGCATCTACATTATTCTTTCGATTGTTATTAAATTGTACTTTGTCGATAGTTTTATTAGATATAAAGTAATGAAATTCGATATTCTGGCAAAATTATACTTCAAGCTATTGGAAAAAGTGAAAATTAGAAAATACCTCATGATTATTTTGAAAATAATTTATATATTCGTATCGATTTTCGATACGATTTCGATTATCGATTTCGTTGTTGCGTTGTAGAGCCTAACTTTAACAATGGTTATAATTTCATTTCATTTTATGAGAAAATTCAAAGGAAAGATTGTACACAATGGTTAGTTTTTCCGGAATTTTCATCGAAATTTAATTAATGTATTGGGCCCAGTTGTACGATTGTGGATTATCTTCGATCGTGGTTCAGCTTCTAAGGCCCAGTTGTATGATCGAGGATCATCCTTGATCGTGGTTCAGTTTCTAAGGATACCATTGTATTAACAATTGTATCCAAGGTAACTGAACCATGGTCAGAGATAATCCACGATTATGCAACTGGGCCTAAGATCCAGTTGTACGATCGTGGATTATCTTTGACAATGGTTCAGTTACCTAGGATACAATTGTCAACACAATAATGAATAATGTTGTGAATAAAAAAAACAATTATAAATTAAATTTAAAAAAAAACAAGTTTCAAAGTCTAATCTAAACCTAAGGTTAAATGGACTCGCATGCTTCTACATTATCTTTTAGATTGTTATTAAAACCATAGATTTCGTTAGTTTTGTTTGACTAAATTCGATATTCAGGCAAAATTATATTTCAGGCTATTGGGAAAAGTGAAATATTTTGGTATTAAAATTTCAGAATTATTTCATAGCTTTTTATCCAATTTAGAAACCTGTATACAAAATACACGATTGTTATCAAATATTTATTATAATTGGTTTTTGTTAATCTAATTTGCTATGCTGACTAATTATCCTTCTGAGTAAGGCAAAGCATCCGTAAAAGACTCTTAAAAAATGTAATTAAATGTAATTATAGTGATTATTATTATTAAATTATGTAATAATTATAAGGCAGAATGGCCTTAAAGATTGACTTAAATAAAGATTACCTTCTCTCGCTCTTTACTTCTTTACTCTTTACTTAAGTATTGGAAAACATGAAAATCTAATAATATCCCAATGATACTTTTTCACAATATTCTTTTTAAAGTGAATCAACATTTTCATAGATTTTTTTGCATCACACTTTACATATGTAATTGTAATAATTCATCGGCTACTGTCAACTTGAGTAATCTACTGAGTACTCAGTACTCAGACTACACTGAGTAATCAATTTTTTTTATTATTAATTATACTTCATTGTATTTCAAATGGCAAAAAAATAAAATAGGTACGCTATCTTTAGCTTTTCCGGGATTTTCATGCAAAGTTGAATGGACTTGTGGTAGTTTACATACAAATGCGCCTCTTGTACTTATATTATACAAATATTATAAAATATTTGTTAAAATTAGTTATCGTTCAGATAATGTAATACATTTTCCTATTGTGAGTATTGGAACACCTGAAAATTGGTATATCCAATTTTCATCTAAAGCAAAACCAAAGTTCTGTAAATTTTTCTTAAGGTTTTTCTTTATACAGAGTAATGAAATTAAACAATTTTTATTACTTAGTATACCTACTGATATTACAGACTACATTTGATTAAAAACCGCAAAAATTGGAACATAGCGCTAGTTTTTTCCGGCTTTGTTAATCATTTGCTCATCTAAAGTTAAATATATATATATATGTTTTAGTGGTTTATTGAATTGTTGTATAGATATAGTTAGTATAGATATAGTATAAGATATAATTACATTTGATTTTCGTTAAATTAATATTCGTTAATGTATTGTAATCAAATTTGTTATCCTGTGTAATCATACTTATAGTACAGTAAAATTATATATGAAAATGGCAAAACGGAAGGGCCAGGCAATTTTGGTGATGTTGATTAGAAGGTCATAGTAGGTATCCAAATTCATATTAATCCAGCAAAATTTCCTTGTGGAACAGCGGCCATCTTGAAAAACGGTTACCCTTAATATCTCGCCTCCTATGGGTCCAATTGAATTATTTTTGTTTTTCGATTTGTAGCTGAAAGTGTTCCCTACAACTTTTGTTTGAAACATTTGGAATAGCTGTCAAGAAAGACAAATTAGAACAGAAATGTTTTTAACATGGGGATACCATGTAGGTATCCCTACCAGTAGGTTTAATCCACATATTCGAGAAGGGTGCTTTCGTTGCTCCTGAACTTCTGATGAGAAATTATCCGAATGTCTGCCTTTTTATCGATGGGCCAGATATAATTATTTCATCATCACAGATATTATCTTCTATCTATTGGGTGTCAACTTTCTCACTTTCAGAATTGTAGGTAGCGTCTTTGGAGATATCAGCTGGGTAGAATTCGAAGTCACCGTACTCGTCGTCCTCTAAATCTAAAACTTTGGTAAAAAAATTTGTTGTTATAATTTTGTTTTCCTTAACAGCTGTAGCAAAAAAAAATTAAACAAAAGTTGTGGGGAATATGTTTCCCTATTAAACAAACTAAATATTAGTCAAATTTGACGAATAGTAGGCGCGATTTCCAGGGTAACGGTTTTGTCAAGATGGCCGTCGTTCCACAATGAAATTTTGTTAGATTTACATGCATTTGGATACCTCCAATGACCCACTAATCAACCTCACAAAAATTGGCTTTCCCTTCCGTTTTGCCATGTTCATGTATAATTTTACTGTACTATAAGTATGATTAGACAGGACAGCAAATTTGATTACAATACATTAACAAACATCAATTGTAATTATATCTTACAACAATTCAATAAACCACAAAAACATATATTTAACTTTAGATGACAAAGTCGGAAAAACTAACGCTATTTTCCAATTTTTGCTTTATTTAATTTTAGTGGGCTATTAAGTGTGTTGGTAAATGTGAAAATCAGCAACAAGGAAGTCTTATGTATAAAAGTTTTGTTACAAATCGCATGATATATCGCATTAAATATTAAAAGTTATACTGTAATTATAAATAATCCAATTTATGGTGACAATAGAATTTCATCCAGTTGCTTTTCCGAGGATAATTTGTAGTCTCTGCAATTTTATATTTTATAAAACTTCCCCCCAGTTTACTGTATAAGAAAGTTAAACCAAGCTGTAAAGAAATGTAACGGTCGACGGAAACTGAAAAACCCCTTCAGCTACGAGCATTGTGCGCTTCATTAGAGATAAATTAGAGGACTTCTATTCAACGTTTTCCTCATTTGTATTTGCATGGGGATGATTGTATTGTGATTTTTGTGTGCGCGTGTCTATTGTTAATAAATGTGATGTTTAAATTGGCCATGCTCATCGTAATATTTGTTGGTGGTTTATTCAAATCTGCTATCCACGGCCGAACCTCTCAATTCGGCGGAAGGAAATCGATGCGGAGGACACACATTTCTGAAATTCTCGGAGTGTATCGCACTATTTCTATTAAACTGAAAGGCATTAGACACAGATCGTGCTTTTCTATTCCCCTTTTTGATGGATGAGGGATTCAGATTTTGCCGGCGGAATAAAAGTTAATCATGAGTGTGCGATGTATTAGTCCATGGATATGACAGTCGATCATGGTAATGTGCTTTTTAATGTTACACAGATCAGAATTAATGCGAGTACCCTCCTCTATTAATCAAACTTGTCTAAGTTTCGATCAGCGCAGTTCTGCAAGTTGGTATGATGCGGAGCGATATCCGCTGCAAATTGCTCATACGAGGGCGAATGGTGAATTATGATTTATGTTATTACACTTTATGGAGCGCATTCTCTTAATTTATGGAGTATTTATTTATAGACATAGAAAACCAACTTGAACCATATTTGTTTTCGGAATAATTCATACGGAACTCCACGAATACACCCATAAATTATGCAGCCACATATGAAACTTTGAACGGTCGCGTTGGAGTAATTTTTAACTTAGCGTTATCCATGTATAGTCTGAATTTATGTAGGTGACACTTTTTTAAAATTTAACTTTATTGTCGTGCACGAAAACATGTAGGTTTTTTTTATAGTATGTAATATAAAGAAACAAATATGGGCCACATTTATAAATTATGCGGAGAAAGCGAAAGTCGTACAAATATTCCCCTTGTTTCGTTTGCATTTTCCTCCGCTTTGTGATCTTAGAATAATATGGCAACCTCAGATATAACTTCTTTATGCGGTAGAAAGTAGCGTTGTAAATTATCAGGGGGCTGAATACGCCCCTTGTTAACTGCTTAACTCGAGGGTAATAATGGGTCTATTGTTTAATGCCAAATACATTAAAAGTGTGGAATTGTTTTTTGGTGTCGTCGGCGGCGAACACCATCCGTAATATATATGCACTTTATATTGATGGAGGGTACTGGGGGCCTCTAGCTCACATTGTTTGCGGTGGTGGTCGTTATAAATCACGGATCCAACAACAAACATCAGTCTTGAGCCGCCTCTGCGGTCTCAGCATTCACGTTTATCACCGCACTTGTTCGGTATCAACCGCCTATCTATCTTTGTATCGCCCTAGCCGGAGCTCCCACATCACACCCTTTAACGGAGCTCGGCCGTGCCTCCTAGAACCTACATAAACAAATTTATGCAATATTACAAGAGCAAACAGTTTTACTGTATCTTTTAATGCCCATTGTATTATCTAAAACAAACAATAATTCCATCCTATTAAGCTCAACACATATGATAGCGGAATTATCGTTGCGACTCAAACACCCACGAGCACCGATTAACATCTTGTTTTGAATCGAGTTATTCAACACCAAGTTTCCCATTATTCAACCAATTTGTGGCCACAATCCTATCACATCCCAAAGTTCTGTCGCTTCATTTCAAATTGTTATTCACGTATAACGTGAACATTAAAAAAAATGTTTACATTATAACCCAATTAAAGCTGACATGTCGGAATAGTTCATGAGAAAATGTCAACATGAAATAATTATATGATCAATGTGACACTGAATTATTCCCTTTGCCGGTAACAGGGATTTGTAGGACAAACCAATTCAAATTATATAACATTATATCTGTAATTCCTACTGGTAATACGCGATCTGTTGAATTATCATGCTATTGAAATGAAACTAACTAATTACTAAATAGGCCCCATCTTTACAAATTTATTTACAAAAATGCATAAGGAGCATTGCGCACAGCTACATTATTATAATTATGTAACGTTGTAATAATGTAATTATGTAATGTTGCAGTTATAGGTTGTTGCAGTAATAATAAAATTGAATTGATCATTTCAATATTTATTCTTCAATATTGAAAATCGATATAAAATTAAAACAGCTGAAATGGTGCATTTTCGGGATAATCGCCCGAGGAACCGCTGAAATAAACCGCTTATGACTCAAATTTCTGGCCGAACGGAATTGGGTACGCAAGATTCAGATTCGATTACAAACAACTTTTTTTAGAACGAACAAGACAAACAGACCACCCAGTAACAAAAATACCCAACTAATAAGTTCAGGAGCGGAACCGATAACGAACTAAGGACCTTCTTACATAATGTAAGATCCTTAAAAAATAAAACAGAATAAATAGAGCTAATACCAAGCCACCACAATCACCCTCATTTAATAGCCCTAACTGAAACATGGCTAACAAGTAATATAGAACACTTACACCAACTAGATCAATACATACACCACAAATTAAATAATAAAGAGAATAAAAATACCAGTGAAATTGACATTGGCCACTATCTTCTAACAGCACGAATAAAACAACAAGAAGGGAACCGAAACAAACACAGAAAACAGTCGGTAAGGAAGTAATAATAGAGAAATTTAGTATATACAAGCTAAGTGACAAACAAGTAAAGGAAAACTACCAAGAATCAATACTAGAACTAATAAGAAGCACTCAACAAAGCGGATAAACAAAAGTAGAAGATTTATGGGTCAATTTCAAACATATAGTAAGAGAAAACTACCAGGAATCAACACTAGAACTAATAAGAAGCACTCAAAAAAGCGGATAAACAAAAGTAGAAGATTTATTGGTCAATTTCAAACATATAGTAAGAGAAAACTACCAGGAATCAACACTAGAACTAATAAGAAGCACTCAAAAAAGCGGATAAACAAAAGTAGAAGATTTATGGGTCAATTTCAAACATATAGTAAGAGAGGCAACAAAACACGCCTGTGAAAAAACTTAAAGTACACCATACAAAAATCAAACAAGTTTGTTCCACCAGACAAATAAGTGAAGGAAGAAGATAGGAAAAAGAAACAAAAATGAAAAAAAATAGCTAAGCACAAAAAACGAAGAAGACTACGAAATATACAAGTAGCAACGAAAGAGAGTAAAAGCAATGATAAGGAAGGAAAAGGACAGAAAATGGGAGGATTTCGGAACCAAATTAGAGGAACATTTTAAACGAAATCAAAAACTATTCTATAGAACACTGAAAAGCTGCAGAAAGGAAAAAGAAACAAATCTAAAGCTACTTAAAAATTAACATGGTGTACTAATGAACGAGGATAAAGAAATCATGAACAGATGGAAAGAGCACTTCCAAGAGCTTCTGTCTGGAAAAGAGACAACCAATGAAAGAAATGAAAACGAAGAGGAACAAGAAAATAGTAACGAAACAGAAGAAGAAGAGGGATCTATAACAGAAGAAGAGTTAGAAAACGCACTAAAAAAGTTAAAGAACGGAATGGCCCCAAGTCACGACAAAATCAAATCTGAACAGCTGAAATACATAGGAAAGGATGGGAAACAACTACTACTACAGTTAACAAATAGAATATGGGAAACAGGAAAAATACTAGCAGACTGGCAAAAAGCAGTGATCTTCCCAATACATAAAAAAGGAGACTAAAAACTTTAGGGGAATATCCCTGCTGTGCACAGCGGCAAAACTATATGAATCAATACTAGAGAACAAACTAAGAAAGGAAATTGAAAAATCAATGGAAAAGTCACAAAGGGGATTCATGAAAGGACATTCAACACAAGACCATATCTTCACAATTAAAAAATATGAGAAAAAATATTAAGACAAAACAACAAACTATACATGATATTCGTGGACTTAGAAAAGGCATTTGATAGAGTCCCAAGAGCCAAAGTGTGGAAAATACTTGAAGAAAGGAAGATAAAAGTGCGTTTAATAAAAGCAATCAAGAGTATGTATGAAACCACAACGGGTTTCACCCCACAAATCACACCACAAACACCCCTAATGGAAAGTACCACACATATAAACAAAAGCACATCAATCACAAAGAAATAAAAAATAAATTAGAAAAACATTTAAATAACACTACTATCAATAACCTTGAAGAACTATCTTCTATGCCAAAAGGAAACAGAAATCAAGAGAAGAGAAAATAAACCGTGGATGACAAAAGAAATAATATCAAACATCAAAGTAAGAGACAAACTACATAACAGACACCGAAAAAACCTAAACAACGCACAAACTGAAAATAAATGTCGAAAATAGAAGAAAATGGTAAACGAACTTCTGAAACAAACAAAAGAAGGATACTATTCAAACAAACTGAAAGAACTTAAAACTAACCCAGAAAAAACATGGAGAACTATAAACTCACTTACCAACAGAAAAAAACACAACATTCGGAAATAAGCCAGATTGAAAGACAGGACAACTCAACAAGATATTGCAAGAATAAATGACATAACCAGAGACAACAGAAATAATCTAACAGAGAAAGGATATAAATTGATTAACAAAACAAGGAATAACGACTACACTCATACACTCATATAAATTCACTTGGCGAAAACTCCATCATTGACCACGTTTTCACGAAAATAAAAAACACAAACAAAACTACAACAAAAATACTACCCACGAACAACTCTGATCACTACCCGATCCTCATAACTTCCCACACAAACACCCCTAATAGAAAGTACCACACATATAAACAAAAGCACACAAATCAAAAATAAATTAGAAAAACATTTAAATAACACTACTATCAATAACCCGGAAGAACTGTCTTCTATGCCAAAAGGAAACAGAAAACAAGAGAAGGCAAATAAACCGTGGATAACAAAAGAAATAATATCAAACATCAAAGTAAGAGACAACTACATAACACACACCGAAAAAACCTAAACAACGCACAAACAGAAAATAAATATCGAAAATAGACGAAAAAGGTAAACGAACTTCTGAAAAAACAAAAAAAGGATACTATTCGAACAAACTAAAAGAACTTAAAACTAACCCAGAAAAAACATGGAGAACTATAAACTCACTTACCAACAGAAAAAAACACAACATTCGGAAATAAGCCAGATTGAAACACAGGACAACTCAAAAACTACTGACAAGAGAAAAATAGCGGACACAATCAATTACTACTTCGCAACGATCGGGAAGAAACTAGCAGATTAACACAAGAAACCAACCCTTCACGTCCAAACAATACAAAATAGACAAGCACAAGAATCAAGCACAAACACGAGAAATCAAATTATAAATATAAGTGAAAAGGAAATTTCTTCAATAATAAACAACGTAAATAACAACAAAGCGCCCGGCTTTGACCTGATAACATACAATATTTTAAAACAAACTAACGAAATACTTGCACCTATAATAAGCAAGCTCGTCTCCAATATGTTCCAAGCAGCGATTTATCCTGAATACCTCAAGAAAACAATTATGTTTGAGCGATGAGCGATGAGTCAGCTCTCGATGGATCTACTATAAAAAAATTCCGTGGCTCACAGAATTTTTTCTCTTTTTCTCTGTAAGGCTCTTACAAATTTTGTGGTGAAACAATTTTGTAGCAGTAAAACAAAAAAAATCTGAGAAACTCGTTAAACTAGTGTTTAATTTTTATCAAGGGTTTCACCATGCACCAGCCCCATAAATTCAGCAACTATTCTGTATAAATTAAACTTACATCAATACATCAATTATTAGATATAATCATTACATCAATACATCAATTTCAATATAATGCCTAGTACAACGTTCTACATTTAGTCAGTATCGGCAAATATTATATGCCTTACGTCGGGCATAAACTTCTCTGTAGTATCAAATTACATAATTGAGGGAAGGTATCGAAAACCTATAACAGCAGTATAGGGTAATTATATTTATACTCCATAAATTACAAGTTAAAATATGTTCAAACAGAACGTTTTAACGAGGATTCCGAAAGTTAACATTTAGTTTACACGGGACGTAGTAAACTGCTATGTTGGAGTACAATTAACAACGTAAACTCCTGTAGAAATTGGGGATTCAGGAAGGAGAGCCTAGAATATTACAGAAGAAACACCTGTTCCCAACTTGTAGAAAATCATATTTTGTATTAACACCTGAGCAAAAATACCTGTGTTGTAAATCCGAACTTTATAATTACCAGGTTGATATTACAATACTTCTCAATAATTATTTCTAGGTACTAATAAAGATAGCCAGTTTTAGTTCAAATGTACAAACCAGTTGGAATACAGGCAGTGATTTATATTTTATTATTGATTTAATTGTGTCACTATAATGTAAAAACGTGCATATTGAATTACATACGTATCGACTGTATGTGTGTAAAGTATGTAAATACAGTTTTCACGTAAAACATACATTAAACTCGCTTTGAATTATTGAATATCTTATAGAATACTTTTTTACGTATACTCGTATGTACACAAAATCAACGCATTCATTCAGCACAATGTACCAATTAAATATTGCATTAACTTTTAAATTCAACCATACTGTGCATTGATTATTTAACATCCAATAAAAGCTACTTTTACAAAACATTTTAATGTTGCCCAAGTTGCTCTGAAATGGGCTTTTAATAGGTGATGGCAAGTTTTTAATAACCACTAAAAGGCGTGGACTTTTCCCATGTATCCACTCACAATATCCTTTTAATATTAAAACCAGTAACTGCAGGTCCTTGTGTATTACGAACAAAACAGGAACGGGCAAAAATAATATAAAATAACCAAATTTTAAGGTACACATTAAATTACAGAAGTAAATATTTATATAACACGGAAACACAGCTTAGCGTTATAGCCTAATAAATTACCCATTAATGAAAATAACTGCACTGGTGCATGTAGCATATTTAAAATCTTGATACTGGGATATAAAGTCGTATTATTTAGTAGTAATTCGTTAAACCGTTCGTTAAACCCTATTGTAATCATATAGCCCACACCTATGGTTTTAGTTATATTTAAAAAAAATCGACCTATACTGTATTTTAGCTTAATTTATAAGTACTAATTATTTCTATGAAAAATTATAAAGTTCTTAATTAATATATGGAAGTATATAACATGATGGGTAGAGCTTAACGTACTTGTCTTACACTCCAACGGTCGTAAGTTCGGTACAAGAATTATTAGAGAGATTCAAAGTCTCTAACATCAAAGTGACATTCATTTGGAGGCGATCCCTTGTATTGTTAAATTATCCGTACATGTTGAACAATCCAAAAGGGATGAAGCAAAATTCATACATACAAATTTTATCCTTGGCGACGGTTATTAGCCTTAGCAGTCGAAAGACGACAATAGAGAAACAATTGTAACACTCTCTGATTAACAACTTTTGAAAACTGTTCTGATTTTTAATTTACTCAACTACATATGGCCCAACGCCTAAAACTGCACAACATTGCCCATTTAACCGAATCTCTATCTTTAATACTAAGAAAGATACCCATGGTAGCCTACTCAACCTGTATATATATATATATATATATATATATATATATATATATAAACTATCTTTATTGGCTATCGACCTCATATGGGGTCTTTCCGCCTTGCAATAGAAGAATTTTTTTATAATAGATTTGTTTACACTAGAATATAATTTATACTTACTTTTAATTTTTAATAGATTTATAATTTATTTTGTAGGTACTTAGTACAAAAGTAGTTTCATTTAATGAAATTATTTAAATCTGTTATTTATGAGCAATCTAACCTTATTGCTACGTTACACCAAATAATAAAATCAGTAATAGCAAACATTGATCGCTCACCTATTTTTATCATTGATTGCATCCAACAAATAGAACTTTAGATGCACACGTCTGATACGGTTTGATGGACTACATGCAGTTGCAAAAATATCAGTTCACTTATTTTTACGGACATTTAAACAAGTTGGCCAATTTTAAATCCTGATCTGAATTTTTGATATTGCGAATTGTGAAAATTGCATATGGTTTGCGATTCATATTTCGTATTGATACAGCCGTAAATCAAATTGGAAACATTATTTTGATATGTATAAATAATATTTTTTCAGATAAGATATAATAGATTTTACAATGTGCGTGTCGACGGTTTGATTCATATTTAGGAAATGTAGGCATCAAATATTGAATACGTTGTGATTGGGCAGCATAATCATTTATTGTGTCAACTACTCTTGCTTTTATTTGTGCCTGTTCATTAATTGCTCATTATTGCCATACCGTAAACATAATTATGTACAATATTAAATTAAATTGCAATATTTGTGAAACATATTGGACGGATTCATTGAGAGCATATTATTATCGTCATAATTATGTTATTACAAAATAAAATATATAGGCATAGTAATCGTGAAAACATACTTATAAAACTAAAACAAAAAATGATATTTTTCTATAAATCGATCTATTTCCACCGCAAAGAATGCTGTATTTATTATTATATTTATCAAAATTTGTCGTTTTTTGAAATATATTTGCAAAATACTAAGAGTACCCACTTACAGTTGTCAGTTTTTTTTAATTTATTTTTTAAATTTACAATTTTACCATCTACTTTCAAATTTCATTACAGTGGTTAGCAAAATATTAAAAGTTTTGTAGTTTATGTTTTATAAATACATTTTTTTGACGAATTAGACATTTTGTATTAGGGTACTCTTAATACTACTAATGAATTGTATTAAAACTAGTACAAAACTACTAGTATACACGTATTTGTTAGGGATACTCTCCCTGACTTGAAGAACCTTCAGGTTCTCTGAAGGGTCTGAAGGTCCTTCTGACATGACAGAAAGACCTGACGGGTCCTTCTGGCATGTGATTTGTGTGAGTGTGTGTATTGAGTTAGGGTTTGATACTGTAGAAATTCGCTTCCGATCTCTAGAGCATCGTTAATGAGCTCCCAACGGCGAATGACACTAGTTTCTCAGTACAATTAGAAAAAAACTAGTATTTATCTGATAATCGTTTTTTTATCATTAAATACAGAGTTAATGATAGAGTAATACAGAGTGCCCTATAAAGCAGGAGCAACTTTTACGCTGCATTCTAATGGCGCTGTTGAAGATGTAAATCAAATATGAGTTGTAACATTGCCAAAATATTTTCTAGGATAGAAGCAAATATTTTAACTAGATGTTTTCAATGGCATCATGTGTCAGTATTTCGTTGAAACTAATTGGAAAAGTTGACACCACTATCCTGGGCACACTATACATTATCTTGATACATAGGTATGATAAAATTTAAACAATATTGTGAATGCAGTAAAATTGCGAAAAAAATTCATGCGATTTATTTGGATATTCATTATGAATATTTTAGAAAATTGAAGAAGGAATATAGAATAATATAGATGGAATATAGAATAATATAGAAGGAATATAGAATAAGGAAGAATAATAATAAAACAAGGCAGATGGGTCCAAAGTCAATAGCCTAATAAAGATTGTTATCTCTCTTTCAAACAATGAAGAATGCGATTGATGCGATTTATTTTTATTATATATTCTTTATGAATATTTTAGAAAATTCAAGATGGAATATAGAATAATATAGAAGGAATATAGAATAAGGAAGAATAATAATAAAACAAGGCAGAAAGGTCCAAAGCCAATAGCCTAATAAAGATTGTTATCTCTCTTTCAAACAATGAAGAAATATTTCATAAAATGAAATATTTGTACGAAATTTGATACCAGAAAAAAGTACTCATTGAATTATGATTGTTAGATGAAATATGTTTCAAAGAAAATGGCAAATACCATATTTAACTTAAATACGGACTGAATGTTTTAGAATATGAAAGAATTACGAAAGAAAATGGAAGAATAATAATTATAAAAAGGTAGAAAGGCCAAGGGCCAATAGCCTAATAAAGTCTGTTGCCTCTCTATGGGTTCGATTGAATTAAATATTTGATACCAAAGAAAATACTAATTGAATGATCATTGCCAGATGAAATATGTTTCTGATAGATTTACAAAAAACATGTTTTACTTAAATAAGCACTGAACTTCACAAGTTGCAATATTTACATCATACTGACGAGATGTCGCACATTGTGTGATAGTACACAGATATTTATTATCTATTTTATGTATTGGAACGCTTCTATTTATTATCGGCTTACATCCTTTCGCGCCTAAAAGTGGGAATATTCGAATTCATACACAGAACGATAAGTATCATATTTTTGCTATCACATTTTTTTTTACAACAAAAATTACAAAAAATGTTGCACAATTTACTGGTCAGTAATATTCTGTTGAGAAAACAAGAAATTTCCGCTTACTTCGAGAGATATTCGATAAAATCTGAAATCTCGCGATTTCGTTTTTAATTTTTTCTGAAGTTATTTGAAAAGGTATAAGAAAACTAAAGGCACTTTCTCGTTGTTACATTTTTAGCTCTACAAGACAGCGTTTACAAATTTTCAATACAATGTTTGGTTTGGTTGGGTTAGGTTAGGTCAATGTACAACGCCTACTAACAAAAATGTTCGAAATGTTTTAACAAGCCTTTTTTTCTGAATAAAAACATGAGAAACAATACTGTGATATAAATCGTTGAATTCGTAATAGGAAATTCTATTTAATACATTGTGTACTTTATTTACGGCCATATAAAAATATAAAGTTGATGATGGTTTCTTCGCAACGAAATGTTCGCAAAAGAAACTGAAAATTTATGAGCGCTGTCTTGTAGAGCAAAAAAAAGTGGCAATGAGAAAGTGCTTTATGTTTTTTACACCTTTTCAAATAAATTCAAGAAAACACAAAAACCATATCGCAAAATTGCGGATTTTGTCGAATATTAGTAACTTTTCCGGTTTCCAAGATCCCCATGCTGTTGATTGGTATCTTGGACACCCTGTATATAAACAATTTATATATATTTTACAAAATATTTAAAAAAAGGTTTCATACAAAGGTATAAATCGTTTTTAGTCAAACTTTGACTAATTTGGTCATAATTTGGCATCATTTTTCCCAAGTTTAAAAATGATTAAAACAAAACTTTTACAACCAAATATTGGAATTCTTCCGCATTAGTACCTCAGTATTTAATATTAAAGTTAGTAGTACTCTACTTGTAATTTACATAGTTTTTTTACACTCAGACCATGTTGTAAGTACAATATTTTTCAATAATTGGTCATTTTGCCTTGGAATATTATTTATTACTAACCAAATGCATTAGCTTATTCAAAAATATTAAAATTAGGCCAAAAATTAGGCTCCAACAAAGAATAGGAGTTCGAATTTTATACGCAACTCATCAACTTCGCCTACTTTGATCTAGAAAATTCTTCTTTGAACCTTAGAACCTTTATGTTTATTATAGATATTACGAAAACTTGCATTGAACTTTAGGAAAAAGTATAGTTACTACATCATTTACATTCCAAATGTACAATTTCCTTCTATTCAGTATAAATAGACATGGAATAGTTATTTACATATCATTAAATAAAACAATCACTTTTCTTTGTTTATATCATACTGTTTATATCAGTGTGATATAAACAATGAAAAGTGTTTGTTTTATTTAATTTTATCATGTATCACGAAGTACATTCCTCCAACATTAACCAATTTACACATCAAGTCGTGAAAGTTATCGATTACTGGACTACTGGACGAAGGAGTATGTTGAAAATAAGAGGTTGTATAGGCCGTGTCTTTTTTAACTCCTTAAGTTTAAGCTTCTGACTGTTATGTAACTCACAATTTAGAGGTATGGGGGATGGAGATCTGCTGGTATACTGGCATACTGGCTAGCATACGGAAAATAATCTTTAAAGAGTAAACTTTCTATTGCTAATCATACACATCATCAAGAAAACTTATGAAGTTAATGGAATTGTGTTTATGCACACTTTATGTTTATGTTTATTGTGTATGGATGGATCCACACACATTCCAATACTTATGAAGTTATTGATAAAATCGGCGAGTGCTTCCAAATCGTAAATGATCCCTCACATAATGTTAGTGTAAGTTTGGATAATGTTCAAGACCCATCATCTGAATGTCGTGTTGCATTGAACAAATCTTCGCCAAATGTTCCTTCTTCCATAACTATTTCTAATGTATTACTAGTATTAATATGAATTTTTCGCATTAATAAGTTATTATGCAACTAGAAAATAAAATTTTGCTTATGATATGAATGATATAAATTTATATGAATAGAAATAGAATGAATAGAATAGAATGTATTTCTCAAAAACCACCAGTAATAATAACAACAAATAACGATTCCTCAAAATTTGCATATTATAATTGTTTGCATATTAATTATTACACCAAAAAAATAATTAACAAAACTGTATTTATTTGCTCAAAGTCCAAGGGAGTAGTTTTCTAGAGTTTATTTAGAGTTTTTAGTAGTTAAGAGTGTGTTTATGCACACTTTATCTTTATGTTTGTTGTGGCTGGATGGATCCACATACATTCCAATACTTATGAAGTTATTGATGAAATCGGCGAGTCTTTCCAATCGTGAATAATCCCTTCACATAATGTTAGTGTACGTTTGAATAATGTTCAAGACCCAACATCTGAATGTCGTGTTGCATTGAACAAATCTTCGCCAAATTTTCCTTCTTCCATAACTATTTCTAATGTATTACTAGTATTAATATTAATTTTTCGCATTAATAAGTTATTATGTAATTAGAAAATAAAATTTTGCTTTTGATATCAATAGAATTTATAGGAATAGAAGAATTGAAAATTTGCATTGTTATTATTGTTTGCATATTAATTATTACACTAAAATATTAATTAACAAAACTGTAGTTATTAGCTCACAGTCCAAGGGAGTAGTTTTCTGCAGCAAACTGTTTTTTAAACTTAATACTATGGTACGTGCCGAGTCAATTATTAGTCAATTAGAAAAGGCAACAAAACTACCGACTTTCTTATCTCGTAAATGGCGCTGTTTCATGTGAACTTCCTATCTTAAAATAATTAGAACAATTATCTCCTAAAATATCTACACGTATTTAGCATATATTGTACCTACCCATATTTAGATGTTTCTCTGCAATTCACCATGTGGTTATGTATTTTCGATTAACAATTAAATCGTGCTAAAATATATTGGATATATATTGGAACATTCGCTGACATTACAAAAATTAAAATTTAATAAAATCAAAGCAATTATACATTTTTTTAGAAATCCGATTTGAAACAAAACAACCAAACAAAAATGGCAATACTGCGCGGGACAGCGCCGGCGGTGGTTTAATATCGCGAAATTGAATACATAATATAATTTTAATTTGCACAGCGCTCGGATGCAAATAGTTGCTGATCGCTAAATGCTTTTTAGCGCGAGGAACACAACGGGAACGTATTATTATTAAATTTAGCCATTACGGCGAAGTTATGTAGCCCGAATCGCTCGCTCACTACTGTTATTCCAAATCACCCCCTTGTAATGACTGTTCCACTCCCCCGTCCTCCCGATTGTTTAGAGTAATTTAGCATTTCCAATGCCATTGTTGTCACACAGTTATTCATTTGCATATTTGTTTTGATAATTTCTCGCCGCTTTTAATGCGTTCCTTATTAAAAAGGGAGCCGGCAATTATTCGAATAATACGAACGGCTTCCTTGAGATGTCTTTAATAAATGGGACATCTGTTTAACTGATATTTATGTGCACACTCCAATGGTAATAATGGGTTTAAGAGCAACGGCGGAATTACCATTGTGTGCGCCTAGGTGGTTTTTTGTTGGTCGGTTGAATTGTTCCAGGCAAACAGTAGCTCGTAGGAGAGCGCCAGCTAAAATATGCGCGGCAGGCTAATTATTATGCTAGACATACGTATCCGCTTTAATAAGCTGTTTATGTTTCACCATCTTCCTTAATAGAATTAAAACGAGCGTTTAAATTTTGTCATTGACGTTTTTGTATTAATTAAATTGTTTTAATTAAGCGGCAAAATTATAATTACATATTCCGCCCTGGTACCCGTTTCATTTGCATATTTACTTTACTTGCAATTCAAGCCACCGTTATATTTGTGAGCGTTTTTTTTTTTGTTTCGCGTTAAACTATTCCGGGGAAAAAATTAATTACCGCGATAAAATATAAGATATTAGTTTCCCGTATTGCTTACCTACAACCTTTTCAGGCGATTCTTAATGCTAGATTTAGTGAATCCTCTTGAAGTACAATTCTCGCCGAGTAAATTCTCCCATCAAACATCTAATTAACTCGATGAAACCTTTTACTATTTACGGCAATGTTCAGCAATACATCTGCAAAATTATTTAATCATATTAAGTACTTGTAATTTGTAGTGATTTGCGGAGTCTGATTCTGAATAACAGTTATACTGATGGGCACTTGTTTTTATTTTTATTCCTCAATATTTTTATACTATCATTTATTTTGTTATTAAAAAATATCAATTAAATTTAATTTGCAGTGAATTGTAAAAATTGCAGTATAAATATGTTCCTTATCATCATTTCACTAAACGTGGGACTTGTCAAGTCAGTGGCATATACAGAAATTCTGTTTTGAGGGGCAAACGAAATACAGACAAGAAGATAATCAGGGGTTACTAAACAGTAATTCATCAGTTCTATATAGAAACTTTATTCTTTGGTGAAAATATTCAAACTTAAAATAAAGCAGAATATATATTATAAAATATTTATATAACAAAATCCAGTTTTCTTTTCTTCTGAGCAAACACCTCTAAAACTTCATCTACTGTTATTTCCAGTGTAGGATTAATATACACAAGAGTTAAGCCATTTAATCTATCTTCGCTTACAGTGTTTCTTAAATAAGTTTTATACGTTATATAAATTAATATACTGGCGTGCAAGTACTTACAGAAAAGGTACAAAAATATTTTTTATTATTGACACTTGGAAATATTACTAGTAGTGTATGAGGCAAAATTTGGAAATTGTCCAGATGACTGATGTCTGAAAATTTCCTATACCACAGTTTAAATTCATCAATTACAATCGATTTGGAAACGTTCCTAAATCCATTTCATCGAAATTGATTAGATTTTCTATTTTTGATAACTGCTCGTCGATATTCTTTAATTAATTAGGAGATGAAATTAAAGAGTCGAAAGCTACCAAAGTATAGTTGTGCTGTATAAATCGATCTCCCAATTGTAAATGATAATTTGTAGTTTTTCTTCACAGATATTTTTTTCGAAAATTCGCTCTTTATGTCTGTGAGTTAGTCTTCTCATTTTAAGTTCACGATCAAAAATATTTTACACATTTTTACTTGCTTCTGAATATATATATATATATATATATATATATATATATATATATATATATACATATATATACATTATATATATATATAGATAATCATACTCCCTTTTACCACAGAATGGTGTAGGGAACTTTTATATGTTGTTACATTTTGTTTAGTTTAAACCATCTCATATACAAATTTAGTCCCTTCTTTCTTGTTTCTTGATAGTACTCTTTCCTCTTTTCTTCAGTATCTCGATCATGTTTTGGTCCCATGTTTTCCTCGGTCTCCCTCTCCTTTTTTGTCTTCCGTCTCTTGCTTCCCATACTTCTTGACTGGTCTTTCTTTTCCTAACCATTGTAGATCACTCCACCTGCTCATTTGTCTTCTCTCAATAAAAGTTTCCAAAGATTATATTTGTAGTTCTTCCCTAATGTCAGTATTTCTTATCTTGTCCATCTTTGTTACTCCCCTTACTCTTTAGTCAAAAACTTCATTTCCATTGCTTGTGTTTTGCTTTTCTCATTTCTTGATAGGACCTAGGTTTCACAACCGAATGTTACTATAGCTCTGAGTATAGCTTTATATACGTTAATTTTAATTTTCCTTGACACTTCCTTCTTGCTTATTAATATTTTGTTTATTGCATGATATACTATGTGTGTTTTCTCGATTCTACTGTTTATTTCCTTTTCTTGTTTACCTTCCCTTTCAATTTTTACTGCTAGATATTTGTAAGCTTCTACATGTTCTATTTTTATGTCATTTATCGTTATATCCATCGTTCATTGTTCGCCTATCATTAGTACTTTTGTTTTGTCTTTGTTTGGCCTCATTCCATAGTCCTATAGAGTTTCGTTCCATATACATAGGCTTTCCTGTAGGTCTACCTCTTTTTCTGTTATTAATACCACATCGTCTGCGAAAGCTTCTGATATTGTCACTTTCTTTATGTTTCTATGCCCGACTACTAGTTTTTTTTTGTCACTTTGTTGCACTCTTTCATTATTTCGTTCAAATAGGCTATAAACAGTAATGGACTCAGGACTCGTCCCTGTATTAGTCCTCTATAGGTTTTGAATGGTTGTGAGCGTTGGTTCTGGTATATCACCATGTATTTGTTTCATATATTTGTTTTATTAGTTTTATTGTCTTGTCGTTTACACCTTCGTCCCCTAGAATTTCCCATATTTTTTCCCTTTTAACACTGTCGAAAGCTTTATCTAAATCGATGAATCCCAAACATACATTTTTTTCTGTACTCTGGTTTTCTCTATTATCTGTTGTATTGAGAAGATATGGTCTTGTATGCTTCGTCCTTTTCTGAACCGCTTTGCGATTTCTCTAGTCTTGGTTCTATGATTTTCCTGATTTTTTTGTCTACAATGCCCTCAAATATTTTCATCACCGTGTTCGTTAGCGTTATCCCTCGGTAGTTTGTGCATTCCTTTCTGTCTCCCTTTTTGTAAATAGGTACTATGAGTGCTTCTTGCCATTCTTTTTGAGTTATTTGGTCACTACATGCTTTGTTGCATATTTCTAGCTGTAGTTCTGTTCCCTTTGTTCCCATCTTTTTTGTCATTTCTGCGGTGATTTTGTCCGGGCCTGGTGCTTAGTACTTCAGTTAGTTCTTCTATTGTTATTTATTCTTCCGTTTTCTCCTGTCTTGTTGGGTTTTGTTGTGTGATTTCTGTTGTTATTTATGTTTTTTCCAAGAGCTCTACAGAGTATTCCCTCCATCTCTTCACAATTTTCTTCCATCTGTTAACTGTTCTTCTTTCTTGTTTTTTTTTATCTGGTTTGAGCTGTATACCTTTTCTTTTCTGTGTGCTTTGAGTACTATGTAGGAGAGTTTTTGGTTTTCTTAACTGTCACTCTCTTTTTTCTCCAAATTCTGTCCATGCCTTTTGTTTTGCTTCTATTACTAGTTCTTTTACTCTCTTCCTATTTTTTTTTGTATATTTTGTATTTGTTTTCTGTTTTTTGCGTTAGGTATTGTTCCCAGGCTTTTTTCTTTATTTTTGTTGTGTCTCCGATTTCTCTCGTTCGCCATGCTGTTTGTTTCTTTTCCACATTCCTCATTTCGTTCACGCCACATATTGTTATTGTTGTTCGTAGTATGATGTGTTTAAGTATGTCCCACATTTCTTCTGTGCTGCTGTTTTGGAGTTTTTGTTCTTCATTTTCTATTTGTTTCTTGATCATTTCTTCGTATTCCTTGCTTATTTCTTCGTTTCTTAGTTTACATGCTTTTATCTGTTCATACTGTATGTTATGTTCTGGGTTTGTTATAGTTACTTGTTCTTCATCTTCTGCATGCTTTTTCAGCATCAGCATTGGTTCTGATTTTTTTAAATTCTTTTTTGCTATTTTGAGCAACAGAAACGGCCCTCATTAAATCAATTTTAACTGTTTGAAGTAATTTTGATAAGGGCATTGTATACACAAAAACACATTCCATAACAAAAAGGGACACTATAAATTATGCGCAATCCAATAAGTTCATCAACATCTTAGCACCGCTAGATGTTTTACGGTCGTTCCAATCTTTAATTTCCTCCAAGGCAGATACAAGAGGCCCCAATAATTGGGAGGCGGGGGACGATTGCCCCTTTGCCCCTTCCCTTTATACGCCACTGTGTTTAGTACAGTTTATTTCCCCGCATAGTGATTTGTTTAGGGTTAATAGGAGGACAAAGGCGGGACTTGAGTTAATGTTACTATAAATAGAATTCTACAGTACAGATTTAGACAACCCCGTAAATCATTTGCTTCCACAGCTGAGTAAGTTTGGAGTTCTGCCGGTAATTAGATTTTCATCTGTGTAAATATTTTTATTACTTCCGAAGATATTTAAGTGAGAAACTGTTTTTTTTTTTCATTTATTCTTACGTCCGTATTTTAACACATAATCAGCCAGAAACTCCGATTTGAATGTTTACTGTTTCGTTATTATGAGGTTAAGTTTTGCGAAATTAGTCTTTTGCAGAAATTATTATTGATAAAAATCGAATTTATCATGGAATTGATATTAAGAACATACCATCACATAAGTGATTGATCGTCCGTTGGGAGTCTCAATGGTCGTTCCCGTCGCAACCCTCGTCGACAGGAAAGGACAGTTTCTACGTCTCCGTTTCATGCCCTTAATGGCATTTCTGGCAAGTAGATCGAGAACGTCCGATTTAAAATCTGGATTGCATAGAACTCATACCAATCTTTGCTATAAATGTTTCAGTTTTTATAACTTTTTTAAGGAAGCCGCCGGAAATTAGAATATTAAAATTAAAAATCCCACCATCAATTTAGGCGGAGACCGCTGAATAATTAAACGAATATATTAGTAGAAAACGTTAAAACTTACCGGTTTAATTATTTATAGCGGCACTTATCTAATATTCATAGATGTCGGGAACGGTCGAACTGCTTCATAGTAATTGCCCCGAAAATCGTGAAAATTTCGCTGACTAAAATTACATGTTATTATACGTGTAATTTAAATCCCATTTATTACTAATCACTTTCAGCTCTTCACTTTTCTCTCAGGCGTTTTTTCGCTGGACTGAATTTAAAGCGGGTTTATTAATCACCACCGCTCGAGCACTTTGTGCGGAAACGTTGCCCATGTGCGTGTTTACATTTTCTCCCGTGCCTGTGAAAGATTGCGAAAACTAGGACGATTGTATTGATGGATAAGGGCGGGCTTTGTGTTTGTTAATATTTCAAGGAATAATTGAGGGAAAATGTTTGTCCCAGCGGAACGGCAAGCTGCTGTAAAGCCCACACATGTAATAAAGGTAATGTGTGCTTTCGTCCAATATTTGTTCAAAAATTTATTTTAATTGGATTTTCCGCTAGTGATATAAACGCTAAAATTTATGGCATGCTAGTCAAGGCATGTTTGCTTGGATCTCATTCAAAGTAAAGTTGAGAAGTACAAATAGCGCTGCATTATATTATTTTTTATTTTCCATTGTGTTATATTAGCGACTTTTATTTATCACTATTTTAATTCAGTAAATAGCTGAATATAAGTAGGTACTTAATACATTTTAGGAATTTTAGGCAGTTACTAATTTTTGTACCTATGTGACTAACAAGGAGTTGTGCACGTATTTTTTTCCGTTAGGTTATTTAATAAAATATGCTATACAAGTTTATATTTGCTTACAGATTGAGTTCACGACTAAAGATTACTTATCGTTGCGTAAACTTACACGCGCCAAAGCGTATGAAGCTCATTCATATTTTATTTATTTTGTGTTCCAAAATAGAATAAATGTTGAAAATACATCAAGAAATGTCGCTATAGGAATCGAGACCTATTTTCCTCTAAACCTATCTAAAATCAACACATATGTTTTCACTCCTAATCGAATATTCGGAATTACTTAATTATATTTTTCTATTTTTTCTCTCTAAAATCTACACATATGTTTTCACTCCTTCATGTTTTCACTCCTGATTGAATATTCGGAATTACTTAATTATATTTTTCTCTAATTGGCGTTTAAAGTTGATATTTAGATTGTCATTTTAGTTTCCAAAGGACATATTTTTAAGCCCTAGTGTCTAAATGAATGGCATTTGTTATTTAAAGCATTCAATGCTTAAAAACTTCAACTAAATCTGTCACACTCCTAACACATCGTCGGCTGAGATTTATTTTGAATCAAGCCCAAAATCAGTAAATATTAGTAGGTATTTGTATTTGGTACAAAATAATTGTGCACTTTCGTACATTGTTTAATGTAATTCTTCAGTTTAGCCAATAATGAGTTCTATTAGGTTGTTCTACTAGCTGCACATGGTGCATTTTAAAGTGTTGGAGATATCAACTCAGATTAGTATAAATGAAGACTTGGTTCAAAATAATTCTCAGTCGACGACAAATGTAGAAACACCTTTCATATAAATTCATTTTCCATCATTGTGAATATTTTAGCGATTGTATAAAAATTTTTGTATGTAATTCGCGCTAAATGTGTTTTTAAGCACCTAACGTTACTTTGATAAACTCACTTATTGCAGTGTTGTAACAGATACATTTTATTTGGTGTCTAGATACAGATACAGATACTTTAGAAAAAATGTATCTAGATACAAATTTGAAAAGGTATCTAACTACAGATACATATACATTTGAAAATTATCTAGATACTTCTAGATACATTACAGATACATACAAAACCAAACCAAAAATTGTTTTCTTTTTACATACACATTTTACATGCAAAAGAAAATGCAAAAATAAGCACACGAACCAGCATTAAGAACGCGATTGTTTATTCGAAAAACATGCGTTATTGTCATGTTTCGACGGTCTGATATACGTAATAGATACAAGAATAGACTAATACACAATGAAATAGCAAATTACTGACTCAAACTTAAATTAAATACGAGAAAATTAACCAAAGCACGAAGGAAAAGTAAAAAAAAAATAATGCGCTTAATAATAAATCAATAACTAATTGTATGTAATTAACATGAAATGCAGTGTTGTAACCGATACATTTTTTTTTGTTTCTCGATACAAATACAGATACTTTAAAAAAATGTATCTAGATACAACCTTAGGTACTCAAGTAAGAATGTATCTAGATACGCATCTAGATACGTGAAATGTATCTAGATACTGTATCTAGATACATGTATCTAGATATATTACAACACTGACTTATTGTTTTTTTAACCACCAAACGTTAGTTTGATAAACTCACTTATTGTTTTCTTAAGCACCAAATGTTAGTGTGACAAACTCACTTATTGTTTTTTTAAGCACTAAACGTTAGTTTGACAAACTCACTTATTGTTTTTTTAAGCACCGAACGTTAGTTTGATAAACTCACGTCGGGTGCTTAAAAAACACTCACGTAGACACATATTACATAAATAGCTATTTAAATTCGAACACATCTATAAGGAGTTATTTAAGTATTTATATTGATTCTAGAATTTCATAAATTTGTTTAAGCAAACAAAAAGTTAGAATTAAAATTGACGAAAGTAATTACCTATTTTTCTAATCTCTAAAGGCCGCTGCTTAGAAAATTAATATTCTATAAATGAATGAACCACGAAGAAAATGCAAGTTTAATTATTTAAGGCTTAATCTATTCAGCATTCATTGCTCCGAGGAATGCTTTTCAATTTATTATTTACCATGCTATTAAAGCCGGTTTGTGGTCCCAAGAAGGGTAAAATGCAGTGGATGCATGCTTCTCTTTTCTAATATAAAAGAGAAGCATGGTAAAACGATCCGGAGTAAAATTTTACACATAAATAAACATATTTAAAAGACGATATGTTTTTTTAGATTTTTTTTCTGCTTTTGTAGACGAAAATGTACTTTTTTTATAATATAGTTTTAATGCATTATAGTTTCTATTATTATCAGTATCAGTTCATCACTGATTATAAATGTTATAACCACACATCTGGCATTTTTTCCTGCCAAGTACTATGTACAAAGTAGTAATTGTATAGCAGTATACTGCCATACTATTATATATACCTACATACTATATTATACAAGCAAACTATACAAGCAAATCCTTTCCTGCAGAGAAATATTGGCAGCTTTTCTTGGCCATAATTTGAAACGATCTGATCTAAAGCAAACTATTCTATAACAGCTATACAAGCAAACTATACAAGCAATATTCTTTCCTGCAGAGGAATATTTGCAGGTTTTCTTGGTCGTAATTTGAAATAATCTGATTTAAAGCACACAATATATTATGATTTTCTGAAAAATTCTACATTTCAACTACAGTTTGTTATAGGGGTTTCATTACCGGAAATCGACTAACCGGTTAACCGGTTTTACCGGCCAATATGGTTATTGAAATTACGGATAAATTTTTGACAAAGAATTCCGGTAATTTTTTTAAATTGTATGACATTCAATATTTATTCTGTAGTTAACCGGCTAATTAACCGGTTAACCGGATTTACCGGTCAATATGAGTAGTTAGGCTGTGATTGTTCTAAACCATCCCCGCAGAGATTTCGATTAAATTAATTCGCACTTTTTATTAGCGGTTTTAATCGACGTTCTAATCATCGCGAGCAATTACAATATTACGATTGCGGAAATTGCGAGTATCTTAATTAAAATACAGGATTACAATAAGATAATTACTACAGTTACAGGTACTTTAATTACAATTACAGGATTACAATAAGATAATTACAAACGGCGATCTGCGATTAACTTGTAATTATCCTATTGTAATCCTGTAATTGTAATTCAAGTACCGGTAATTGTAATAATTATCCTATTGTAATCCTGTAGTTATAATTAAAGTACATGTAATTGTAGTAATTATCCTATTGTAATCCTGTAAAGTATTTGCAATTTCCGCAAACATCCATAAGGATACAATATGCATTGCTCGCGGTGATAAGAACGTCGATTAAAACCACGAATAAAAAGCGCGAATTTTATTTAATCGAAATCTCTGCGGGTAGGTGGTCTAGAACTATCACAGCCTAACTACTAATATGATTAACGAAATTACCGGTAACTTTTAACAGAAAAAAAACTATTGTAATCCTGTAATTGTAATTAAAGTATCGGTAATTGTAGTAATTATCCTATTGTAATCTTGTAATTGTAATTAAAGTACCTGTAATTGTAGTAATTAACCTATTGTAATCCTGTAAAGTATTTGCAATTTCCACAATCATCCTATTATAATTGCTCGCGGTGATAAGAACGTCGATTAAAACCACGAATTAAAAGCGCGAATTAATTTAATCGATATCTTACGGAGGGGTGATCTAGAACTGTCACAGCCTAACTACTAATATGATTACCGAAATTACCGGTAACTTTTGACCAAAAACCCGGTCATTTCGGAAATTTCTTAAAATTATTTAACATTCGTTATTCATTCCTTTTAATTCTACATTGTAAAGGAATTTCTGTATTTGTGCACACAAATATATTTTAGCAATTATAACTAAAATTTGAGGATTGGTAAAATTATTTCGTCGAGCCCCCTCAAAACAGTAAGATCTTCAAAAGCACACCAAGAATGAATATGGGAAGAAATTCTCTTTGATTTTTGATAACAGGATGAGATGGAACAACCTCTTATGTATGGTAAAATGATTCTATCAATAGAAATCATGTTCCAGAAAAAGTGTTAATGTTAATAGTACAAATAGCGCTGCGTTTAAAACGATTTAAATATTGAAATATCGTTTTCAGATCATGAAATTGATATTATTAACACGATTATATCTACATTGCTATTTATGAAATTGGCTGTAGAAATTTTAGGCGCAGCTTATTCTGCATTAATTAATTCCAATTTTAAACATACATTTATCATTGGTGAATTGTGCCGGATGTCGGGTGTTGGAAGAAGTCATTTGAAAAATATTCAATGATTAAAAAAAACATAATAACCATAATTTTTAATTTTAATGATTTTTTATATTTTTGTCTGGTTTTTGCCAGCGTTGATGTAAAATTTGATTTAAATCTAAATACCATTTAAGTCATATCAGTGTTGTTTTATAAATCATTGAATTTACTTTATCACACTTAATCACGGAGCAAGTTTTGCAATCGTACGGAAAAAAAAAGATTTTATAGGATTTACATGTTTTGGCATTCCCTGAACAAGAAATGACGATTTAAAAAAAAACTGTGTGTCTATGTGATGGGAAAAAATGGAGGAAAAGGAAAATATTGCATTCAATCCTCACTGTTAAAATTGCATTTTATCTACTTTTTACCTCATGTTAAAATGCAATTTTATCGTTTAAACCACTTAATCCCCCTTCCCAATATATTACGCTATATTTCTACATTTCTTAAGTCAAATGTAATTTTACCGTGTACAAATAACAATCCAAATATCGTGACCTGGCGCCTCCACCTTTAGGAAATAATCCAAATTAATTAATAACAATTTCGAGTTATGGAAAAAAAATACTCACCAATAAGGTTAGTAAACTAATTAGGTCAAAAAGATGCCTATTCCGTTTTCCGCGACATATTTTAATTTTTTTAAGTACGCGTTGAAATAATTACCCGGCGCCTCCACCATCGACAAATAATCAAAATTAATTAATAATAGTTTCAAATAAAAAAATTAAAGCGATAAAAATGCAGACAGTTTAATTATAGCGCCTATCTATAAAATATACTACAAATTAATATACAGGCTGTTGTTAAAGTATGGAATAAATTCATTATTTCGGAAATTGAAAATATTTTGAAGAAATCATCGGATACATCGATTTCTAATTTTAAAAATACAAATTTTATTGTAAATCTAAAATTATTGACACCATTTGTTTTTGAGTTATGAGTTATAAACTTTTTTTTTAAATAGCAACCATAATATTTTATTTGACTGACTCTTTTTTTCTGAATATAATGATAATATTTTTTGTACCTTACATAAGAAAAATCTGGCTCACACAAATTTTAGATTTATATCAAAATGTGTATTTTCAAATATAGAAAGTGTCCGAGAATTTATCTAAAATATTTTCAATTTCCGAAATATTGAATGTAATTCATACTTTCGAACACCCTGTAGAAGTTACCGACACTGAATTTTATCTATTTGGGAAGTTGGCAAAAAGTTAAATTTTACGAGCATATCAAGAATGTGCCATCAAAACAGTTTATCAAAATATCAAAAGGATTAGAAACAAAATTTCAAAAACTTTAGAGGTATTCAGATACTGAATAAAGCACAAAACTTACAGTTAAAATTACAACATTTTCATTAAAATATGGTGAGTTTCGTTACAGGTATACAATATTGTACCTATAAAGGTATCAACGTGAGATTACAAAAAGAATATTGAAAATATGAATATTGAAAATTTCCGAAATATTCAACCGAAATATCAATAAATTTAAAACGTCCAGATTTGTAATCAAAATAGCAATGCGAAAAAATGTAAATGTTTCTAAAAAGTAGACAAATCTACAAAACTTAATATTATTAACACACTATAACACTTTTAGTGTGTTTTTATTGATGTAATTTTGTTTAGATAAGTTTAATAATGTTCCTTAAATTCTTTGAAAACTGTACGAAAGTTACAATCTGCAAAACTTGATAAAAAAAAATTAATCAGACTTATAAAACTAAGACTCCAAACAGTTTGGGCTATAACAATATTCAGTAGAGCATTAACATTTTTCAACCAAAAAAATACCGGTAATTTACCGGTTAACCGGGTTTTACATAAAATATTTTGAAAGAAAATCTCGGTAATTTTGGATGTAAATATCTATCGTTTAACATGGCATTAACGTTGACATCGTTTCACATTTGAGAATATTTCTGTTTTTAAAATTAAAATGGCAATGGTGTGCAATTTAAACAGGGTACCTTATATATAATTTACATATTTGTAATAGAAATGTGTATTCTGCTTAAATGGCATTTCTATAGAATATTCATTCATCGCATTATAGTCAATAATCCGAGCACTTTAAATCAGTTGTTTACATGTACATATTCGTTTATTGGATTGAGCTGCAATTGTGCCCCGAACGAATCTAGATCGTCCGTGAAATGGTTTTTAAATTGCTTTATACGCTAATTGGATGTCTGATTATAGGTATTACCGCTTCGCTTGTATTCGGGTTAGTATGCTACAGCAAAACTGTAATGTAGGGGGTAAGTGATAATCGTTATTTCTTAGCAACATAGCATTATAAAGTATGTTTGCTTTCAAACATAATATTATATATAATTTGTGTTTCTGCATAAACATGGTGAACATAAATTTTTAACAATATTAACTTTAATATTTCGCGAGAATTTGCTAGTAAATCAAGTTATGCGTTTCCTGATATCAAAGCAATGACAAGCATTAGCCCGCCGAACTTGCACATAATTCAATAGTATATTGCACAAATAAATATATTTTGATGTACTTAAATTAATAATAATAATAATGATGTCTACTACTCATTTACCTACAGCTTAATTGTTCGGTGCACCAATTTTGTGTTATCATTAATTACTAAGGAAGTGAATATTAATATAAGCTAGTATAACATAAACTTAGATATTAATAAATCAATAACATCCTCCATTTCATTGCTTTTCCCTATAAATATTTTCTACATGATTTTTGTTCCGTATCCCACTACATTTTCCGCATTTATACCAAATGTACATTTATGTTTACTCACACCAAACACTACCAATTTCCATTTTCTCGTTTAAATATTTAAATTTTGCAAACGTCCGTTTCGCTCCATTATTACGTCCTCGTTTCAAGTACTATGGAATGTAAAACAAAATCTTGTTTGGAGCTCCGAAACCATACATAATGTATTTTGGAGCTTTAGATTTCGAACTATGGAATCAATATAAAAATAGACATTAATCTAAGGTGTTAAAGTCCTCACAGGTGCTCAACAAATCAATTATTATAAAAATTGATTTGAATCATTATAAATGAAATCACGATTAATGTTAACTTATTAAGTTTGGTCGTAATTTGTTACCTAAATAATAATAATAATATCTTTATTGGTGCTATCAACAATAAGTTCATACATCATTCATATTTCGGATTGAATACAAATTTAAAATCAGTATATAAAACTAAAAATATAAAATCTATTGTACATATATAAAATAATCATCTTAAAAATTGTAAGAGATATAAAATATAAAATACGAGCCCTAGAGAGTAATTGATAATACATAACGATAGTAATATATTATATTATAAACAGTTACACATAGAAACTAAAATTTACAAAGCAGCGCTGTTCATAAAGTATTCATCAAATGAATAAAAAGCAGATTTAGTTGGATCGTTCTTTCACCAGTATTTAAACTGAATAATAATAAATACTCGTGTGAATAATTTAATGTTATATTAATCACTTTAAAATGAACAATTATTCCGGTTATATTACACATTTGTACCTTTAGGTACAATATTTTAAAAAAAAAGGTAAAAAAGTTAAACCTAATGGCTCGTAATTTATAGTTATATTTATTATTGTAAATATAATGTACAACTATTCCAATTTTATTACACATTTGTACGTTTATAATATTTTGTTTTGTCATCAAAATAGAAAAAAGGTTTCAATAAATGTTCGAAGCTTTTGAATATGACGCATCAAATGCTTAAGTTTTGTTAATCTAGTAGTTCTAACAGCATCATTCATAAAAATGTATACCGTGGTTTAACGGTGGTTTAGCGGTGTTTTATAAAGGGTTACCAAGGTTTCTAAGATTAAACCACAACCCTACAGTGTTATAAATAACACTGTAAGTTTTTTCTTTCCACTATTGGAGCAACACCAAAACTGATATTTTGTTAATCTCAATTATAAGTTTTTCTTTTTCACTGTTCGAGCAACAGCATATAAAATAATATACCAGGAAAAAAATTATATTCAAAGAAAGTTTGATTTATATTTCCGTGTAAAAACTAATGTATCTACCTAACATTTCACAATTGGACACATGTACACAAGGGAAATAGTTCGCTTTCCTCGTGAAACTCCGTGTATTTGTAATCATAACATACGCTTTGCAGGAATTCATTAGGATTACAAGTGCTAAACTTCTGTATGTACTATATGCATTTCATCGATTTAATTTAATTAAGCCTGGAATGGTTTCGAATAATGGAATTGATACCCGAAAATTTAATCCACCGTGCGATAATTACGTTTGAGCAAAAGCAGATGAAATTGGCTTTATTTTAGGTAAGAGTAAAACATTAGTTTATTGTCCGTAGAAAACAAATATCGACCAATAAGTTTCGTAGTTTATCATGCCTAGTGTCGAAGTTTAATCTCAAATTTTATCGTGCGATAATTACGTTTGAGCAAAAGCAGATGAAATTGGCTTTATTTTATGTAAGAGTAAAACATTAGTTTATTGTCCGTACAAAACAAATATCGACTAATAAGTTTCGTAGTTTATCATGCCTAGTGTCGAAGTAAAGTCTCCAATTTTTATCAATAGTCTAATCGACGGTCGCACTTTAAAATTTGTTCATTCAGTTGTAGTCCTAATGCAATTTTTAATGAGAGAATCATAAGCAATTGAGCATGATAGAAATATTGCACATTCCAGTTATATCGCTTACCGGCTACAATAATAGCGTATCTCAAAAGTTTCCTAAATGTTTATCACATTAACTAAACTCAGTTTAGTAAATGTAGAAATCCTGCAAGATTAAAAAAAAAATGCCTTGGAGAAGCCGAATTAGATATAATGAATATCTAATTCATCAAGAATTAGAATTAGAAGAGATAGTTCAGAAAAGTTTTCTCAAAATAAAAGTCCAAAAATTTATTTTGGAATGTGCCAATATTGCAATCATTGAGCAATATATTAATTGATGTTCGAAACCATTTGCAACAATAGTATCGTATACAATAGTCTTAATAAAATAATAATACAAATAATTAAAAAAATAAAATTATTAATAATAGTATTCAATAACCTAACCTAACCTAACCTAACCTAACCTAACCTACTTAAATGAGTCCAATTAACCTAAAATCGATTAAAAACACATCTAGGTAATAATTAATAAATAAATAATAATTCCTGTGGACTCCACCTGCGAAGCAATTTGTTATACCTATATGTGACGATTTTTCGAACATTCAATTTTTGGAGGAAGAATATTAATCCAAAATGCTTATGAAATAAAACAATAGTAATATTTTTAGTATACTGCTTTTCACAGATCTTAAAATATTGCTTGTTTTCCTCTGCCAAATTAGTATCAGAAAGTGAAAACATACCAAGATCCCATTTAAAAACATAACAAATTATTATATTATCGTGGCTTTTTGCCATGTACAGACAGGTATGAAGATTTTTAAATGAATTCCCTCACATAAACATACATATGCATATGAGCAAGCACATATATTATTCGAAATTTAATTAAGCCTTATTTCAAAGGATATCCAAATAAATCAGATGTAATATCTTTATTACTCTGCCCAAATTATTTCGTATAATTAATATAGCTCGCCATACCCGTTATATAAGCACATTGCTTATATTTTCAAGGCACTTGTAATATGTTCATTGTGGGAATAAAGGAAGATTCTAATTATAGCCGCGTATGTATATAATTGTAACAAAAAATATAACACAAGTCTGTTTACATGTACTGTGCCTGCTCGGATGCTGGATTAAAGAACGTTGCTCCCAACCAGCACATTGCAGTTATTCTTGCAGTCATTCACAATTTGTTAATTATTGAATATCATGACAATTATGTAATTGGTCTGACTAAATTCTCCCAAATATGGAACATTTTAATACACTGATTTCTACAGTTACTTTTATTGATTTATTAATTTTTGTCCACAAAGCAAAGCTGCTACGATCTTTTGCCCACAGAAAATTTGCATATTAGGATAAAATATTTCAAAAATATTGTGTTATATTTTCTAAATTATTAATAAAAACCGCAGAGATATTATAATAGTAAACTCACACCTGCGGTCATTTATTTTTGTTAACGTTTTTAAATCTGGATTTTGTTCTTACTACTTTACAGAAAATATTCAGACTTGGGATACCTTTAACTTTCAATGATATATTTTTCAAAACTGTAACATATTATCAAAATTATTAACAAAAACAAAGATATTGTAGTGGCAAAGATACATCTGCAGTTGTTGATTTTTTTGTTGAAATCTGTTAATATGCGGATTTTGTTCCAACAGCTTTTCGGAAAATATGTAGATTTAGGAAACCTTTAACTCTGCATAAAATATTTTTCATGAAGTTGTTATATTTTCTAAATTATTAATAAAAACAGAGATATTGTAATAGTAAACTCACACCTGCATGCGTATTTAGGATAAAATATTTCAAAAATATTGCGTAATATTTTCAAAATTATTAATAAAAACAGATATATTGTAATAGTAAACTCACACCTACGGTTGTTGATTTTTTTTAACCTTTTAAAATCTGGATTTTGTTTTTACTACTTTACAGAAAATATGCAGATTTGGGATACCTTTAACTTTCAATGAAATATTTTTCGAACTGTAACATATTATCAAAATTATTAACAAAAACAAAGATATTGTAGTGGCAAAGATACATCTCCAGTTGTTGATTTTTTTTTGTGGAAACCTGTTAATATGTGGATTTTGTTTCAACAGCTTTTCAGAAAATATGCAGATTAGGACGCCTTTAACTTTGCATAAAATATTTTTCATTAAGTTGTTATATTTTCTAAATTATTAATAAAAACAGAGATATTGTAATAGTAAACTCACAGCTGCATGCTTATTTAGGATAAAATATTTCAAAAATATTATGTAATATTTTTAATATTATTAATAAAAACGGAGATATTGTAATAGTAAACACACACCTGCGGTTGTTGATTTGTTTAACCTTTTAAAATCTGGATTTTGTTCTTACTACTTTACAGAAAATATGCAGATTTGACCTTTAACTTTCAATGATATATTTTTCATAACTGTAACATATTATCAAAATTATTAACAAAACCAAAGATATTGTAATGGTAAAGATACATCTCCAGTTGTTGTTTTATTTTTGTGGAAACCTGTTAAAATGCGGATTTTGTTCCAACAGCTTTTCGGAAAATATGCAGATTAGGACGCTTTTAACTTTGCATAAAATAGTTTTCATAAAGTTGTTATATTTTCTAAATGATTAATAAAAACAGAGATATTGTAATAGTAAACTCACACCTGCATATGTTTTTAGGATAAAATATTTCAAAAATATTGTGTTATATTTTCTATATTATTAATAAAAACAGAGATATTGTAATAGTAAACTCACATCTGCGGTTGTTGATTCTTTTAACCTTTTAAAATCTGGATTTTGTTCTTACTACTTTACAGAAAATATGCAGATTTGGGATAGCTTTAACTTTGAATGATATATTTTTCAAAACTGTAACATATTATCAAAATTATTAACAAAAACAAAGGTATTGCAATGGTAAAGATACATCTCCCAGTTGTTGATTATTTTTTTTAAACCTGTATAATCTGGATTTTTTTCTTACTACTTTACAGAAAATATGCAGATTTGAGATACCTTTAACTGTCAATGAAATATTTTTCAAACTGTAACATATTATCAAAATTATTAACAAAAACAAAGATATTGTACTGGCAAAGATACATCTCCAGCTGTTGATATTTTTTTAAACCTGTAAAATCTGGATTTTGTTTCAACAGCTTTTCGAAAAATATGTAGATTTAGGACACCTTTAGCTTTGCATAAAATATTGTTCATAAAGTTGTTATATTTTCAAAATTATTATTAAAAACAATGATATAGTAATAGTAAACTCATACCAACCGTTGTTAATTTTTTTCGAATTCTGTATTTTGTTCTACAACTTTTTCTTTTCTTCTTTATTACTATTCTTCTTGGTTGTTCTTTTTTATTCGTGCCCAGAGAAAGGTTACCAGTCCAAATATTATAATTTTGTCGATATCGCGTTCCATTTTATGAATTTATATCACATTTTGATTGAGCTACGAAGAAGTAATGGCCATTAATTTTCATCTGTTATAGCTGTGGATTTAAATATTCTCAGTAAACATGGTAATTCACGAACAATGAAATAGGTGTATTAAATACTCGCATTAATCACAAATTATCGCATGTTCGAATAGTGATGATTAAGCTCCATTATAGTTGGTGAGAATATCATAATAAAATTGCTGAATTGCCTTCAGACAATGATGTTGCTGTAGCATATAACAAAAATACCAATGATTTCAGCAATCGCCGATTTATCAAATAATTACCGCAAATATTTGAAAGCCGGTTTATTAATTTCGACACGAAGAGTTTATGTAGTTCATGGGTTTGATATTGTATTTAATATTAATAATAATAATTTATTTAACGGGAACTTCCTTTTTTTTAAATATACAAAATACACAAATTTCACATGTGGGCATATACAAAACAATACGAAAATATAAATCGTAATAGGGTGAATCAAGAAGATCGTTGAGGTTTATTACATTAAGACGTTTGGTAAATGTCCTGTAGTTGTTAATAAATGGGGAAAAGTTGTTATTTTCCTATAATTTATTGTATTTCTCTGCCCATTGTTGTAATGTTTTTAGTTTTTTAGCTTTTAGTTTTTAGCAAAATATTGATGATAGCCAATAGCTATATCAATATTTGCACCGTTGAAAATTAAAGTAGGGTAATTCCATTTTTTTTAAATTCAGATAAGTCCAGAAATGCACAAGGAATATTGTCCGCTGTATATTTCTTGATTTTTCTCGACTTAAAACAAAAATGGACTTACCACACTTTGATTTTCAACGGCTCAAATATTAATGTAGCTTGCGGCTATCATCAATATTTTGCCAAAAACTGAAACTTTTCTTGGCTTAAAAATAAAAATGGACTTACCACACTTTAATTTTCAACGGCTCAAATATTAATGTAGCTAGTGGCTATCATCAATTTTTTGCTTTTCAATATCTCATTTTATGTACCTATAAGTCACTGACTGTGATTTTACTGTAGCATATAGTTTTTTTTTTAAATGATTTTAGCAATCGCCACTTTCAAATAAATACAACAAATAATTACCGTAAATATTTGAATGTCGGTTTATCAACTTCAGCCGGCATAAAGAGTTTATGCATTAAATCATGAGTTTGATATTTTATTTCTTTTCCCATTATCGTAGTGTATTGCGCATTTAGTTTTTAGAATGGCTATTTGCTATCATCAATATTTTATGTGTTATCAAGTTAAGAACAATTCAACGACCACATTCCGGTGCTCTCGAATTCGGAAACCCTAGGCTATGGGGGAGTGCTTGCCGTTCTGTAGTGCTGCAATTCTCGGCAGACCTTTTCCGATCGAGCAGAAACCGCACTTAATTCCAAATGGTAATGAAGATCTCTTTGTTCCTTGTAGTTACCGAGATTTGCAACACTTGAAATTCTAGGGTCTTGTGCCCTACCTGCCTTTAATTAGATCCACGGTTTCAATGTTTTCGTCATTGTGGAATGTTTATCAAGCTACTGCACTCATAATCTTGCAAGGTCGCTTACTTGTTATTAAATCTTTGTCCATATGAAATACAGTATATTTTTGACTATGCATTCGTCAAAATCTGTCCGACATCTCTCGAATTTTTCTCAGACTGAATTCCCTGTTTCATTAATAATACATTTTGACCACAGCATATAATTACCACTATATACTACATTCTTAGATTTGGAGAAATATTTTAGAGCTTATAATTACTACTACATAGTAATTCATCAAAAACAGCCTGACATCTCTCGTATTTTGCAGACTTAATTCTCTTTTTAAATACTAATAAATTTGTACCATTTTTCTAGCATATAATTACTACTCCTCGCCCTAGGTGGAGGAGTTGTAGGGATTATTATTATATTATTATTATTATTACTAGGTACTACATTCTTAGATTTTAAGAAAAACTTGTAGGGCTTATAATTACTACTACATCCTCAGATTTGAAGAAAATACTTAATTTTATAAGTTTAATTCATAGACGGAACATTATTTAATTCGTCCACTTCATTGCATTAGCTGCTGCTTATTCGTATACATGTAACTAAATTTCTATAACTCCGTCATGGTAAAGTGGGTGTTAAATAGGCAGCAGAAAATTGCATATCTATGACCTACGGACCCATTGAACTACCGGCAGGTATTTTAATCATCTTATTAATGTATCTACTGATGATACAGTTTACCAACAAAATATACATTTAAACGATTAATTGTTTTTTTTTTATGAAAAAGGAAAACATGAATCTTATTAGTTCAATGTAAGATAAGTATACTCTGTTCCATTTTTGCATTCGTATGCATTCGTCAAAATCTGTCCGACATCTCTCGAATTTTTCTCAGACTGAATTCCCTGTTTCATTAATAATACATTTTGACCACAGCATATAATTACCACTATATACTACATTCTTAGATTTGGAGAAATATTTTAGAGCTTATAATTACTACTACATAGTAATTCATCAAAAACAGCCTGACATCTCTCGTATTTTGCAGACTTAATTCTCTTTTTAAATACTAATAAATTTGTACCATTTTTCTAGCATATAATTACTACTCCTCGCCCTAGGTGGAGGAGTTGTAGGGATTATTATTATATTATTATTATTATTACTAGGTACTGCATTCTTAGATTTTAAGAAAAACTTGTAGGGCTTATAATTACTACTACATCCTCAGATTTGAAGAAAATACTTAATTTTATAAGTTTAATTCATAGACGGAACATTATTTAATTCGTCCACTTCATTGCATTAGCTGCTGCTTATTCGTATACATGTAACTAAATTTCTATAACTTCGTCATGGTAAAGTGGGTGTTAAATAGGCAGCAGAAAATTGCATATCTATGACCTACGGACCCATTGAACTACCGGCAGGTATTTTAATCATCTTATTAATGTATCTACTGATGATACAGTTTACCAACAAAATATACATTTAAACGATTAATTGTTTTTTTTTATGAAAAAGGAAAACATGAATCTTATTAGTTCAATGTAAGATAAGTATACTCTGTTCCATTTTTATTGTTAAGTAAGAAGGCTGTGGTTTCATTTTATAAAGTTTTACACATGAAAACAACAATGATCAGTGAAAAAATTATTAAATGTCAGATTTCTAACAACTTTGCCTAATAAATAAATAAAAATGTAAATAAAAATTGCAAATAAATTCTGTACTCAATAGATACTCAATTTGATGGCAACATTGCCCACTGTCATAAAATATAACCTGTTTTTTTTTTTAAATATAACCTTTTTTTTAAGTCTAGTGACTTTTTACATTGGCCAACGAAACTGTCACCTTAACACATCCAACTTGGCTAAAAATAAAAATGGAACAAAGTTTATGAAGAAATATACAATAATTTGCATAATATTTTACTATAGTAATCTTAAATAGTAATCAAATTTTAAGCAAACTATCTACATTCATCACACAGTTACATCTAATATTAATTAATAATCTAACAATATTAAAATTATCGATATGTTAAATATTTGGTTCGTTGTAGTTATTTTATATCATGAAAATTTTTATGCCAATGTAATTTTAACTTAATTAAACAATAAAGTGATACTGCGATATATCCTATAAATACCCCATGTTGGGCAAATATTTTCATCATTAGTATCACCCATGACGTCCGACGCCATCACAAACACCATTAGGGAACAAATAAATAGACGCGTCCACGTCACTCTGAATTACTCCCTATTACTTTTCTAAACATTTGGTGGGCATCATTGTTTTAGTTCCCCAGCTTTTTATACGACCTCGCTTCTTAATTATTTCGCCGAACCACTCTCCCGAAGTCGTCCCCTATTTAAATTAATTGAATTAATTAATTGAATCACAATGGCATGAGCAAGAAAAATATGAGCGGCGCCATTTGTATCTCGTTATTCCAGTCGAGTTGTCCTGGTTAATTATTTCATTATGAACCAAAACATAAGTTGTATTTATGTCTTATTTGAAAGTATTTTCAATAGAACGATTCAATTTGTTAAAATATACCAATAATTGGCTAATTATACGTTATTAGGCTGAACAATAGGGGAAAAATCTTAAAATTTGCTTTAAAGTACAATTATCTTACTATACATATACTAATTATTAGTTAAAAATTATTTTACTATACAAATTGTACATAAAAGAAGGAAATCATGGGGATTTTCGAATTGTTGCTCTATAAATTATACATATGTGGAGAGTTGCAATTTAAAAATCTCCACAACTTACCTCTTTTAGATACACTTTATGTAATAAATATAATAACTGAGGGGTCTAGAAGTAAACGGGTTAGTGCATTTTTGGTAGTTCTGAGATAAATGGCTTTAAAGTTAACTTGAACTTCAAAATTCCAGGAATAAGTTTAGAAAACTGTGTTAATATTTTATTATGTTTGGATTAAAATATGAACACAGTTTTCTTAACCTACTCCCGGAATTTAGAAATTCAAGCTAACTTGAAAGCCATTTATCTCAGAACTATCAAAAATGCACGTAAACCTTTATATTTCTAGACCCCTCAACTATAATTTATAATATATAATATAAACCTAAGACATTTTCCACAATAAATTTTTAATTATACAGATTTTATTCACCGTTTTCTAGAAGAAAATGTATGGTAAAAAATCGAGCTAGAGTTGCAAAACCTCCTTATAATCATGTACAATATATTCATTTACATTTCAAATAAATTTATTGTTGTAAATATTTAAAAATAAATTTTATTATGTCGCCTCTTATGGACATAGTGGCGAGATTTCCACTAACTGCATGAGTACATAAACTTAAATCGAGGGGACAACCTCAAGTTGAAATGGAATCGGTTTGTAATGTGGTAAAACAATTTTTTTCAAATTCTCAGGAGTCACTTATTCACACAGTTTGCCATACGCATAATCGACTGTAGAAGAAAGAAACTTTCAAACGTGAACTCATAGAACCTTACATACTTTCTGATGTGTAGGATATATTTGTCAAAATCAAATTCAAACCATACGTGTCGTAAAATTTTATTTCCTGCCACAGTGTTTTCTTGTCTGTTACTTATAAGCAATTAAATCAGCCTGCATGGTTTCCCCATTTAATCACATTTTCACATTATCAAAAATATTATGCCTGTGATATTAACGGTACACTGCCAAATTATTATACATTTGGCACTTAAAAACCTTATTTTTCAAGATGTGCATAAAATGGAACAGTGAACCATTTTGTGCATATCTTGAAAGATAAGGTTTTTAAGTGTCAAATGTATAATAATTTGGCAGTGTACCGTTAATAACACAGGAGTAATATTTTTGTAGTAATAATAGTAATAATTCAGGAGTAAAATTATTTAACTCGTTCACTTCATTGCATTTGCTGCTGCTTATTCTTGAGTAATATGTTTGATGTGAAACCTCGAGTTTTTCGAAGGTACGGAGATGAACAACTGAAGAGTGGAAGTTAGAAAGGGCGTATGTGCCAAAAATATAGTATTGAGATAATCGATTAAAACTAAATTTGTTAAGGTTTATTAAGTAGGTATAGATACTGAGGGAGTTTGTGGGCACTTTTTTTAATTAAATATATGCAAGTAATACAAATCAAAAAACAAACTTTTTCCCCTTCGGATTTGCCACAATATGATCAATGGGTAGATCAATGGCTCTAATACTATAGAGCTGTCCAAAATGCTGTTACCTAGGAGAGTTTTTAACGTAACTTATAAATTAAAGGTTTTAAACTGTATTTGCTGGTAGAAAAGACATGGATGATAGAAGACGTTTATTACCAAACACCAACGTTGCTATAAAGAGGAAACGTAGTTAGCTTTCAATATATTTTGCTTATTGAAATACTAACTACGTTTCTTTGGATTTATAAAACATCTTCAATGTTAATCAGCTCTTTATAGGAATATTGGTGTTTGGTAACAAACGTCTTCTGGCATCCATGTTTTTCTACCAACATAAACAGTTTAAAACCTTTAATTTATAAATTACGTTAAAAAGTCTCCTAGGTAACAGCATTTTGGACAGCTCTATAGTATTAGGCCCCACCCCCTTTGGATTTGCCATAATATCATCAATTGGAAGATCAATGGCTCATTGATCTTCCAATTGATCATATTGTGGCCAATCCAAAGGGGGTGGGGAGGAGTTTGTGTCATCATGAGGCACTCTTCAACGCTCAACGAAGATAATACCAGATAAGTGTATACTTCTTCTTAAAGTTCCATCTCCAATCGGAGGTTGGATACCAGTTATTTCCTACGTATTTATACACATGTTTAGTTAAACATTTTCACAAATTGAGTGGAAATCAAGGCTTACAAGAGGAATATATCTGTGTGTAGTATGCGATTGAAACTAGAAAATTTGCAGATATTTGAATAACATGAACAAATGTACAAAATATTTCATAGCATCAACCTTTGGAATTAGCTTTCGAAATTTAGTTTTTTGGGGAGCACCGACTTCATAACATTATTGAAGACAATTCTTCTGGTGTAGGATATCGATTGATATCATCATGGGCGCAAATGACTATACATAAATTACTATACAAATATCATATCTATTATCCCATGCGATCAACAATTATTTAGATAAAACAAAGCCCTTGAGAAGTTGGAAGTATGTCTGCTACATTACAAGATGTCTGTTAAAATCTGGTTGCAACAATTCATAATAGGCCTGTATTTTGTAGGTATGCATATCTAAGTCTTCTTCAACATTTTTTGGGAGGTTCCAAAGAACCTCCTTTGGTTCACAGCCGCCCCTTATCTAAATTATTGTTGATCGCATGGTATGTGCAGTAGCGGGGAGTAAAATATTGTATAATCACCTAAATTCAAAGGACCGATACTAACTTGTTGTAGTTGCTGGAAAGGTTCGCTAATCTTTACAATATTTTCAAATTTTGCGGTAACAGTTGTCGGTTTTCGGGAGCATCTTGCTAGAGAACCGGGTTCTCATCATCAACCGGAATCATCATTGTCCTTGATTGTCCATTTATCATTCTCTGGTTCTCAAAATCCGATAATCCGATAATAGATTTCTGAGATTTCCTAAATCGTTGTAGTTCTGAAATGCCCTAATAAACCGCTTTAGGCCTGTTATGTCGCAATCCCGTTTACCAAGAACCCTTAATGGCACCGGCTATAAACGAATTTAGCGAAGTGTCGTAATCTGGGGAAAAATGCAAATACGAAACCAATCATAAGGTAATAAATTCGTACACAATAATAATCTACTTGAAATTTCCAGACTGATATAATATGCACTTAACAAAACGATCGAAGAATATGTTAATTAAGGTAGCGAGTAGATTTACATTTAAAATGTTGTATAATCACCTAAATTCGAAAGACCGATACTAAATTGTTGTGGTTGCTACAAAGGTTCGTTAATCTTTACAATATTTTCAAATTTTGCGGTAACAGTTGTGATTTTTGGCGAGCATCTTGCTACAGGGGTGGGGGAATCACCAAAGTCACTGATTGATTCATTTATCATTCTCTGGTTCTCAAAATCCCATAATAGATTTCTGGAATCTCCTAAATCGTTGTACTTCTAAAATGCCCTACCAAACTTTAGACCCGTACCAATTATGTCGCAATCCCGTTTACTAAGAACCCTTAATGGCACCGGCTATAAAAGAATTTAGTGAAGTGTCGTAATCTGGGGAAAAATACAAATCCATAACCAATCATAAAGTAATACATTCATACGCAATAATAATCTACTTGAAATTTCCCGACTGATATAATAGGTACTTAACAAAACTATCGAACAATATGTTAATTAAGGTAGCGAGTAGATTTACGGATTTAAGGCCATTGATCCATTACAAAGAGATTCTGTTAATTGCAATGCTACAACTATATCCATGGATTTTATTGTGGTGCTACCTAATGCAAAAATTTGTTAAATCAGATATTAAAATTTGTAAAGTATGAAAATAATAAAGTTGATGGAGGAAGCCACTATGTGATAATTAATCATGATGATACAAAAATGAAACACGTTACTACATTTTTTATCACTTTATTTTTTCGTTAAACGCGACTGCAGTTTCAACCACAATTAGGTCATTCTCAAGTGATTCAAAATACAAGAATGTATTTTTAAGTAGAAAAACTTGCAAGTTGGTCTGCAAAATTTCTGATGTGGCCACGACGTGATTTTGCCATATTATTTTACAATACAATAATATGTACTTATTACAAATAAATTATTTTAAAAATAGCAGAGCTGAGGGTTAAAGTAAAGTGAACTAATGAAGTCCAACTAATTTCCCCCAAATAATATGTGGAATGCACTTTTATTAAATATGAGGAGCGTCATGCATAACCATACATGTACTCAAAAAAAAAATTGTATTTTTTGTATTTGACTTATCTGTAGCTTAGCCAATGCTTTGGCGATTGTACTTTCCTATGGGCATGTCTCAGAATAAGCTGATTTTTTTGCGCAAATCTAATATAAAATTAGGATTTAAATCAGGAATTACTACTAGAAAAAAACAACTCATTAGGAATATATTATGGTCGTGTGCTTTTGCATGGATCCTCCTCATATAATTGATATATCGTCGCATTTAGAAAATATTCGGACAACATTAAAATATTGTAAGAGTTGTGCACCAACTAGTGATTTACTTATTTTTAGTTTAGGATTATTATTTGTTTTTATGCTGTTGGAGCATTTTGGAACAAAATTAAAATATTGTAAGAGTTGGGCATCAACTAGTGATTAATTTAATTTTAATTTAGGATTATTATTGGTTTTTATGTCGTTGAAGATTAACTCTTTTTTTTTCTTCTAAAACTCCTACAAATCTAAATTTTGTTTGTATGTTACTCTTAATCAAAAATGTACTAAATGTTTAGTTAAATTTATCCGAGTACAATCAAGGTACTATTGTATTTCGTACAAAAGTATGCATATAGAACTAGCTATACAAGAACTAGCGAAACAAATAGTTTCGGCACCCCCATCGGTTTGTTTTGAGCCCATTAGTATAAAGTTGATCAACTAATTGAAACGGGGAGTTGGAGCTTGTGAAAGTATGTTTAGACATAAAACGTAGCACCTTTTTCACAAAAAACATTTATTTTCACTAAATGTGCATTTCAGTCGCCAAGCGACCATCTTCAGTAGTAGATACGTACTGATCGGAACAATTTTAATGCATATTCTTATATAGGATTACAAAATTACAACTAATATTTATTTACAATACACAATGGGGAAAAATTATAATACATGGGGAAATTTAATTTAAATCTGTGCACAATAATGAGATATACTACGAAGTCGTACTTTCTTAATGGGTGGGACATTAAGAGTAAATCTTTCCTGGAAGAGGTTTAGGAACTGTAAGAGTGTTAATAAATTCCAACAACCGATTGCTTAGCGCTGATTGATCAAAGTTCAATAACGATGATTTGTACTTTTTCATGTAAATCGCTTCGTAAGTGTTTAAGTTGTTGCCCTTCACGTTTTTTAGTAATTTTACATCTTCTAAGTTAAACGTATGTCCCGTATTAAAATGGTGTGCAGCCACTGCCGACTTATCCACGCAATGTGTTTTCGCGTGATGCATATGTTCTTTATACCTTGTGAGTACATTGCGTTTGGTCTGCCCGATATAGCAATCTTTACAGTCTCGACATTTAATTTGATATATGCCTGCTTTCTGTAAATTCGGTTCTTTATCTAATACATTAGGAAGCATCATTCTTAATGTATTGTTATTTGAGAAAGTGAAAAAAGTGTTTTAGTGAAAATAAATGTTTTTTGTGAAAAAGGTGCTACGTTTTATTTCTTAACCTATTGAAACAAAGCTTCTTACTATAGTTTTCATTCAACTTGTGTTCATCTACATTCGTTCAATTAAACTTGATTCGTGAGAACGCTCCATAAAGTACATAATAAATAAGAGTAAACTTTCAGTTTCCAAGTACTAATGTATTTCCTACAAGACGTGTGTATATTAAGATTAACTTGTGTTAAAATATTTTTTTTATATTTTCATTAAAGTAAAGTATTCATAAAATACATAATAAGAGTAAACCATTCACTTTTATTTTTCCATTGTTAACCGGAAACAGGTCACCCAGTTACGTTGCGAAACTTTAAAAAATCAAATTTTACCCAAAATTAATTAACGCTTTCAATTACTGAAGGGGATACAAATTCACACATTAATTTGTAAATAGTAATTTTGTAATACGTCCCTAAAACATAACATGTATTACACTCAAAATCTGAAAAGTGAAAAAGTTTTTGGCACAATTACAATGCTTATCTAGATACAGAGCGTTCAAGAAAGTGGTGTCAACTTTTACGCTGTATACTAATAGATGACACTGTTCAAGATGCAAGTCAAATATGTTTTTCAATGTTGTTGAAATGTTTCGTAGGATGCAAGCAAATAATTACTAACTTGATTTCAAATGTTATCAAATATTTTTTAAGGTAGTTAGCTTTTTTCACGTTTTTCGCATTGTAGGCTGTCATTTTGAATATAGGCACCTTATTAAACAAAGTATCTGTCATTGTGTTATTACAATACCGATCGTTTGATTGACAGAATTAATCACATTTAATTGTTTATTGTTTGATTGCTGCTTATAATATTTCACCATTAAAAGTTCGAAACGGCTTATGAGTTTATGAGTTACGAAAAGTTTGATATGTTAGAATGTTTTATTCTGAGCAATAATAATTCTGAAGCTGCATTTTTGGAAGATTAAAAAATAATCTTATTAATTATGGGTCATTTAACAAACCAAGATCAAATAATTATAATATCCAAGATGCTGAGGAAGTTGCCGTCAATGTTATTGCAATGACAGTTGCAAATCCTTCGATTTCAAGCTGTCAAATTGATACTTTATGCTGGATGCTCATTTGTATTTTTGATAAGGTTCGATGATTATTGATGGCAATATCTTTACTATGTTTAATATTGTGTTTCTTTCTTCTTGGATTATTAAATGGCCCATTATTATCGACATATTCTATTAATTAATTCTCGTGGATTGCTATTTCTGAAAATGACACAAGCCAACTACGCGAAAAGCCTTCAAAAATAATAATTTTTGATAAAATCAGATTGAAAATTAAGAATTGGCCCCACATGTCGTATATTGTTGAAAAGAGAACTCTGAGTACCATATAAAAAACCACAACTTTATGTCAACTCGAATTTCGAACTGTATTTAGAAAAATTGACTACGCCGCTGCATTCTTATCAAAAACGTGCCTGCAGAACGTAGAAACTATTTTTTTTTCTATTCTCATAAATAAGCGACCTACAGCCATAAAACCAAAAGTCGAAAAATCGATTTTTGCGAATAGCTCGCAAACAAAAAAAAATAGCCAATTTTGCTTTTCACCGTTAAGTTTTTTCTCGAAAAAAGAGATGGGGGGGGGGGGGGGGTCCATTTTATCATACCTGTTATAGTTATCGAGATTCCATATTAAAATATCGAAATATGCCCACAATGTACAAACTAGAAAAAAATCATGTATGACAATGTAAGACTATTTCTGGATAAAATTTCATTTTATAAAAAGATAAAAGATAATGTACCTATTTGATTAGATATCGTTAGGTACTACTTTTTTAGTTTTTCTTTTGTTTTAAATATATATTGTGTATTTATTAGTAATAGTATCTACAGTGAAAATTAATTATATTGCGAAACATGAACCGTTCTACTTTTTACATTGAAATTAAATTTTACATAATGAAATGACAATGTAACAGAATACGAGCTCGACATAATATCTGGGTTACGTATCGTCGTCCTTTATGTAGGATTAATTTATTAACAAACGTAATGTATAAAATATGTCTGTTGTAACGTGTATTATTGTGATAGTTAATATAGCTGCTCTGTTGTGGTTTAGGTGTGTTTGACGCAAAGTTATATTAATAACGCAAGCTTTATTTTGCATTTACGCGAATAATAGACCAGGAGCTAAATAGGAAACTAAACAATAAGTGGATATCGGTGAAACATGATGAAGTACGTCGAACAATCGCAAAGTTTGCTTGTAAATAATAACTAATGACGTGGCACAAGTTCAATGGCGTAAATTTGAGAATTGATTTTTATCGAATTGTTTCCGCAACTTGCGGGTTTAATCCATGATTAATAGAATAATTTTCGTTAATTAGTGGGCGCCATTCTTGTGGGAGTTTTCGTGCAGCGTTCAATTTTGAAACTAACCCATTTCCATTGAATGCGTGTTCGACTTGACGTGAGTATCGAACAAATTCGTGAAACATTCCGTTTCACCCCCGAGGACTTGAAACTTACCACCGCCACATTGCCTCACGTGTGTTCAAATGTGTGGATTGCTGCACACTGCACACAAACTTGCTGGCCACGTGCGAAACGTGCTAGTCACTAAATTCAGGGGGGAATAACTGCGCTTTTAAATGAGCAGGATTAATGAAGCCAAATGAAAACATGCATATAACGTAATTAAGTTTAAACAGGATGGGAAAGAATGCAGACGTAACGTTTAAAGTGGCCCACTTTTTACTAAATGCGATTTTTTACTCACCGCGAATACGCCACCAAGAGCGAAATTGTTTCGCACCTTTTGCTCTTTGATGTTTTACTTTCATTATTTCAAATATTTGCCGAGTCTCATTTTTATCTTTGAGGAGTTACTTTGCCCGAGCCCAGGCATCGGAAAAGTGGAACTATTAATCTAGCAGCGTGGGGGTCAGAGTGGCGTTACTAAATTGTTTTTTTGTCGGATGATAAAATCTCGTCCACCTTTGAACGCACCTATCGAAGAGTGTAAATCACTCATTGGTTCGGAAATAATTGGTCTTCGGCGTGATCACGGAGCGCGAATATGAACTCAGCTGTTAGATTAATGTACACGTAATGTATTAATGGGCTCTTTAATGACTTTCCAGAGATAAACGGTCATCGGTCATCTGAGATATGTGGGGTAAATGAACCAGCATTCCATCTAGGCTATGTGAATTTACTCGTTAAAACCTCTCGCCTCTCGTTAAACCGCCATATAACAACTAAACGTTTTACTGTGAAATGATATCTTTTATTTAGGGAACCATTCCACTTTCTTAATTTAATGACTACTGTTACTTCATCACATCTATCATTTTGATAGAATTATTTAGCAGCTAAGACTGTATTATTTTTAACACCGCCGCGAAAGGCAATTACAATTAATTGTTGCCACCATAAATTCCCCTTACTTCTAATTATTTGTGCCGGATGAAATAATTCGATTAGTAATTTAATTTGTCGGACCGGCAAAGTTTGGTTTTGATGTCGCGTTTATTATTTATATGGAACTGAGACGTATTGTTCTCTACTTTTACAGTTTACACATTATAATTAAATATACCAAAGTTTTAATAACTGTATTTCATCTAATAATATATCCTTCGCTTGCAATACGACTTTTTTTTAGAATCCTATAATCAATAAACTTTCTGCGTGTGATAATAATCTTAAAACGAGTTGATAAAAAACTTCAAATGCCAACAAGTCTCACAAATTCCGCTCACAAAAATAATTCCTACAAGTGAATAAATAAAAATTCGAACTGTAAGTGTTGAATAAGAAAATTGCAGATAGTAAATGGATTACCCCAAATTCAAACGACATGTGCCCCGTTCGACTTCTAAAGAAAATGTTTTCTAAACAGACACCTAACATTAAAACTAATCGCCTGTTTCTTACAGTCAGTTCATCCATTAATGTAACATGTCTGGTGATTCATAATAAAATTTCGCGATTTTGATAAATGTAATTCCGCTGATTATTTTGGTAATCTATAAACTTCAGTTAAAGAAAAGTAGCAATTATCCATTTTTCACAAAGACATTTATTTGACTAAATGTACATTTCAACCACCACGTGGTCATCTTCAGTAGGTAGGTGGTTGAAATGTACATTTAATTAAATAAATGTCTTTGTGAAAAAAAGATAATCAGAAGTAATATAACAAAAGCGTCAAAAATAATCGAATATAGCTGACGTATGCGAAATACGCCTAGTCCGCAGGACGAGACGTATTTTAAGGAACACATTGAGCAGTAATCGCTATATTCAGATTATTTTTGATGCTCGAGTTATATTCGGAGGACTATATACCGAATAATAAATGTAAATGCAAGAAATATTTTGTCAATTTGACTTTCGTGTATACATATTATGATTCACTGCAACTTGATTTTTATTAACACCTAAATTAAATTAAATTCATAATTATGACTTATAAGAACTTGATTTATTTATGGTATGTAATATTAAGAGTACAATTATTATAAATTACTGAGCCACTGGAATTATTATAATTATTAGATGAATGAAGAGAAACTGACGAAGAATTATTGATAGAAGAATTTTCAATTTCCGATTCCACTGATTCACTTCTTAAATTTGAAATAAGATTTTTATGATGATTTTCACTTAGATTCAAATAAGGTTAAATTGAAGCAGTATTGTTGTGTTGTATCATTTCTTCAGCGTTAATACCTGTACTTGATAACTGACTAACTGTAGACGATCTGTTAGAATGATTTGTTATTTTTACAAGTTTGGTATTTATTCCGATGCTTTTAGCAGCACTTTTTGTTCATTTGCTGATCTGATTGTATCCTAAGGGCATGTTTTTATACCAATAGCTATTTTCATGTTTTTCCCAATCTTTATTTACTGTAAGAAACAGGCGATTAGTTTTAATGTTAGGTGTCTAGTAATGTTTTAGAAAACATTTTCTTTACAAGTCGAACGGGGCACATGTCTATATTGTTTGAATTTGGGGTAATCCATTTACTATCTGCAATTTTCTTATCACCTCCTTGTGCTGTTTTGGAGAAAATTGTGTTGTATTCCATCCGACCTGTTGGCAAACCGTAATTGTTATTTCTTCTTTGAAATATTCTATCAAGCAAGCACTTGCTTCTCCTCCTCTCCACGCAAGTTCAACACATGCAATATGGTAAAACTTTCGCTGTATACCATCGGGTGTACTTCCATTTAAAAAATATATAATTCTTATTTGTTCTTCATGGGTTAAAGCGGACGAACTGCGTTTTCTTTTTTTCCAAATTGCGTTCTAAAATTTTCCTCTTTGAATTGCGAGCATCTCTTGCTTTTTGAACGCTTTTAAAAGGATCTATAACACTTTTGAATTTATTATAATAAGTTGAATATGCTTAGCTGTGAGATTCCAGAGTGTTTTCAATACTCCTTCTTTATAATCATCACCATAACTTTTCGCCTTTTACTTTTATGTTGTAAGCCCAGTCTTCTAAAATTTTACATAATTCTTCACTTTCTTCTTTTATATCATAATTTCTTTCTGAAGAGAAGTGATCAAATTGTCTTATAACATAACATTCTGTTCGCAATGTATTAATGGGTTTTGTGGATGTGACGGATTCTTCGATTTTATGAATCTCGTCAGATCCAAATCGATTCATATTGACCTCTTATTATATACTGAATGCAAGAAATATGATGTCATTTTGACTTTTGTGTAAAAATATTATGATTCACGGCAACTTGATTTTTATTAACACCTCATCGAAATACGCAAACTAACGATACATTCGAAACACGCTCCAAGACAACCAGGTAATTAGTAATAAGCGCTGTAATACGAAGTAACTAAGGAAAATTCAATATTGTGATTGGTCCATTTAACTATGAGGTATATAGTCGTTAATATTTCACCAGCTCCAAACATTAATTTATAACTTCAGAATATTCGCAACAAAAAAGACAGATTCTTGTTTATTGAATTCCATGCAACAAAGTGCTCTAAGACGACGATGGCAATATTTTGTGTCACTTTATATTTTTCATGACAACTTTAAAGTGTAACTTTTTTTGAATAGTCTTATAAGTTTGTAATGATGCCCTTTACATTTTCTCATACAGTTTGTAACATTTTAATTTCGTTGGAATTAGATTATCAGGTGTATCCAAATTTAGTACAATTGTACAAAGAATTGTCAAAAGTGCATCTTTTAATGCACTAGATGCGAAATACTAATCAGTAAATTTTTATAATTTCAAAAATTCTAATACTATTCGAGCATTCGCCATAATTTAAACTACATATTAGTTTCTTCGTGTATTTTTTTGTCTGTTGTGGAATTATTTTCGCAGTAATTACTTAAATATTGAAAATAATGGACTTCCGTGTATCTACAATATGATTTTGTAATATACGAATGGCTTTGCCCAAAGGATTCATGTTACGTATTTCTTTTGGGTTAGGTATTTTGAATACAGAATTGAATTCGTTTATACTACGATGTCCTTTTAGGTCGCAAGCTCGTGGATATCTGAAATCCATATATTGTGTTACATATTTCAGTTTGACTAAATAAAATATAATACATAAAGTAGTAATTTATTTGAATTCTGATGGTTACAATGGATGTTGTAACTTGCTAAAGTGGACATTATAATATTTCGGAAAATTACAAAAAAACTATTTCAATCTTCTTAATTTATTAGTAAAAGTGGGAGTTAAAATTATGTGCAGGGTGTAATTTTTGAATTCACCTTTTCATATCAATCAATGCCCGTTAGCCCAATATAATTGGCATGATACGGCATCGATGTAATTATTTAATTTCCACGCGATGGCGCTCACCACAAGGGCCATATTCAACACATGTTGGAAATAATTTTTTGTGTCATTTGCAATTTACTGCTATTAATTTATGATGCGTTGACGCACGAGCGGACGGGAATTTATGCCATGGGCGTCGTCCCCCTCCTAAAATCCGATGCATTTAGTAATTCCAACAAATATATTCCGAACCCATTTCGCCGGTGCTCTGAAAAATGAGGTAAAATACATGCAAACACGACCGCAAATTTCCATGTAAACGAACCGCAATGTGCAAATGAATACAATTGTATCAAAGAACGTTTTATGTTTTCGCGTTTAGACAATAAACACGGCACGTTTAAAAATGCAGGATAGTGACTAGTGTGCGCAGCAGAGACAAAGGATCGTAGTTTCGTGAATTGTTGCATCCTTAAATCCCCCAAATCAAAAACAATGTCCCATGAAATGTAGAAAAGTTTAACATTGAAGGAACGCTAAAATGTGGATTACGGAAAATAGTTCTTACGAATAGATTTTTACCATATTGTAACATGTTGTTATGAGAATCCGTATTACATTCGTTGTCAACTTCTTTATATGTTATTATAGCTCGATTCTGCAATATAAATGAGAACCAAGTACATACCTATGGTTCATTCCAGGAAGTAGAAATATGAAAGTCTGATTTCTCGGTATAATATTTCGGTGGATTTCAGTAATTACTAAACTGGTCATGATTTAACAACATCGTTGCATTGTTTGAAATCCTCTGATAATTTTCGCTTAATGACATATTGATATGCGCACTTGCATAGGATTAAGTACGTGGACAATGGGAAGTTTGTACTCAGTAAATTGTTTAAACTTTTACACAAAGTAGCAGCCAATTTATGGGTTTTATAGTTTAATCTCGTAGTTGCTCTTCAAAATGCGGGCAATGAGAAGCCTGCGTGTAAACTGCAGCCAATACTTCAATTGATTTATGGAATATGCATTCATATTTGAAGCAGATCTGTAATTGGAGTGACAATTGCACATGGTCCGGCTTCTGTGCTGTTTTGGCCCTTGACACGCTGCACCATATACATTTTGCAAGCAGTTGCATGTCATTGGCTTGGCATCGACGACATCGTTTTCGTTTTGCTGCTCCTTTTTTTAAACGTCTTAGCCACATTCTAACGTACATACATTGACAGATCCCAGGATAGTTTCAATTGTATAATCAAGCGGTCCCGCCTAATATGGTACGGCAAGCGGCGTTTTGCCGAGAAATACCGTGAATCCCAGCATTGAATTGCAATGCAGTGGAAGTAGAAAAAAGTCCAAACCGCATATGTTCACAGAAATATTGATTGTGCTCTAATACGCCCCGTTTCTTTTGTTCTAGGTAAGTCTATTATTGGAAATTTTCCTAACGAAGTGCTGAACCCGTAAGTACAAATTAATTAGGGTATAAATTAAATTTGCTGTTATTTTTAATGCCGCTAATGGAAGGCATTTGATTATCGATTCGGTTTTGTTGCCGTGGCGTTATGGGACCAAATTAGTCTCCAATCTATCAAGGCAAAGCCAAGAGGCTTGCCATTATGTATATTATGTTATCGCGGATTCTCACGAAACCCGGGAATCAGTACAGTAACTATATTCCAAGAGCTCGTACATGCATAATCATGACTAGAACTTTCTTTACGTACACATTTTTAATCATTACGAATAATATGGAAGAATTTTATATTACATCTTTATATATTTTTATAACGTATGCATTACTTGCAGAATTGTGTCCCAACATAAATAATTACGTACTATTGATCGGAAAGTGTTTATACTACGTTTATAACTTTTAAATGTATTGCGGCGAAATTTAACACATAACGTTGCTCCCACAGGCATTACTTCGTATATGTACTGTCTTTTGTACTGCTCGTTTACTTGGCAATATAAACAGTTGTGTACGAATTTAGTGTTCGAATTGAATCTATAGTCTACACCAGGGGCCCCAAACTTTTTGCCAGAAGGGCCATATAGGAATTGTGTAAATTCTGGCTGGGCCTGACCTACATTTACCTATATTCGCACAAAATATTAATGTATCTACAATCTAAATGTAGACCAAAAACTATAATAAATAATATATTTTATGTAAACTGCAGAACATTTATATAAATTGCGGAAATTTATACAAAAAAAAAAAATTAAGTCTGCAATTATAAAAGTGTACCTACTACAAGTTTCTGAAAAGCTGCTCAGTTTACTGTTAATTATTAATTAATTTTCTAAGGCACTTGACCAAAGTTTAATTTAAAAAAATCGCAGATAAAATGATTTCTATTATTGTTTCTATTATTTTTCTGATACAACAAAAACATTTAAATAAGTGTAATCAAAAATACGAACGTAACAAAATAAAATACGATAACAACTACAATAATTATTTTTCTGGTACAACTAAAACATTAAAATAATTGTAATAAAAACAAAACAACACAACTAGAACAAGAACAAGAAACGCAGAAAATTATACAAAAAGTTTCAGTATTGTAACTAAATTTGCCTAAATGCATGTAAATCCAGACAAAGTGCAATGAAACCATAAAAACAAAAAAAATGAAAATATTACACTTGCAATAGTTCAAAAATATCAACTTGATCAAAGTATCAAAATAGATATACAAATAAATATGCATTACACCTAAAGGTTTTAGAAGTTTTATTAAAATTTCTAGAATCTGCAATCAAAATTTTCCAAAAGCTTCCAGTGTTTTTTAATCATAAATTTTGCAGTACAAATTAAACCACTTGTTATATCATCTACGAATGAGAATGGAATGGAAAATATATTTTTTATAATGAATTAAATAAAACAAATTTACTTTGTTACTTCCACAAACACATTTATTTTACAAAAATAATTTAGTGACTGCAGTTTACTCTATAGTCATTGTCAAACTATAGAGTAGTCGAAACTGCAGTCACTGAATTATTTTTGTAAAATAAATGTGTTAGTGGAAGCAACAAAGTAAAGTTGTTTTATTTAATTCATTTACCATGTTCCACAAAGTAACAGCTACCAGTATACAGTATATTTTTTATAATTTATGAAAGGGATAATAGATGAAATTAATTTCTTTAACTATTCTGATATTTTGATTTCAAATGCGAAATTTTCATAAGAATAATACACACGTAATACTACAAACAATAATTATTTGAAAATCATTGTTTTGCATTTTTTTAATGCAAATACATGATAGTATTATTCAGAGCTTCGAACCGTTATTTTTTTCGATCTTGTTTTCGTTACGGTTCAATTAAAAATAAAAATATCGTTTCTGTTCCGGTTTTCGTTCCGGCAAAAATAACGGTTTTTTGGTTTCTGGTTTTGGTTATTTCCGATTCGAAGCCCTGAAAATAGTTTCAGAATATTCCTGCAGTTTTCAAAAATATGCTGTAAACTTACTACAAATCTGCAAAACATAACAGATATAATACAAACTAAAAAAAAAATAAAATTCTAAACAGTTTTTGGAATTAGTAATTACAATAATAATAATAAAACATTATTTAAAAAAAAAAATAGTCGTACCGAAATAAACCGATGTTTATTTTCGATTCAGCTCCGGTTTTTGTTCAGACAAAAATAACGGTTGTTTCCGGTTTCTGGTTTTCAGTTCAGTTCCGTTGCGAAGCCCTGGTATTATTTGTTCATAAATTATGTATCTTAAAAAGTTCAGAATTTCAATCAATATATCAAAAGTATGAGAACCTTCAAAAATTGCGAACATTGTAGTAAAGTTTTATAGAAATCGCAGACAACTTGCAAATTGCATTTTGCAATTAATTATATCATATCATAATTAATAATTAAATAATATCAAATGCAAATGAATATATACCAATCTTTCAGCCATGTTAATAAAATAATTAATGAGATACTTACATAATATTATAAAGATTTTAGATCATCAGGATGGTTTCGACCTTCACTACGTGGTAGACCATATTAAAAAAACCGAGAAACAATTGCTATGTTTTTACCACAAAATGATTATTGATATATAGACATATACAATAAAATAACAAGCAAACTTTTCCTGCGATGGTTATTTTTGAAGTTATAAACATATGAAGTTACGCCTTCAGATTGTCTCTTTATATTTTTCCGAAAATTTCGCAGTCTATCATTTAAAACGGTCCCAAGTTGAATAACAAATTTGTTGAAAGCAATTTTTAACACAAATTTTGAGAAAAGAATCTGTATTTTCAAATTTTGATAAAGGCAATAATTACTAATTTGCTAATCATGTTTTATTTGTTTTGTTTATTTTATTTAAATATTTGTCCAAATATATTTAGCACCTTTTCTTGATATAGAATTTAAATTTAAAATATCTTCAGAATGACTTAAATTTACAATACAATTATAATAAAAAATTTCGAACCATAATATTTTATGTGATATTGTTAATCGAAATCTGTTTCACTGTGGACTTTTATATTTCTTTTATTATTTTTTGTTTCCAGATTTGTTGAAAGTCTCGTGAATTTTTCGTGAATAGAGATTTTGTACTGGCATTTTCTACATTTTTTACATTTTCTGGCAATTTTAAACAAAATATTTGATAAATTTTTATTTTTAGCATCTTCTCTTCAAATAGAAATTAAAGTTTCTACAAAGAAACAAGGAATGTAGATTTTTTAACAATTTTTAGCCCAAATTTTGAGAAACGAATCTGTATTTTCAAATTTTGATTAAGGCAGGAACACATCTGACAACTATTAAAGTAGTTGCCTATGTAAGTAGTTAGTTTTATGATTTTATAACTGAGGCCACGAAAGTGATTTCATGGCTCATTTCTCTCATATTTTTTTCATCTTAACCACCAACTTATTTGTCAATTTTGTTTGCGGATTTAGGGTCGTATTGGTTGGTAGTATGTGATATATACAGGATGGACACCATTTTAGAAACACCCTGTATATGAATAAATTCATAAACACTTCACTTCTTAAAATTTCAGAAATCACTAAAAAGTTTTATGGAAATTGAAAATTTCGAAAATATGCAGTCAGTTAAAGCGTCCAAAATATTGACAAACATATTAATCAGATAGTGCAGAGACTGCTAACATTATGTCAACTAATGTTACAAATTATGAAAATTGCCAAAAAAAATACAAAGTAAAAAATTTCTATTAAGTTAAATTTTCAGAAAAATGCACGAATCTTTTAACAAACCTTCAAAAGTTGATTATGAAACCCCAACAAGTTTTGAATTTATCAATATCACATCAAATATTATGTTTAGAGAAATTAAATTATAATTGAATTCTAAATTTAAATCATTATGAAAATATACTAGTTTTAATTTCTATTTGAAGAAATAGTGGTAAATATATTTGAATAATTAAATATTTTATTTGAAATTACCAGAAAATGTAAAAGTACAAAGTCTATTAAAACATTTTCAGAAAAAACCACCAGATTTTCACAAATCTTCAAACATGAATAAAAACAAAATATAGTTTTCCAAACAGTTTTGGATTGACAATATTACATAAAATATGTAAAATGTTTCGATTTTTTTTATTATACCTAATTGTATTGTAATTTTAAATGAATTTGAAAATATTCTAAATTTAAATTCCATTCCAAGAAAAGGTGCTACATATAATTGGACAAATATTTAAATAAAACAAAATAACACATGATTTAGTTTTGTGAAAATCTATTGAAAATATATACATTCTTTGTTTCTCTGTACAGACTTTAATTTTTATTTGAAGAGATTTTAACATATCTGTGATCGTATTTAGGAAATCATTGTTTGAATTATTGACATCTATTTATTTAATTTTATATTTATATTATACCTATATACCCTACATGTACCTGACTTGTGTAACCATTATTATTTGTACTGACACCAAATATATTTATATTATTATTATTATTATTATTATTATTTTTATGAATAAATATACGAAGCTTTCGGCGATTTTAATAAAATAATCAATGAAGCTACGTACACTTCATAAAGATTTTAGAAATCACTAAAAAGTTTTATGGAAATTTGAAATTTCGAAAATATGCAGTCAGAATATTAAGTCATTTAAAGAATCTAAAATATCGATCAAAATATGAATCAGATAGTGCAGAAACTGGTAACATTATGCCCAACTAATGTTACAAATTGCGAAAATTGCCTAGAATGAAATTAATAAATATTCGAATTAACAAATATTTTGTATTAAATTGTCAGAAAATATAAAAGTACAAAATCTCTATTAAAATAGCAATATTTTCAGAAAAAATCACGAGACTTTTAACAAGACTTTTAACAAATCTGCAAGCATTAATAAAAAAAACCTACCTTCCTGCCTTAATCAAAATTTGAAAATACAGATTCGTTTCACAAAATTTGGGCTAAAAATTGTTAAAAAATCTACATTCCTTGTTTCTTTGTTGAAACTTTAATTTCTATTTGAAGAGAAGATGCTAAAAATAAAAATTTATCAAATATTTTGTTTAAAATTGCCAGAAAATGTAAAAGTACAAAATCTCTATTCACGAAAAATTCACGAGACTTTCAACAAATCTGGAAACAAAAAATAATAAAAGAAATATAAAAGTCCACAGTAAAACAGTTTTGGATTAACAATATCACATAAAATATTATGGTTCGAATTTTTTTATTATAATTGTATTGTAACTTTAAGTCATTCTGGAAATATTCCAAATTTAAATTCTATTTCAAGAAAAGGTCCTAAATATATTTGGACAAATAATTAAATTAAATAAACATAACAAATAAAACATTATTTTGTTATGTGAAAATCTATTTAAAAAATCTACATTCTTGGTTTCTCTGTACAAACTTTAATTTGTATTTGAAAAGAAGGTGCTCAAAATATTTGAATTATCAAATATTTTGTTTCAAATTTCCAGAACATGTAAAAGTACACAATCTCTATTAAAATAGCAATATTTTCAGAAAAATTCACGAGACTTTTAACAAATCTGCAAAAATTAATAAAATAAATATAAAAGTCCACAGTTTTGAATTAACAATATCACATAAAATATTATAGTTCGATTTTTTTAATTATTATTGTATTGTAAATTTAAGTCATTCTGAAAATATTTTAAATTTAAATTCTATTTCAAGAAAAGGTGCTAAATATATTAGGACAAATTTTTAAATGAATAAACAAAACAAATAAAACATTATTTTGTTTTGTGAAAACCTATTAAAATATATATATATATATATATATATATATATATATATATATATATATATATATATATCAAACGATATATATATATATATATATATATATATCGTTTGGTTTACTGTACAAACCTTGGTTTTAAAATTAGTATTGATTATATATTTTTTTGCTAGTGTTTGGAAAACTTTAATATTTGAATAGGTACTAATTTGACTTAGGAAAAATAGAATATTTCCCGCTTCAAAAGTGGAATATTTCCTAACAAGTGCGGAAATAATATTTCAACATTATTAAAATACTAATTTGAGTTAGGAAAAGTGGAATATTTCCTAACAAGTGCGGAAATAATATTTCAACATTATTAAAATACTAATTTGAGTTAGGAAAAGTGGAATATCTCCTAACAAGTGCGGAAATCATATTTCAACATTAAAAGTTATAAGTCAAATAATTGAAATTGTACATGTTATTTTTTGTAATTATTATAAATCTTAACAGAAACATGTTCACAATTCGTGAATGAAATTCCAGAACAGATCTTTGTGGAAGTAGAAATAGGGTTATTGTTTACGTTAACCTCTTCATTATTGAAAGCAGAACAATCTTGACTCCGCTATTTAGTTTAGAAATAATTTTAAAATATTGAAATCATCCATATTTAATTTATTTTCAACTCCAGCTTTTTTTAACTAATCTCAACAATAGAGTCGGATGATCTCTTCTGGCCCGAAGGCCGTAGTTTGGGGCCCCTGGTTTATACCATAGACCAGTGCTTGCTAATTTATTAAACACGGCAGCTAATTTTAAAACACAAAATCTGATATAGTAATACGAGAGTAGTAATACCAAATATCTGGTGAGCTAGCTAGCCACTTGGTTGAGCAGATTGTGGTCGAATCTGCAGTAGCGTTTAGGTATCAATAAAAGTGATAAATCACTATGAAAATTTTCATTTACCGACTGGTTCTATTATCAATTTCCCAAAATTGCATACTTTTCTGTTGAGAGTACAATTTCTGCAGCAGAAGCGATACGTTTGAGCAACGAATCGCATTTAAACTCTAGCTCTAATCGGTCTTCCTCTTAAAAATGTTTTACAGTTCGTCTGTATAGTGTTTCACTATCAACATACATTGCTAGAGCTAAAACTAACTGTGCAGCCAGATCAACATTTTTTAAGTTGCTGACCCGAAGCCCAAACTGTTCTCGCAAACTCGAAAGTATTTGAAGAGACTGTTTCCTTTGAATATTTCGTAATTCTTCTCTTTCAAACATGTGAAATGTTTAACTTCTGTTCGTCTCGGGTTAATCTCCAAGAATGCGAGTTTATTTCAGTTTTTCTCTGACTCCCACGAGAAATATAAAATTCCGCAACCACTTAAAATATTTAAAAGCGAATCATTATCGCGCTAGCTACTGGTATCTCGCGAAGGCTTGACCGCTGCTGTAGACCAATTCTCCACCGATAGTGAATAAGAAACGCAAGCTGCTTATGTAGCAATCCGCTTTGTGAGACTTAGAATCGTATGTATCAGGTCCACAAGCAGACAAGACTGAGTATCAGAATGCCTCTAAATCTTAAAATATCGCAGTTTCTAAAGATATGGCTTTATCCAGCCTTGCTAATTTTAAAGAAAGGAGCATTAATTTATTGTAGGAAGTCTAGCTATTTATCTTGAACGTACTTTTATTTATTCAGTTGTTCATCAATTTTATTTCAGATATTTAATTTATTTTTTCTCACTGCGTGCTTCTCTTGCCAGCTGCCCTTCTGCGTTTCTACACCACAGGGTTGAATAGTTCTGTTTAAATAATGGTTCCGAGTTGTTGGCCGAACCTCAGGTGCACTCATTTATCCAACAAGATCCCCAGTGTCAGTTAGGCTTAAACATATAGGCGTCTCCTGGATTTCGACTCTACATCCTTCTTAATCCGGCCCTCAATCGTGGCGTTAAAAATAATAATCTCGCTCAGTCCTCGCTTACACATAAAACTGTACAATTAACGGCTAACTCTGCCCCGATTTATTTGCCAGTTTATGCCCAATAACAACTTAACCTACTGATATGTTTTATTTGCCCGTAACAATTCAGTTGGAGCGCACACCTACGCCGTTTTTATCGTCAGATATATGTGGCTAAAAGTATCCGTTTCGGCGGAATTTAACTGCGCATAAATTTCCCGAATAATGCCTATTTTCAGCATAATTTCGAATAAATTTCATCAAATTGCCTCGCCCTCCAGAACAAGGGCCGATGATGATGAGAATACGTATCCGCATAATATATTCACATATCATTATTACCTGAAATTATATTACATTTACATATAACATTGGATTGCATTGTCCGCAAACATATAATTATGTGTCCATTAACTACAGACATCATCCGGGGAGTTTAAGCTCAGGTTACAATACAGCTAGATTTATAATATGTATCTATTATAATCCAAATGGATTTTAGTCATTTTCTATGCGCGATACGATTATGCAGTAAATTTACCATATGAATTTCATTTAATAATATATCTGTTAAGTTGACATAAAATTAATCACATAAATCAGGTATTAATTAGTTAAACTTACAGATTTTTTTATTTTGTGACTAACTTACAATTACTGCAAATATTCAACAATACCCTTAAAAACTAGATGTTACTTCACCTGGAATACACATGTGGAATATACTGTATTATAACTATACAGTATAACAAACAGTATGAAGTACAGGTCGTGTCACTATCACTAATTTCGCCAGCCACAGACCAATCTGCCACACTTAGGCTTCACAACTACGAAGTTATTTATTCTCGGAATAAATAATATATTGTCGCTTTGCAGAACTTTTCCTCCTTTCATAATGTTTAAATATATTGTTTTGCAAAATATATGCGTTACTATTTCTTATTCAACATATCATAAGTAATGACTTCAAGTCATAGTATCCAAATTTGATGGTTAATTGTCTACATTGTCTACTACATGTACTTAAAAGTAAAATTTAAATCAGTAAGAAAAACATGTTTTATTGCTCCGCCATTTCATAATACAAACTGTGAGATGAATTAGATATAATTAAAATAGCTATTTGTGCAATAAGTTAGGAAATGCATTTTTTTCCGTACTATGCATGGGATTTTTGATCGAGGCGACAGCCTCGATCAAAAATAATGAATTTCCTACGTGTTTCACACATGATTTTTTCTACTAGAGTATGGAAAATAAATTAAATTTGGATGATTTTAATATTTTAAAATTATTTCTAAATTAAATAGCGGAGTCAAGATTGTTCTGCTTTCAATAATGAATAGGTTAACGTAAATAATAACCCTATTTCTACTTCCACAAAGACCTATTCTGGAATTTCAGTCACGAATTGTGAATATGTTTCTGTTAAGATTTATAATAATGATAACAAATAACATGTACAATTTCAATAAATTGACTTTTAACTTTTAATGTTGAAATATTATTTCCGCACTTGTTAGGAAATATTCTACGTTTCCTAACTCAAATTAGTATATAAATGTTATAGTTTTACAAACTCTAGAAGAAACACTATATTTCAATCAATGTTTGATTATGCAAATATGTATGTTTTCGTAGCTAGTAGTTTTATTTTACTTTGTTTCCTTTTGAAAGCAATCAGTTAAAATTAATTCGACATTCTCATAATAGGCAAAACGATTTAAAAAGAATAAAACCTTTCAAATCTGTAATCTACTATATTATAACATATGTGTTTGCAATTTGTATTGATGAACTTTTTTAGGTAGGTGAACCATTTAAATACGTTGATTGGCGATTTTTATTCCCATTTTCAACACTATTGAATTTTATTTCATTTAATCTGCATCCGTGTTACTTGCCAATTTCAATTTTATAATATTTCACTGATCTCATAAAATGTCAGCTATATTTAATTTCTCTAAATTTGTAGTAAATCTAGTAAATGTAAGTCACAATAATAATAATCTGTTAATAATAATAATTGTTAGTGGAAGTAACAAAGGAAAGTTGTTTTATTTAATTCATTTACAATGTTCCACAAAGTAACGGCTACCAGTATACAGTATTTAATAATACTAGTGATACATGTATAATGCTAATGCTAGAAGAACTATAAGAACTATTATATCGAAATATACGACTATATTTAATTCGCTAAATTTGTAGTAAATCCAGTAAATGTAAGTCACAATAATAATAATCTGTTAGTAATAATAATTGTTAGTGGAAGTAACAAAGTAAAGTTGTTTTATTTAATTCATTTACAATGTTCCACAAAGTAACGGCTACCAGTATACAGTATTTAATAATACTAGTGATACACGTATAATGCTAATGCTAGAAGATTTATTATATCGACTTACATTGCATAGTATACACGGAAAAACAAGAACAAGACTGCTGCAGCTGCGGTGAAACATATGCTTGCAGTTAATTCTCTTTTGTTGAGAACAGGTGCTTAATATTCAATTAATAAACATCAAGAACAATAAATTAGCATCCCTTCGAGTCAATTAAGTGTAGAAGTAATGAACTGCACTCGTCTCGTGTTTGCAACTCAGCATAGATAGGGCAATTAAACCTTATGGAACTTTGCCCACCTATGTTGACACTCCTAAGCCGTTAATAGCACGGCCCAATAATTATGTTCGCACAACAAGCACTATCAACCAACAACCACAGATATATTCCGAAATATTTGATTGGTTCGTATGTATGTACGGTACAATTTATTTCCTTATTTATTCACAATTATGAAATCAATTTTTTATTATACTTATCTGAAAAGACCTTGTTTTCATTCGTTTTTACAATGACGTAAAGTTGACATTTTCAGAACAGCGCACGGAAAACTTATCCCGATCGCCGATTCTTTCCGTGCGCTACTGCCATTTTCAGAACAGAGCACGGAAAACTTTTCACGATCTCCGATTTTTCCGTCTAACTAAAAAAAAACAACAATTAGAGTGGTTATAAGAATAAGTATAATAAAAAGTATCATTCATTATTAGTCAAGAAAATGGATTTTTCCGTGCTTGCATGACTTCCCGTGTTCGCGTTCGCCTCACACAATAATTGTCACGCGCTCATGGAAAAATCCTGATTTCCAGACTTGTAATGAAATATACCATTCTTCATATTTGTTTGGATTTTAATGCGTGATTATTAGAGAGATATATAATTTATCACATTGCTTATAAAATATAAAATTAAACTTCATTTTTTAAGTAGTCTGTAACATGTATAACTGTCGCGTATGGCATGGTGCTAGTTACTAATTGATAGAGTATCACTGTTAATTGGTAACGATGATACTGTATTACATTGATATATCGATTCCTGTTTGTTGAACCTTACTCAGATAGCGGAATGATAATATTCACATCAATGAAAATCGTACATTGAGAGGCCTGCCTAAGTCTCCCTAATTAAAACGTTTTTAATTTACCCATGTATAAACTTGGGGAAGGTATTATTTTCATGAAAAGTTATGAGGTTTATAGTCTATAGCAGGAGTATATCTGTACAGTCCGCTGGCCAAGTTTTTGACCATTACTACGTGGTAATCGTTATTTATATTCATATTTAGATATTAAATTATAATACTTTTACAAATTAAATTCTTATAAAATTACTGGTCGAATTTTTGACTTGAAAATGACTGCCATAAGTTGATACTCGAGTAGTGAATTTTATAAGAATAAGATGTGGTAAAAACATAGTGATTTAATATCTAATTATAAATATTGATATACAGTATGTCCCCGGATTGAGTTTACAAGAGGGATTTTATTTTTTATTTTTACTTTTAGTTAAAAATGTTATAGGAATTAAAATTCCTGCTTGGTCTGAAACTACCATTTCAGTTATTAAAACATTGATTTATTTATACAGGGCGTTGGCTAAATAAAAAAAAACTAAATCTAATTTTGTCACTTAAAAAAATAACATCATTTAAACAATCCCCCACTATTTTCATCACACAGTTCAAGCTTGGTGTAGAACTCGTAAAAACTGTTTTGTATTTCTTTAATAGTTATCGATGCAAATGCCTCTCGTTTGCGATTTTAAAAATTTTCAGTTTTTTTTTCTGCATTTGGGGGATTGTTTGAATGATTATGTTTCTATAATGTTGTTAGATATAATTTTAAATTCTTTTTGCAAATAGTAAATTAATAAGTGTCAAAATAAGATTTTAATTTTGCCAACACTCAGTATTAATAAATTAAAGTTTCAACAACTGAACTGGTAGTTTCAGACCAAGCAGAAATTATAATTCCTATAACATTTTTGCTTAAATGTAAAAATTTAAAAAATATCCCTTTTGTAAACTCAATCCGGGGACATACTGTAGATTGCTCCGTGGTGCCACTAATATGTCACATATTTATTAATTTGTACATGAACAACCCCTGTTTACAGAAAATAAAAAGCAATGAGTGCATGAATATGTTTAAAGAGGACGATGCTCTGCTAAAACTTGTTGAACTTTCTAAAACTTCGTATGAGAACGCGAATATTGATAAAGCTAGAAGAAATCCTTGCGATGTAGCTTCAGACAAGAATTTAAACAAAGGAAGTAATGATATATCTGAAATTCTACGCCATCTTACACACAAAACTTCTGTTAATTTTTGGATCTACTTTTATTAAAAGAACAATAAAATATTGTCAAATTATTACATCAAGTTGTGAAAATTTGTCAAATTATTGCATTCAGTTGCGAAAATTTGTCAAATTATTACATCCAGTTGTAAAAAATTGTCAAATTATTACATTCAGTTGTAAATATTTTTCAAATTTACTATTTTTAGGTATGACAATAATAATCTATCAAATTTTAAGAGTATATTGGCAAAAATATTCAAAAACACATTTTGTACTTTTTTTTTGCATATATGTTATATATGTCATGCACATATTCTCGTATATTATAATCTATAATTTATTATTATATATAGGAGCCACATTGTAAGTGTATTATAATAAAATATTTTTTATTTATTGCCTAAAAAATGCTTCAATTGAAATATTCAATTGGTATAACACATGATATTAAATAAAAGTAATTTTCTGCGAATTATATTGGCAGTGTTAAAGAAATAAAAAAAATCAGACTATCCAATATTAAATTTTCACATACAAATTTCCGAAGGTGTTAAATTTTTATCTCCTATTGTGAAATTGCATCAGATTTACATGTACAATATATCAAATATTCCATATTTTCTATTGCAATTATCCAAATCTGTAAAATTTTCATCTGCGAGTGTCAAAATCTACCATTTTTAAAGTGGAATAATCGAAATCTGTCATTTGCATCTCTAACAGTCAAAATCTGTTCAGTTTTTATCTTCAGCTGAAATTAACAATAGCATCTGTCGAAATCTACGAAATTTTCACACTGAAGGTTCCAAATCTGTTTAATTTTCAATTGCAATTGTCCAATTCTGGCAATTTATCTACACAACTAGTTAAATGCAGAGACAAAATTGAGTCAAACTTTCAAATCTGTAAAATTTTCATCTGCGAGTGTCAAAATGTATCATTTTAAAGTGGATTAACCGAAATCTGTCATTTGCATCTCCAACAGTCAAAATCTGCTCAGTTTTTATCTTCGGCAAAAATTTACAATAGCATCTGTCGAAATCTACAAAATTTTCACACTGAAGGTACCAAATCTGTTAAACACCAAATCTGTAGTTGTACACAACTAGTTAAATGTAGAGCCAAAATTCGGTCAAACTTTTATTGGTGTTGTCAAAACTTTGAACTGTAATTTTCCAAAACGGTCATATTTTCGTCTGAAACTATCGTCAAATACTAGGTTTTATATATTAACTGCCACTGTCAAAATTTGCCAAATTTTCTGAAGTTTACCCCAAATCTGTATCAATTTTTCATTTTGTTAAATAGTTTATTTGAAAGTTCAAATATGTCCTATTATCAACTGTAACTGTCAAAATCTGTGAAGTTTCTAGCACCAGATGAATATTTGTACAGGGTGGGCAAATTTCGATGTTTTAATAGGGAATCTCGATAACTATAACAGGTTTGATAAAATGAATATGAACATCGAAATTTACCCACCCTGTATAGATTTCACCACTAACTTTCAAAATCTGACACATTTTTCAGCTGAACTCTGCATATATATTACATTTTTAATTGGTATTGTTAAAATTTATAAAATTTTCAAATACATGTGCCTAAATCTGTTAATTGTTTATCTGTATCTGTTAAATTTTGTCAAATTTACACTTCTAACAATTCAAATCTGCCAAACGATCTTGCCACTCTCAAAAATTATCTCAAAATTAACAGCTGTAAAAATTTCTACAATTTATAACTACAACTGTCAAAATCTGCCAAATCTGCCAAAGTGTGCTCCAAATCTTTTTTTTTTTCAACTATATGAGTGAAACTATTAAAATTTGTAAAATGGTTGCCTCCAATTGTCAAAATTTGTCAAATTTTGAACAGTACAATATTTTGAATATTGTGATTCATAAACATTCAATTCTTTATTTCACGTGGCCATTACAATTATTTAACATATTTTGACATTTTTTATTTTCGAGCTTTTAATATATGGCAATATATGACAATAGGTTATTATTTATTGTTAATATATGACAATAAATTATTTTTTATTGTTATTTAACTGCACGTGCTAAAATATTTTCAACTGTAACTTAGCAGTTATTGGCAGAATCTGAAATATCTTTAAAAAATTTAACTGACGAAATCTACCAAATTATCCAAACAGAACTCTCCAAATTTGTTAAATTTTCAATCAAAATCGTCCTAATCTTAACAGGTGGAACTAGTAACAGATTTTAATAGATGCATTTGAAATTTAATAAATATTAACAATTTAACATATTTAAAGAGTTCTGTTGGAAAATGAAATAGGTTAGATTTAGACAGTTTAAGAGGAAAATTTTACCCATTTTCAATCAAAATCGTCCAAATCTGTACATTTTCAGTTGTGAAATAATTTCAACTTTTTTAATGCCAAATCTATCATATTTTCTTTTGCTGCTATCCAAAACTGTACATTTTTTATCTGCGACTGTAAATATCTACTACTAATTTAAGTAGAGCAATCAAAATCCACCACTTACTCCACTCCACCGATTGCAATTTTTCAAATTCGCAATATTTTCAAATGAAACAAATTTCTAAAATATTCGAATTCCCCTTCCAAAATTGTTAATTTTTAACTTCAACTGACAACAGATCATATCAGTAGTACATTTTTGTTTACAAAAAATGTACATAATTGTACATGAAATGAAAGTTTCGCCTGTAGGTCACCTTATAAGTTTGATATGGAGTAGTTATGAACGGTCAAAATCTGTCCTATTATGAACTGTCAAAATCTGTGAAGTTTCTAGCACCAGATATAAAAATCTGTAAAATTTTCAACGCAAACTGTCGAAATCCAATATATTTGTATGTCTGCAAATATGTTAAATTTTCTATTGAAATTATTAAAATTACAAAATTCTGCAGGACCTTGTAATCAATTTATTGCCATACGGTTGCTACTGTAGTAAACACTGTTTTTAGAAGTTAAATAATCTTTAAAAGGGACGCCCAAGACAAGACTAAACGACCATGTCCGAAAAGGTATTACTTGTTTAACCTATATCAGAGTCATAATAAATCAAGATTTGAAAAAAAATCATAAAAATCATGGTTTTTTGATTTTGTGTATTTCTGATCAGTTTTTGCCAGGGTAAATGTGATTTAAATCAATTGATTTGCATCACGATTTATATTATATGATGCTCGAGTTTTGAAATCGTGCAAAACAAATATCAGATTTCAACGGATTTATACATTTTGGCATCCTCTGAATAAGAATTTAAGATAAGATTAAAATAATCTATGTATCTGTACCATGCCATAGACCAAAAATTGAAAAAAGGAAAATTAAAAGATACTTACTTAATTACTTAATTATTTACTTACTCACAAATATCTACTTTAAAGCATGCTATTTATTTACTTTATTTAATTCCTTTTTGAAAAGTCAAATTTCACATCAATTTCTGTCATTATGAAACGTATTTTTCACAACTGTCACATACACAGTTATATAATGTAGTTATGTAAAGACATTACATAACTGCAGTTCCCACCAAGTTTGTGACGTACCTGAAGGGCAATCAGCGCATTAGGCCGTGGAGCGAGTGGAGGGTCCCTTCGAAGCAGTGACGAGGGCCAGGCTCTCGGTGTCAGAGAGTGGGGGGGTTAAAAAAGGCTCCACGTAATTTTAACCTCGTCGCTACTTCGTCGCAAAGGGTGGCTCCACCCTACCTGCGTGGGTGGACGGCAGACAGTCAGCGAAGTTCAGAAATCACGAACTGTCACAACGCTGACCATTTGGCGCCAACACCACCAGATTTAAATCTCGCAGTGAGAATAGAAAACTGAAACTGAAATAAATGCCCGATCGAGAAAACGTGGGGGGAACAAAAAATAACAGGTGTGAGTTTTGTAGTGTAAAATATCGGCGTTTATTCACACAAACGACGGACACCGTGTCTGCGCTCCTGAAATAAATACCTCCGCACGCAACCCTTTCACGCAGGGTTCACTCTATTCGGCCGAATATAGCAAGCTCCTAATCGCGCGATTCAAAGGGCCGACGGAGCGACCTTTCTCTTACACAAGCGCAAAGCACGTACGGCACGCAACACGTAAACGCAACTCTTACACAAAAGAATAAACAATATGTCAATAAGGAATTAAACGGAGGTCTGGCTCAATTGAGACCACAAAAAAAAATGTATCAATATCTATATATATATATATCTCTGGATATCTGGCCTGTGTTCCTGGTGGTCGTCGCTGGCGGCTGGCTACAGCTCCGGAAGGGCGACGGTTTGCGTCGTGGACGCCTATCACTCGATTCCGGCCTCCAGCCAAGATGATCGCGGCCTCCAGCCAAGAATGGTTTGGCCGAGCTACCTAGCCCGTAACAAAACGCCTGCAAAGCACATGGCCTTAGTAACAATGGCCGGACACGTGGCTTCACGAAAAGAAAAAAAAATAATCTCGGGCTTAACTACTTACTCAGGTGTTATGAGCGTTTTAGTCCTTTGCCCTGTACTTGGTGCCTCAATCCCCTCAAGGGTGGTCAACTGAGTCCCCGTTGGTTATCCCGGAAACCGGATGGTGGTACACCTTATTTCAACGGTTCTTCTGGCACGGCCGTACGGGACACAAGTTAGCTGAAGTCTGCTCATGGCGGCTCCTCGCCGGCGAATTTAAAAATCGCCCACAGGGGAAACGCGTCACCACAACAAAAAAATGCGAGCACGGTTGTCTACAGTGCAGGTCCATGCGCCAATTAATTATTAAAATGCAGTTTCTGCCAAAGCCGTTTTCGGACCGTTACAAGTTTCAAACTTTTTGTAGGTTACAGCGTATCTATTTCTGGATTTTTATGGTAGTAAACTACCCATGGCAGTCTTCAACATCATAAGTTAGTACTAAATCGCTATTTGAGGACATGTTTTGGCATTATTAATAAAATGGCATGTAAAAACTCTACAGTTGCAATATACCTATTGAAATGCATAAACAGTGCAAAAGCAATGATTAATTTAAAAAAACAATTTTGATTTAAATCAATGATTTATTTTTAAAAAACATTTGATTTAAGTCATGATTTGAGTCAATTAATTTAAATCACACCAACATTGGCCTAAATCAAGGCAAATCTCGAGCATGCATTGTAGGATTAGAAACGGAAATGGAGCATTATCAAATTAATTAATTAACAAAATGTGATGTGGGCGCATGACCTGAAAATAAACCTTAAATTAATCTTAACAGCATTTAAATTCAAGATACATTTATTAATCCACAATTGAGCCGTTGAAAAAAAAGGTGTCCATTTAAAAAAAACAGAATAGCCCAGAAATAGATCCACAATTGAGCCGTTGAAAACCAGGGTGTTGGAAGTCATTTTTTTTAATCGTAATAGTCCAGAAATGGATCCACGGGCATGTGCTTTATATATTTCTGGACTTTCGGGACGAAAAAAGTTTTCAACGGCTCAATTATAAAATTAATGTTACTAATGTGGTTCGTTGGATGCATACATATTTTCATGAACGATTTTTTCACAATAATTATAAAATTCATGTTCGAACTGTAAAGAAAATGTGCTAAAACAGATATTTTCGTTAAATATCGGGTTCTATCGTTTTCTAATTTTTATATTTCTATATTTAGAAAGTAAAAAGGAATATTCGTCACGGTAATCACTTCGAACATCTTCTGTAACTCTGTTCATTGTTTTTGCTAGAAGCTCCCTTTGTTTGTTTGCACATTATCAATAAGTAATAAATAATTGCAAATAGGCAAATAAATGTTTCAAACAAGAATAATCTTCCATATATCCGAAAAAGTTACTTTGAGGACCCATGTTTATAAGACTTTTTTTTATTGTGGTTCATACTACTACCCCCTTAAATATTTTACACTCTTTTTTAACGCCCTGTAGATACAGATATTTGTGAAGCGAATTAGCTATCATAATTTCCCATCACAACTATGATTGCAGTTAACTATTGAATATCTAAAAAAAAATCTGTACTCGTATTTATAACGATGAATTATATTTCTAATAATAAAACTGTAAATACTGTCTCGTGCCAAATACAGAAATAACTACACAATCCGAATTACAATTGTGTGTAACATTCCAAAATATGACAATGACCTGGAAATGACTGAATAATGTTATGATAAATACATGATCTAATGCTCCACATACATTTAGCGGTAATAGGCTGTAATAAAATGTAGCGACGATACTGTGGCAAGTGTTTTGATCTTTTAGCCTAATCACGTTATAATGTGTGTACATTAAATTACGGGCTCGAAATTACTAATTTAATAGCTATTCACACATTCACTTTCATTATAAATATGTGTTACTACATATTATTCGCTAATTAGTACAATAATGTTAGATTACCAGTACGTGTTAATTGAGATGTATTACACAGATAAATCAGACGTTTACTGTTTAACATATACGTATTTATTAATAAGGTTCTGCTTTCCATTACAAACACCAATTTTGCAATTAATTATTTCTCCCACGCAAAGCAATTATCATTAATTAATAATCATATTAACTTGCTTAATATTATTGGTTGTAATTGTTTACCTCTTTGTAAGGTGCAGGTGAATTTTACAAAAATTGTGCGTTTGAGGTAAGTGCAGCTGCTAGTGTACTGTATGCTGTAAAATTCCGCATGCAAATGGTGAGCAAAATTTTCAAAATGTTATAGGATCACTATTGACAGTAATTAGTATGGATTTGAACGTACCAAATGTATTGAAAAGCCCATCGGCAAAACTTTTTTTTTTCAATTTTTTATATAGTTAATTGAGGCTGTCTATTGCAAATTTTATATTAAATATTGATTGTCTATGCCAATGCAAAACATGGTGTAAATTTCAGTGTCAATTCACATGTGATGAAGATTGAATTTATAGTACAGTTCGTGCATTGAATGCGGTTCGTTGAGCCCATACATTCCGTACGCTGTTATCAATTACGCAAAACATTATCCAATTCCATCTATGGGGGCCAAACCATATTAGTTAGTTGACCTCAGGTTGAACGACTGTTTAATATAACGTGTCCAGAATCCATCCATTCATGCCACATTTTCACGTGTATTTATTTACACGTTCGCGATCGTTTCGTTTCTCCGCTGGCTTCTTTCACGGCGCCCCATCACTCCGCACCGTATAATTTCGGGAATGGAAATGGGATTTCTTTATACGCATTTGACCTAAAAAAATATCCTTATCGCGTGACCTTACACAGTTATTCATCCGCCATATAAAAATAAGTTTTCGCCGTTTAATAAGGGTGCGCCCTTGCTTTTTTACGCTCTTCAGAAATGTCCCTTGCGTTCACGCCGCTGCACGCTCGCAAGACATCACGATTCGGTTTAATGAGCGACAGTGTTGGATGATAATTGAATTGAAAAGGTCATATTGTGAGTGAGATTCCATGTTTAGATTCATATTTATAAGTAGAGTGAATTGCGGAAGCAGACAAATTGCTGTGGATGATAGAAATGCTCGAATACGTAAAGTATAACAAATACTGAAATTGATCATCAATCAATCCTTTATATTTCTAGACAGGAATACAGATTTTACAAAATCGCATATATTGCTTTCTCTTGAGATTCTTCCTTGTAATGATGCTGAAATGTTTCTCGTTCCTCATGTTTTATGAAATAGTTTTTTGTGTTGTCTTCAGCTGTATTACTTTAATAGGTTTGTATGAATTGCGTAGATGAATATGTGCGTTTCTGTTGGAAAGGGCAGAAAGAAAATATCGATTCCCTGCGACGACGGTGGTAACGGCGTGCGAGTACACGATAAAGCCATTCTGGTGCACTGGCATCTGACGTTTTGTATATGCAAATCCACGGCTCCTGGGCCAGAAAACCGACGACTCTAACTTGGGGCTCATCCGCATATTTTATACTCTTTCGAAGAAGTTTTCCTCGCCTCGGCTGTTTCCACTCAGACCGAATGCGCGGGGAAAGAACACTCGCCCGGGCACTGCCTATGCCCTTTTTTTTGTTTCATCTTCTCTTTTTTGTTTGCAAGTTTTCAGTTTCTCTCTCAGCCGAGCTGCTTACACTTTAAATTGAATACAAATATAATTTGCTGCTAGTTCTGGAAGTTTTTCTCCGTGTCACTACTACACGAATTCTATCAGAGTTTACACAAAACACCACGCCCATAGAACTGTCAGGAAAGGACGAAATGCGCACTCAACAGATGTGCATTTTTTAATTTCACATTTTTATCTCTGTCCCTTAAACAACAAAAAAATACACCAAACTGAAAAGCGTAAAACGAGGGCACAAAGCGTAAAAGCAAAATAAAAGGGCATGAAATTTTATATAACTACGCAGTTTAAGTTAAAAGACCGAGCGTCAGTAATTTTGCCTGCTCTAATTAAACAGCTCTGGGCTTTTTGTTTAAAAATTATAAGATAGTTAAAAAGGCGCACCTCTAAATACCCATATAATAAAATATATACTGTACTTGTTAAAACCTTTTTTCTTCCCCCATACTCTGTCATATTTGCGCATATATTAAACTTGTATAAATCTACCCTGGTACACAGTGTTTGATTCCAATAATAGTTTAGGAATCATTTAAATATCATTATACCCAAATTATGTAGAACAATTCATTAGATAAGCCTCAACCAATTTGTACGTCTGAGAACTAAACTTATCCTATGCTCTCCTGAATAATCTACAGATTAGATTTGATTGTCGCCAACAGTAAAACGATGTTATTCTTATTGTCGCATAAAGTTAAACTATTCGCCTATAAATTCTGACATCCAATGCTGTCCATTGTGTACATTTGGTGAGTAAGCATGGGAATAAAATAAACTGAGCCCTATTTATTTTACAACCAAGCTACATTGCAATTCAACTCCACGACAAATAATGCGTCCAAATTTAAATACTGTCGAGATACAAAGGACGGTGTAAGATATATTCCTTTAAAACTCGCCATGACGATGATAAAGGGGGGAAATTTTTACGGTCATTTATTGTGATAAGTTTTCGAAAGGTCGCACATATCAAAGGAGATAAAACTGCCGAATTGAAAATATTCCTTTTGGTTTATTGAGTGAGTATATATCGTCCCTCGCGGTCATGTTTTAGCAAAGTGTCCCTTTACCAGGGCCCTCACTCCCGGCCCGCAAGACAATTTACATTTCTTTTCAGCACGCCATGCATTCACCGTCTCTAGATGTATAGTTCTCAGGGGCCCACTCTCCTATCACTTACTTGTTTTCATGCCCATTCGTAAAAATATATCGTGTATGTATATATGTATATGCGTGCGTATGGGTGGGTGTGTTGGTGTGCGTAATGGAAGATAAAGCTGGACCACGGAAGGAATATAACTCTGCTCGAATACACAAATATCCACACAAATTATTGCAACAAAAAAGGCACCACAACCCTTCTCCATCCAAGAAATCTCTACCCGATTTTATGCGTAACATATATATTCCAGGCGTTTATTGCTTACAATGCGCCATAAATTCACCTATTCATGGCCCAAGTAGCAAGAAATAAATGGAAAGTTTTCAAATACTTCATTTTCTACTTTAACATAATATTTATGTACCTACTTGCGCTTTTATTTACAAATTTTATTTGATAATATTTAATTAGACACCCGACAGAATAATTTAATGATAATTAACATATCGCGGCTTAATGTTACAAGGTTGTATGTGCAAATTTGTAAATTTGGGAATAACGACTTTAAATATGTTTGTTATTATAGAAAATGATGTATTATGCACTGTAATTAGATTTTTTTTATCACAGATTCTTAATAATCCGAATTTAACCTTCCAACAAGTTGAAAAGTCCCGCTTTGAAAACATCTAGCCCTGTAAAGCTATAGACCTAAAAATTGAAGAAATGTTACATGCAACCTTATAACACCAAACCGACGATATATTAAACAAAAAAAACAATAAACGACATAGAAATAATAACTCATCAACAATCAAACAATCATACTCATAGAAGAACAAATACACGTAACACTTATATACAAACCTCCACCTTGTCCAAAATCAATCTTGAAACCTTGAAGTTAATTATTAATGATAATTAACATTACATATTTACATATCTACATATTTCCAATACTACTGTATGGTATGGAAGCATGGACACTGAACCAACACCTCAGCGACAAACTCCAAGCTTTTGAGATGTGGACGTATCGGAGAATCCTGAAGATCTCATGGACTGACAAAACCACGAATGCCGAGGTCCTCACAAGAATGGGGAAAGACCTAGAAATCCTTCACATGATGAAGCCCAGAAAGCTGAAATACTTGGGACATGCCATGCGAGGGGATAAATATAATGTACTGCAGCTAATTACGCAGGCGGAAATAGCAGGCACGAGAAGTGTGGGAAGACGCAGAATATCCTGGATGCGGGACCAAAGAGACTGGTTTGGCTGCACCTCTAAAGATCTTTTCCGAGCTGCTGTTTCAAAGATCAGAATAGCCACGATGGTAGCTAACCTCCGAGTAGAAGATGGCACGTGAAGAAGAAGAATTAACTTTAAACAAAATATTGAACAAAAAAGCAATAAACGACATAGAAATAATAACTCATCAACAATCAAACAATCAAACTCATAGAAGAACAAATACACGTAACACTTATATACAAATCTCCACCTTGTCCAAAATCAATCTTGAAACCTTGAAGTTAATTATTAATGATAATTAAGATTACATATTTACATATCTACATATTTCCAATTCTACTGTATGGTATGGAAGCATGGACACTGAACCAACACCTCAGCGGCAAACTCCAAGCTTTTGAGATGTGGACGTATTGGAGAATCCTGAAGATCTCATGGACGGACAAAACCTCGAACGCCGAGGTCCTCACAAGAATGGGGAAGGACCTAGAAATCCTTCACGTGATAAGTGGCACGAGAAGTGTGGGAAGACGCAGAATATCCTGGATGCGGAACCTAAGAGACTGGTTTGGCTGTACCTCTAAAGATCTTTTCCGAGCTGCTGTTTCAAAGATCAGAATAGCCACGATGATAGCTAACTTCCGAATAGGAGATGGCACGTGAAGAAGAAGAATTAACATTAAACAAAATATTAAACAAAAAAGCAATAAACGACATAGAAATAATAACTCATCAACAATCAAACAATCAAACTCATAGAAGAACAAATACACGTAACACTTGTATACAAACCTACACCTTGTCCAAAGTCAACCTTGAAACATTACGAAACGCATTAAAAAAACAAGTAATAAACATAAAAAAACATGAGGAGACATGAACTGGGCATAACAAACAAAGCAAAACTACACATAGATTAGATAAACATGTTAGAAGAACAAGGATATAAATTCATTAACAAAACACGAAAACTAAAAAAAATGTACTAGTGGTAAAAAATACGACACTAAATAAAGGCGAAAACACGATACTACAGTAGTCCCGTAGAGAGCTGACAATGACTCATCGCTCCATATTGACATGTGTTTCATATTCCATTTCACTCTTTTGCATTTTCTTTGTTTGCAAAGGCATGAGTCTTTGTCAGCTCTCATCGGGAAGACTACATACATCACTTGATCACACATCAGCTCTCGTCGGGATAACTATACAATACACACATCACTTGATCACACATCAGTTCTCGTCGGGAAAACTATTCAATACACACATCACTTGATCACACTTCAGCTCTTAACTAGTAGGGATGACTACAATATAATGCAATACAATATACATATCACTTGATCACATATTGCCAAACATGATCCGAAACAAAATAATACTGAAAATCCTACTCACAAACATCTCCGATCACTTTCCCATCCAAACCACCATCAATTTATCCTCCGACAAATATAAAAACATCGAATAATAGCAGAAAAAACAATATAATTATTAGCAAACAAATAAAGCAACTAGTAGAAAACGACATCACATCAGTAGAAGTTCTGTCAAAAAACATGGAAAATATGATGTAAAATAAGTAACACGAAATTGCAATATGAAGAAGACCAGAAACCCCCAGGATAAACGAACGAATACTGGCGAACAAAAAAACTAGAAATAACCTACACCGTAAGCATAGATAATTCCCCACTCAAACCCATATAAGAGACAACTACCACAAACGGAAACAAAAGACGAGAAGTCTAATAAAAGAAACAAAACAAATATACTACAAAAAAAAAACACTAGGACAAATCAAATGCATGTCCGAGAGAAGAAATGCAAACATCCATGCAAACTTTGAACACCGTAATCCACAAATATGAAAATCAGCACACGAAAATCGCACAAATTACATAACGACAATGACATAACCAACATTATAAACCAACACTTCACAACAATAGTAGAAAAACATGCACAAAAAATGCCAAACAACCAACAAACACTCATAGCCCAGACCAATTACCCAAACCAAGTCATCCCTACCAAGTTCCCCAGGTTTTGGGGAGAGAATCAGATAACAAATAAACAATAATGCAAATAACATTCTAAAACTAAACCTTAAATAAATTACACCAAAACTAACAAAACCATACATAAATTAGACCATTACTAACAAAACTCATACATAAAACGTTGGAACAGGAACAGGAATATTCCAGATTACGTAAAGTATACCACCGTAAAACCAATATAGTATAAGAAAGAAGATGGATGAAAGGAAATGTTTTTTTTCCCTAATAATTGAACTATTAATCTCCCCTTAATAATTCTAAAATGAACCTTCCTTTCGTACTAAAATATTTTTCAGACAACTTAAATCGCCAATTTGCCAAGCAAAACATTAGGAAACATAATCAAAACCAGACACGAAAAATAGACAACAACATAATTAGTACGAGAAATAAGAAAAACAAAACACGTTTTTCACAAAACACATATTATTATTATATGTTTTGGGGAAAGGTGTTTTGATTTTCTTATTCCTACGAACTTTTCACAAGCTTCAAGATACTACTTAATTAGTGCGAAACAATACGAAACAATTCAGAAACACAATAGAAAACAGGCACCACAGCAGCAGTCTGCGACTACCAAGTTGAACTTACTGATCAAATACAAATGAACATAAACGCAACTGCAACATTTATCGACATGAGTAAAGCATTGGACACAATTAATAGAAACACCTTAAACGCAAAACTACAAAAACTAGGCACTCCAAGCAAACTGAGAAACCTAATCAAATCTTACCTCAAGGATAGACCACAATCAACAACAATTGAGGGCAAAAAGAGTAAAATACACATTAGCAAATACTCCTTGTTCTTCTTGTGCCTTATCCATTCTGGATAGCTAGGTACGAACTGCGCCAATGGTCAAGGGTTTTCCTTAACCTTAGATGTTAACTGCGCCGAAAATCAAATCAGTTACCGATGGGGAGGAAGGGTCATGCATCGCGGGGGGCGCCAATGGTCAAGGGTTTTCCTTCATCTTAGATGTAAATTGCGCCGGTAATCAAATCGGTTCATTCATTCATGAAACAGTTAATTAGGTTAGGTTAGGTTTTGTTAGGTTGGGTAAGTACTTGTAAAGTGTATCCTAACCTAACCTAATATAACCTAACCTATCACATGTTTCCTCAACCGGAAATTACCGCCATAATACTGCGTGTTTCATATATATTATTCTGTGTGAAGTATTCACGTACACTCTTCCATTTCCGGTTTTAATCCGGATTTCGGTGTTGAGACGGGCTACCAGAAACAGGTACAAGCTTTGCAATTAAGTATATCGTAATACCGCAGGCGGAATTGCCGCAGTTTACGTGTTGGATTATCGGCCAGTTTGAGTTCAAAAGGATTATACCTTGACCATTCACCTTGACCATCATCATTCTACTCCCGCATGGACTCCCGCAAGGAGAAATTTTAACCCCAGTACTTTTCAACATGTACATACTGTTTCAAACCATAGAAGAACTATCCAAACAGTAAACGGAGATCTTGCAAAAATAAGCTAGTGGTGTATGGAAAACACCCTCACAATAAGTGCAAGTAAAACATAATTTATTCTATTTGGAAAGCAGAAGAAAATACTATTGGACATATGTGGTTATTACAGAAAAAAAAGTAACCTAAAATAAGACATCTTTCGTTTATCACAACTAGTCCTCGCAAACGCTGCTGTTGTCGTTTTTGTCAGTTTTCACTAATTCTGACTCTGGTTGATCTGTTGGTGTAGTAAATCTTTGCTGTCGAAATTTGATTCACAGAAATTTGCTTTCTTATGGCTACTAAGAAACTGCAACAGTCTTGATATTTTTCCAATTTTGTCTTGGAAATAGTATTACGGCCCTTGTAGAGCCATGGCAAATAAATTTTGTAGTAGACAAATTTATTTCTTATTATAATATAGCATCTCCAAGAACCATTGTAGGACTATGTTACTTTTATATCGAAATGCTGCTTCTTTATTTCCAAAATTCTAGCCTTTTTATTGCCAAATGCGGTTTAGTATTTCTGAGTAGCTTTATCTATATCATACACTTCTGCAGGATCCACCTTAACTATATTAAATGGACTGGGATTTTCACGAAAATTTCTAATAAGAAATGCATCCCATTCTTCTGGAAGTTCCACTATACCATGTTTTCGTTTCTCTAACGTTACTTGGCCATAGCGAAATACACCTCCGTGTAATAAAAAACTCACAATTTTTTATTATTATCTTGAGTAAGAACGTTAGAATTGGGCTTTTATTAAAAATGATTTCATGATTTTTTTTTTGTAGTGATTTTAATGAATGTTAAGCGAAAAGGATTGATTAAATAACATTATAAATGAGTTATTCTGATCAAGTTCTAAAATGTAAATTAATGTAATATTTTCACGATGATTAGACAGTTATTACATTAATTTTATAAATGTCGCCATGAGTAATTATTCACTGCTGAAATTACCTTCATGTCCTTAAGTTTTATGTATTACGGCCCTTGTAGAGCCATGGCAAATAAATTTTGTAGTAGACAAATTTATTTCTTATTATAATATAGCATCTCCAAGAACCATTGTAGGACTATTTTACTTTTATATCGAAATGCTGCTTCTTTATTTCCAAAATTCTAGCCTTTTTATTGCCAAATGCGGTTTAGTATTTCTGAGTAGCTTTATCTATATCATACACTTCTGCAGGATCCACCTTAACTACATTAAATGGACTGGGCTTTTCACGAAACTGTCTAACAAGAAATGCATCCCATTCTTCTGGAAGTTCCACTATACCATGTTTTCGTTTCTCTAACGTTACTTGGCCATAGCGAAATACACCTCCGTGTAATAAAAAACTTACAATTTTTTATTATTATCTTCAGTAAGAACGTTAGAATTGGGCTTTTATTAAAAATGATTTCATGATTATTTTTTTTGTAGTGATTTTAATGAATGTTAAGCGAAAAGGATTGATTAAATAACATTGTAAATGAGTTATTCTGATCAAGTTCTAAAATGTAAATTAATGTAATATTTTCACGATGATTAGACAGTTATTACATTGATTTTATAAATGTCGCCATGAGTAATTATTCACTGCTGAAATTACCTTCATGTCCTTAAGTTTTAAGTATTACGGCCCTTGTAGAGCCATGGCAAATAAATTTTGTGGTAGACAAATTTATTTCTTATTATAATATAGCATCTCCAAGAACCATTGTAGGACTCTTTCACTTTTATATCGAAATGCTGCTTCTTTATTTTCAAAATTCTAGCCTTTTTATTGCCAAATGCGGTTTAGTATTTCTGAGTAGCTTTATCTATATTATACACTTCTGCAGGATCCACCTTAACTACATTAAATGGACTGGGCTTTTCACGAACATTTCTAATACGAAATTCATCCCATTCTTCTGGAAGTTCCACTATACCATGTTTTCGTTACTTTTTCGGTCATCAGCAAAATATTCTTGATTATTAGGTAAATAGCAGTCACAGCAAAATATATGTAATGGAATTGAATATCAGCAAGGAATGGAATAGGAAGAAAAGAAACCATAGCGTAATTATTATTCGTCGTGGGCACCCATCGCTTAATAAAACCAGATTTCTGGTACAATCTAAATTCTTCAAGTAATGATAAAGCGTGGAAATTACATTGGAAGATCCTTTCTTACATTGTCCCCATAATATGTGTATACTAACTTCGTTTGTAGCAAGATCATGAACACCAAATGTATAGTACCTCAATTGCAAAAAAAAAACAGTGCAAAATTCACATTTGTCCAAACATATGCTGTTTTTCCAAGAAGTGATCTGGACAATTGCTGTTTTTGCAGAATTTCCTTTATTTTAATGTAGTATTTTTCGGTAGGTAGGTATGTCGTTTTTGCGTAGTTCAGTATTTACCTATTCGTACATAGCTGTATTACGTATTCAGTATATAGCTTAACATCTATATTTTCTGGCAGATGGCGCAAAAATATCCATTTCGACAATTTTGGACTTATGGTGTTTTTGCTAAACACCCTTCAATTGTTAAACTAACAAATTTAACTCAAACAGAACACATTTTAATAAAATAAAATTCCAAAAGTGTTATTAAAAATATATATACCACGGTTTAGCGGTGGTTTAACGGCGTTTTACAAAGGGTTGCCAAGGTTACTAGGGTTAAACCATCGCTAAACCACAGTTTAAATGTTTATGAATAGCACTGCAAAAGTTAAAAAAGGAAATATATTTTAATTCTACAAAAGGTGCACAAAATAATCAGGATTTTACTTCCTGGTTCAATACGTTTCATTTTTTTTTTATTTATATGTGTTCTGTTTTAGTTAAATGTGTTATTTTTACAATTAATGTTAACTCTTACAGCGTTATTCATAAAAGTTTAAACTATGGTTCAGCTGTTGTTTAGCGGTGTTTTACAAAAGGTTGCCATGGTTACTAAGACTAAACCACCCTTAAACTGCGGCTTATTGTGTATTAATAACACTGTTAGTTATTTAATTTTTGGACATGGACATGGCGAACCTCATTCGGAGATGATCGACAAGGTTCGTGGTCTCTTATTGATATGGTGGCTATTAATTAGGCTTTATTAATGCATACATGAACCAATCAAATCGTATTTTTTTAAGTTTATGAACCAATTGTGGTTTAAAATATTATCAGCGTTTATTTTTCTTAATTACATGTGCTGTTCACGTTAGATTTTATTACATGTGTTGTGCAAAAATAGTTTATCCGGCATTCAATTTATAAATATGCCTGCCCATTATCTTCCAAGGTAAATAAGCCTATAGAGCCACTAATTATATCTATAATAAGATATTCTGTTCAATATTTCTTATTCAATAGCTTCTGCCTATTAAATTAGTGCCCTGATCTTTTGCAGCTTCTACCTTTCTACTTTCATATATAATCTTCCTAGTAATTGGATACTAAAATATATTTTACTTGGATTAATTAACGCACAAGTTCGAATCCAGAGAATCCGAGAACCCGAGAGATTTTTTTTATAACATCATAGTTCCTTTAGTTTTCGAAAAACCATCAACTTGAGATTTCGTGCATTGTAAACTTAATCTTAAAGATTAGAACTCGCTAGCGATTAAACGAAATCTGTTCTTGGTAACGTTACGTTTGACCATAGCGAAATACACCTTCGTTTTATAAAAAAACACACAATTTATTATTGTTTTGATTAAGAACGTTAGAATTGTGGTTTTATTAAAAATGTTTTTTTTTCTAGTGATTTTAATGAATGTTACGCAAAAAGGATTGATTAAATAATAACATTATAAATGAGTTATTGTGATCAAGTTCTAAAATGCAAATTAATGTAATATTTTCAAGGTGATTAGACAGTTATTACATTAATTTTATAAATGTCGCCATGAGTAATTAATCACTGCTGAAATTACCTTCATGTCCTTAAGTTTTATTCAAATAACGCTTCACCCGGTAGTGCGGTGTGGGTATTTTCAATAAGGTGAGGAGCACAGGATCTATAATTGCACATCCGGTCTTGCAGGAAGCGCTCTGCATTTTCGTTTTTCGGAGAATATGCCAGCCCTGTGGATTTCGTTTTGTGCACTTAAATTGATTGGTGCTAGCGTCTTATTAAATATTATATTGGTATGTTTTGTTAAGCAGTAAACTATTAAATTAAGATAATAAAGTATTAATGGCTCATCTGTGTATGGAAAGTATATTTGTCACGTTCAGGGTTTGTACTATTCAAAATGCAAGTCGTATTTGCCCCATATTTTTATAATCAATAATGTAGCCTGTTGTTTTTTATACCTGACCTGTTCTTACACATAAGCAATAAATAAAAGAGCTTATTATCAATTCCACGTGCATTTTCGTTGACTGTATTGAACAATATGTTGGATTCGTGCGTGGGTTTCGAAAAAACACAATGCGATGGGATTAGATGCGAAACAAACGGAAATCGATAACAATCGCATGGTACGTGCAGAGCTGTGGGTGTATAAAAGAAAATGCAAATACACAATCGGTTGCTTCATTTCTATCCTGTTGCAGTTTTCATGAAAGTACGAAATAAATAATTATGAATTTATTTAGCGGAGTACATAGACTGGGCGTAGATTTTGGATCAAAGGGCTACAAGTAATTGATCAATTTAAATTTTTAAATCGATTACACGGCAAAATAAATAGCGCAACGTTAAAAGCAAAAAAGGATAAAAAGTTAAGTCAATTGTTACGCATTGCTGTTTAGCTCTCTCCGTCCGTCCAATCACTGCCACGACAGAGTTTGTAATCAAAAACCCATTACCTATACCCACTCCCGATCCCGCCGCTCTCCAGCAACCCCCAGTGTGAGTGAGAGACAATGTTCACGAAAATTAATTCCATCTATACGAGAACCCCATTGTACGTCCGAACATTCGCGTCTCGCTCGCACTTCCACCATCGCCCGCCACGGTTTTTCCTATTAATTTGTGAGAAATCCTCCCATATATCCCGCTAATATTACATTATTTTCATCATTATTATCTATTACTTTTAGCTTAACAACTAAGACATTGGGATCAAATATTGGGATTAAATTTTCTCCCCCAACGATGGAAAGTTAAATCCTTAATCCCCTCAATCTCCGAAACAATTATTATTATTTTCCTATTTTAAACTGAAAAATAATAAGCAACTCCCATCAAACAATAGAAAACACAAAAAAGCGACTTTAATTAAACATTGTAATACTTACTTATTGTTTCCCAATAAAATGATTTATTACGTACAATTTGATTAATATCTATAAGTGAACATTTTATGTAATTTGGATTTAGAAGCAACTGCAATATTTGCCAAGCAAGGTTTAATTTTTTTCGCCAATTTTCACCCATTTCAATCATTTACATATGTTTAATTTACTTAATATGACTTAATTAAAATGTTTATTAATGCATGTGTAATTGAAAGTTTTACGTTAATAATGATTATAAGTAGTATTTATAATTTATGCGCAATATTCTGGACACGTTTTATGCTAAATATTTGCGTTCATATTGTTGGCAAATGCGTATTTACACAGCGCAGAATTGTGGATTTGTTCCAGAAATATTAAAGAATTATAAGCAGCGCGTATTTGAATGCATTCTCGCGAGACCTCTGGAAATATTTACACATCTATGAAAGAGCGGAATGCTTACTTAGGGATTGGTCATTTAAATGCGGGGTTTTACTGCAACTCCCGCAAGGGTCACAAATACAAACTTTATGGAAGCTTAAATTTAAGACTCTAAATAGAAGCGAAACGGAACAATGAAATATTTCAATTTTCAACATCGGCAGCTTTGTCTACATTTTTTTAAAACTTTGAATATGCGTTGGAACGTATTATTATAAGGTATAAATTATTAATTAAAAACCCTTACCTAAATGCTTGGCCAAGAAGCACTGCCGCTGTGTAATTAATAATAATCAATATACTCAATGAATTGGACAAACGTGTACTATAGCAGAGGTTCTTGAACTTTTTGTACCCATGACCCTTTTATCATGAGGTGAAATTATTGGCCCCTGAAGCAGTACATTTCATGATTTTTTACTGTTAAGGAGCACATTCCTCTAATTATTTATTCGTTGCCAAAATATATTTTGGCCTCAATTTAAAGGGATTCATTGATTTTGAAATCGCTTGGACAGTTTGAATTGTGCGCTACATATTTTATTTATCACTCTTAATTGTTTAATATCATATATAATTATGACTATAGGAATAATAAAACACTTGGTTGACGTTTCACAGTATTTATAGAAAGAATTTTTTCAGTTACAGTTTATACTCTTGAGAATGGCTGAGAGGCCGAAATAATTGTAGAGTTCTTTCTATATATACTGTGAAACGTCAACCAAGTGTTTTATTATTCCTATACTAATATGTTTCACCAAGTGGTAACCACTCACATGTCCAATGTAATTATGACTATATACCTCATAGTTAAATAGACCAATCACAATATTGAATTTTCCTTAGTTACTTCGTATTACAGCGCTTAATACTAATTAGTTTGCGTATTTCGATGAGGTGTTAATACAAATTAAGTTGCCGTGAATCATAATATTTTTATACAAAAGTCAAAATGACATAATATTTCTTGCATTCAGTATCTAATAAGCGCTCAATATGAATCGATTTAGATCTGATAAGATTCAGAAAATCGAAGAATCCGTCACATCCACAAAACCCATTAATACAGTGCGAAAATAATGTTACGTTATAAGACAATGTGATCACTTCTGTTCAGAAAGAAATTATGATATAAAGAAGAAAAGTCGGATGAAGAATTATATAAAATTTTGCAAGACTGGGCTTACAACATGCGAAAAGTTAATGGTGAAGATTATAAAGATGGAGTATTGAAAACACTCTGGAATCTCACAGCTAAGCTTATTCAACTTACTTATTATAATAAATTCAAAAGAGTTTTAGATCCTTTTAAAAGCGTTATATTTCAAAAAGCAAGAGATGCTCGCAATTCAAAGAGGAAAATTTTACAACGCAATTTGGAAAAAAGAAAACGTAGTTCGTCGGCTTTTACCCATGAAGAACAAACAAGAATGATAAATTATTTAAATGGAAATACACCCGATGGTTTACAGCAAAATTTTTACCATATTGCGTCTGTTGAACTTGCGTGGAGAGGAGGAGAAGCAAGTGCTTGCTTGACAGAATATTTCAACGATGAAATAAACAATTACGGTTTGTTAACAGGTCGGATGGAATACAACACAATTTTCTCCAAATCAGCACTAGAAGGTGATAAGAAAATTGCAGATAGTAAATGGATTACCCAAAATTCAAACAATATAGACATGTGCCCCGTTCGACTTGTAAAGAAAATGTTTTCTAAACGGACACCTAACATTAAAACTAATCGCCTGTTTCTTACAGTAAATAAAGATTGAGAAAAACATGAAAATAGCTATTGGTATAAAAACATGCCCTTAGGATACAATCAGATTAGTAAATGGACAAAAAGTGCTGCTAAAAGCATCGGAATAAATACCAAACTTGTAAAAATAACAAATCATTCTAACAGATCGTCTACAGTTAGTCAGTTATCAAGTACGGGTATTAACGCTGAAGAAATTCTAAAAATAACTGGACACAACAATACTGCTTCAATTCACCCTTATTTGAATCTAAGAGAAAATCATCATAAAAATCTTTTGATGGTGTTTCCCAGTTCCTAATGTTTATTTAGTCTAGTCCTTGTAGGATCTCTACGTTAGTAATTTTATCTACCCAGATAACTTTCAATATTTTTCGATATGCCCACATTTCGAATGCCTCGATTTTTTTCATTACTGTGTCTGTTACTGTCCAGGCTTCAGCACCGTGTAGTAACACTGGGAATATGTAGCACTTAAGCATTTTAATTCTTAGCTCTTAGCGATTTCTTTTTATGGGGTCACCTGAAAAACAAAATTTACAAAAAACGCCATCCAAATATTTAATGTTTGCGGGAAGCAATTTTTGCGGAGAGCAGATTAATTACACATAGGCAGTTGGCCTTTGTGAAACGAGTCTAGCGCAGTCACTCATATTTTACCTTTTTTGTGTCGAAACTGTAACAGATATCAAAAACTATAAAGATAGAAAAAAAACGTAATAATGAATGCCTGCGTCCGAATTGTTTTTTTTTAAATTTATTTGCTTTTGTCATTCAAAAATATGAATGTATTAATGTTGGGCCTTACTTGTTTTATACACAACCGGTCTACTGATAATAACACTATTATGTCAAAATATGACTTATATCCGTATAGAGTGTCATACCAAACAACATCCAAATCAATGTAAACGTTCTCTTTTTATAAGATTTTTTTTTTTTTAAATTAACTTTGAAGCTGAATACTGACTAAACCAAACGCATTTGTATATAGATAAGTTTTGTTAAATCGTCTCCTTTTGATCCCAGTAATCTGTGGCTAAGCCATGTCCACATAATTTAGAGACACCCTGTATATTGGATTGATGAGGCAGATACTGGATTAAACTCCATAGTAGAATTTGTAAATAAAGCGCTAGGTTGCTTGTGTTTTACCACACGGTGGCTTCATCAGGCAGATGGATAATTAATATTATTAATCTCTAACCTTTTAAAACACCTTTTGAATCATCTGTTACCATCATATTAAAATGCATATTATTCATCTCATCAATTATTGCAGTAAGCAATAAATGTGTGAAACTCAAACAACCTAGCGTTTTATTTACCAATTGTACTAGTATATGTCGCAGTTCTCATATACTTTACGTTATTGCGCCTTGTTTGAGCTGTTTTTAAATGGTCCATGTGCAAATTCCAGTTTTATTAATGTCTAAATTAACACGGGGCATGCTCATTGCTACAGTTTAATATTTGTTTAATTCGCGTCTTATTTGACTGAAATGAGCAATTGTGACGCAAAAGTGGAGGTAAATGCAGCAATTTATTGTATAAATCTCGTAAGTAATATTCATTTCAGGTGGAAGATGTAGCTGTACACACATTGTTAGTACTTGATCCCTGAAATAGGAGACGGCAGTAGACAATATTGCAGCTAAACCGTAAAACCGTCTGCACTTTCCCGGCTGCCGCACCTGGAATATTTATTGTACATATAAGCCGTAAATGTTTCTCCTCTGTATGTGCAGCAGGCATCGGGGCCGATGTATTTACGTTCACGTTTTATGGGCAAAAATTGGTTTCTCGTTATTACGCTCCCCAATAACACACACGGCGATTTCATTCGTCCGATGCATTATGCGACACTTCCTTTGTCCTCTTTGGTCGGCGGCGGGTTTTTTACGTTCTTCCGGTTTATTGCCGGGAGTTCTTTTGATGCCCATCTATTTCGAATCACTTATTTATAGCCCGCACTCTAAATTATAAAGTCGACCATGTGTTGGTTGATGCACGTCTTGATGATGAACTGTGAAAAATTAAATTTCTCGATACGACAGCTGTTTGCTTTCCGCTTCTTGCATCCGATGGCGTTGGCGTCGAACCAGGGGATAAATAGTTAATTAAATCTGTGCAAGTGTGCGTGCACATGTGTGTGTGTGTGGGTGCATGACTTGCGAGACGTACTCAAGTTTATGAGGGTGCAATCTTGGCGGGGTTTCCAGCGCACCGAGAGTATGAGATATGCGTTAGGTATGACACGACCCGGACTTCGGCTCCGGTACAAGCACGTCCGGAGCCAGCTTTCTATAGAACTCTAATTAATTATGCAGCCCTCTATTCGGACAATGCCCATTGTGTTAGAACAGCGTCGTACTGGGAATTAATGACGACCCTTCTTCGACATAATGAGCGAATAGGCGCTGACTTCCAAATTAGTAACCTAATGTGAAGTACATTGTTTTATTCAGCCGCCGGCTAACGCTGCACACACAGCCATAGTGCAATATTTTCCATTTTGCAATGTACACCAAACTATTAACTACTCTCTATTATCTCACCTCAATTTGCACTAACAGCCCCTCAGCCCTGCGGCCTCAATGTATTACCTTATCTTCCTTCTAATGTATCGATTATGTAATACACACTTTTTTATATAATAACTCACGTCTTCTATTATATCGACTTATTCCACGTGCAGTACTTGTATGAGTTTAGTCGATACAAAATATCGTTTGCAATAAAAATATACAGGATGGCCCATCTATTCTCGCTCGGACCATTGCTGCTAGACTAATGAAACTTGAGGAGAACATCTGATTGGAAGTTATTGGACACTTGATGTGCTACTTTTTAAAATTATTTTCAAGTATACAGGGTGTGAATTTGGTCCCTTTTTTAAATGGATCACCCTGTATACCCTGTATTTACAGCTGCACCGTCGAGGGTCAGAATTGCAATGATGATTGCCAACCTCCCATAGGAGACAGCACAATAAGAAGAAGTTAATTCATTATAAAAAAGTGGTAATAAAAATATAATTTTGTAAAATACACCATTACTTTTTGGGATATTGACATAGGCTTATAAGCTATTATAAGCAAACAAATGTAATACATAGATATTGCCCCCATAATTATAAATAATTTTGAAAAAATATAGCTCTTCGATGGCTTGACAAATATTCTATGGCACCTTTTTATGTGGGCACCGAGCATGTTGTTCGCCCAGTATTTCTTGTTTCATACTTAATTCCTAACAGCTAGGTAAAAATATTCTCCAGCAAACTAATATCTAGTGCCCGTAGAGCACTATATCTCATATATGCCCGCCCGTATGGTATCTTAACATTATTGATTACAGCAACTATCTACTTTAGATACATAATCGAACGAGGGATAAAATCTAGCTATAGCACGGATTACAATTGAATTGAATCATATTTGGTTTTCATTGTAGTGAAAAAGTAATTTTAGAAAATAAAACTGCTGAAATAAGTCTAATCTTCTTTCTTCATTTTCTCCATGTCTATCTCTATTTCTTGGACTAATAAATTTTGTACAGAATCCTTCCAAGATTGTTATCTTCTACCTATGAACTTATTACATATGCTACTGTTTCTTTTCGTTCAATCGAATTTTGTGTTTTTTTTTGGGAATGATAAAAAATTAACTTTCGGAGATGAACCCTCTTCGAAAGTTTCAATTCAGTTGATTTAGTGGAATAATGAGGATTCGAATAATGTTCAGCACTAGTATACACCCCGCAACGTTGAACTTCGCTTATGTCAATGTCAAATTTTAACACTTAGAATAACGAATTCATTTAATTTAAACTTGCTAGTTCCAAATCTTGTTCTCACATTTTGGTTTTAAGATTTTTTACTCAGAATTTTATAACCAACATCGCAACGTGTAGTTCTTTCGGTAATTAATACACACCCTGTATATAGGGTTATTCAAATTCGATTATCACTACGGGGTTATCAGAAACGATAAGAGATACCAAGTCGGTTAATTGGGGCAAAGCTGCGTAATCATATGAGGAACAATAATCAATAAAGATATTTCAAAAAGTTTCAATGGTTACCGAGATAATTGGTAAAGAAAATGAAATTTTCGAAAATGTTATTTATTTTTTCCTATCGTTATTCGAAAATGTATTAAAAAATTGAACACATGTTCATTGCCTCTATTTCTCATCTACAACAAGGGAAATAATGATCGAAAATCTAAAATGGCCTTGTTGTAGAGGAGGAAAATTTACAATAAACATGTGTTTTTTTTTAGTATCTCTACAAGTAACGACAGGAAAAAATAAATAATATTTTAGAAAAACTCAATTTATAAAAAAAAATCAGCAACCATTGAAAATGTGTTCATTATTTTTATTGATTATTGTCCCCCATATGATTACGCAACTTTACCCCAATTTAACCGACTTCGTATCTCTGACCGTTTCCGATATCCCCATAGTGATAATCGAATTTGTATAACCCTGTATTGTTACCGATAGAATTAGTAATAATTGATATTTTGTTAATTTTGCTGAGCACTAAAATTAGTGCTCAGCAAAATTATTAACTTTTTCATTTTTATTTTTTTTGCTGATTTGTCGCTCCTAATAATCGATCAATTTGTAGTATAACCATTCGTTAAAAAGATAAAAAGGCAGATGCTAAATATGATTACCGACTCTTGAGAAAAGGTCAACTCAAGGTTTGCATTCATTTGTTGACTTTATTTTAGGTATACATGTAGAATATATTTTTTTCATTTTAATACCTTTCTTGGGATGTTGTGGCCGTAGGGGCAGATCTGCGCTCGGAAATTTATTTTACCTGAAAGTATTGGCATAGGTGCGCTTCTAACCCAGCCATAGTCCCAAATGGGTGGGCATAACTGCGCTTCTACGCTAATCCCCCAACTCCACGGGGGATCTGCAAAACTGATCAGATTGAAATATCTGCAAAACGTAGATAAATGAATAGGCTATTCAAAGTCAACTACTATATCAGTTGATTTGAATAGGATATTCAATTTTATGAATTCAGCACTAATTAAACAGCAGTTTATATACCATGTATTGAAAACATTTGGCAAAAGAATTTAGAGGCGTAATTAAATGTTCCGTCCACATTTTTTTTTTGCACAAGTGCTCAAAAATTATAAAGTTTCTGTGCAAGAAAAAAATATAATATTCTTAGTCATGTCGTTGGTCGTAAGAACAGCTCATTTTTTGATGTCATAATATTTAAATTATGCAAAGAGGTGTGCACCTCTGAAATATTTTTAGGCCGATGAGGTAAGATTGAACGTCTAGCAGTATAAATACACTGACGTGTATTATAAAAGTATTTGGAGTTCAAATTGTCTATTGAGACCAGCGATTGATTTAATTCTTGGTGTATGATTTTCGATGGCCTTTCGGTTAAGTCTTCGGTGGTTTTCCTCTTTGCTCCATTTGAAACTAGTTGACGGTGAATATTTTCGTCCATCTTGTGGTTGGTGGTGGCACTGACTTTTCTGTTATAAAAAAACCGTGACTTACATATTATATTAAAGGTATTAACTACAAAATGATGGTTGTACTCACCCAATACTACTGTTAAGTCTTCATCGGTATACAGCCTGAAAGTACTTTTTTTCCGTACACCTCCACTTTACGCCAAATTTCGTTTTGCTACAATTTCGAAAGTTATAGTTCTCGAACACTTTTAGTTGTTTGAAGACTGAAGAAGACTGACTGACTGAAGATTTTCTGAATTGACTCCATGATGCTAATTGTCGCAGGTCTCAAGTTCAACACCTGAATATGATATAAAGTATTTCTATAGCACTGTCTTATTTATATCTAAATAACCACCCTCTCCACCTTATTACAAAATGTCCCACCCTATAATATCAACAGAAAATAATTAAAGAATTCGGGGTTGTGGTAAGATTCAAAAACATGAAGTACTTATTACAAGTCATTGGGGGTCAAGTTAACGTAATTGTCCTCTTCGTGGGGGTGCCAAAAGGTCACTTTCATTTTGGAGCGCAGCAATTCCCCGAAAATTTTAATCCCTTTTTGCGTAAGGGATTATCTCAGGTACAGGAGCGCAGCTCTGCCCTGCCCGTTGTGGCAACACTGGTTGTGGTCAAAAGGGTATTACAATTTTTTACTGCTCCCGCCCCTTGAGCTGTACCACGTCGCGAAAACAAATTGTCTAATATATTTGAACAATTTTTCATTCAATTTGTCACAAAATTTGTCACATTTCTCTCATGGCACAAGCCTTGAAAATGGTCGAGAGACCAGGAATTGTTGAGAATTTTCTATAAAAAAGTGAAAGTGTTTTTATTTATTATTATTATTATTATCAGATCCTCATTCTACTCGTTATGGTGTTAAGGGGTTAAGGGTGTTTTTATTTATATTTATTTAATTACTTTCTACAAACTATATAGAGGAAACTATTGTGTTCGAGTAAATTTTCTATTCTAAATTGGAAAGGAAATGTTCCTTTTTGATGTCCTCGGAGTCGATTAAGACAATGTAAAAAAAATGTGTCAGTCATGTTTATGGCAGCCAAAAACTGCTTAGAATAATTAAGTAACATTTTAGGGCAAATACATTAATGACAAAATTCGCAAATCATTTGATATATTGCTTTTTTATCAAGAATTTCTAAAATGTAAATATTTTACAAATATTGTAATTAAAGTTAGAGATATGTACTTTTTGTAGGGAACACAATATCATGTGCTCTTGACTTACTAAGAAAATTTCGATAAATTTAAATTTTAATTTGTTGCCTATATTTATTAAAAATAAAAATGCTGCCAAAAGAATTCTAGTTTTTAACTGGTCAAATTTTTTCACATGCCTATTTTATTGTATCTTTAAATATTCATAAAAAACAAAATAACGACAATAGAACTAAAATAACTTAATCAGCACGAAGTGAGGTTGGAAAATAGTTAAATATAGTCCATGCCAGATAAAATGTCACTTTTCACATAAAACCGAAATCCTTCCCACTGGTGGAATTGGACCAATGAGAATACAACCCAAAACCGCGGAAGATGTTTTGAGCCTTAAAGCCATAAACCATAGGTTAATTACTTCCCTTCGAAATTAAGTGCTTTGGAATGATTTGCTTGGATCCAAAGCATTTTCCAAAAAGTACAATTATTGTCCAAGCAATGGCTAAGTTACGAAGAGTTAATGTAAACCATCACAAGCTTTTTTAGTGGACATGTGTGCATGGACATGTGGACCTTGGTTTTGGATGGACGCTTCTCAATTGATCTAAAAATAATTTGATTACTAAATTTTCATATGTTATCAGATTTTTTTAATTTATTGGGGCATTCTCGAATCTTCTACAATTGAGCTACTTTCGTCGTGAACATTATTAATTACTTTATTAAAAAATATTTCCTTTGCTTTTACCAACTTTTACTAAAGTGTTTTAACTTTTATAGCCTTCTTTGACCCGTAGTAGGTATGTACCGCCCGTTAAAAATGAAACAAACTGTAAAAACCCTGTATATATAATATATTTTATTTTACGAGTTTTTGAAGTACGGTAATATTGAGCACATAAATAAATCGGGTTAATACACCCCGTTTTTGCGAACCGCTTGATAAGGCAAGTCAATACACCCATCAATATTCGAAGCGGATTTCTTCGGGTGCCATTGTTTAATGTAGAGATTAACTTCTAAAGCAAATAATGCAGCGGTCGATCGCCCTGTGTTGTTTGATATTGCGGAGGAAACGGGGCCATAGGTCGCAGATTAAGCCTATTCGAATCCGGCTAAAATCAATTGGCAATTATTTTATTTCTCGGAACGGGGCAGATTAGATGCCAGTGAGCGGACGTTTCAAATGAAATTACACCAATTAACTCGTTGACGGACCGGCAAAAATACTCCAGTTCCTCTCTGCATGGGCGAGGTTTATGGCTGGTGTATTCCTGAGGGTGCACTGTATAAGCATCTGAGATAGGAGGAGCCCCCGACAGTTTACAGCAGGCCATAAAAACTAAGTAGACAATGTAGAATTGGTAAATTAGATGACGGGCTTATTCTACATATCAGTTGCGTAAATGCGAGTTGGTTGGCTCCATGTGGAGCCGCAATTAGCATTTAATGATCTGTTTAATTGTTACCGCATAGCACGTATAAAGCACCATAGTTGGTACTAATTCTTGATTATTGAACTCACTATATGACTCACCCCGTTAATAATTTCAATCCATGTATGCCAATATCGATCAAACCGTATAAGGCGATGTTGTGATCGGCCGGCTTGCATCGTGCTGCGATATACATCTTTAAGTAGATTCCGTGACCTCAAGCGTTAAAATATACATCTCACAAAATAAAGAATAACAATGATGCATTAAACAGAATTGCAGATGATAAAAAGCAAATTAAAGTTGCAGGTGCATGGAGATGAAAGTACAAGCACCGTTCCTTTGGTAGCCCACAACTGCAGGATGTTTCATGTTATGTGCATTGTATGAGGAGATAAGCGATGTTATTCTTTTAGTCGCTTGTTCCCAGAAACGTAAACTAAACAATGAGCATCTGTAGTTGACATTAGTAAGGGCAGTATGAACAGGAGGAGGTCCGGGCCACCCATATCCAGGGGTGGTTTACGTCATGCCACCCGTTTCCATCTCCTAGACCTGTCTGCAATAACAAACCTCGGTAAATGATACTCCCCAGATGTGCTCGCAATACCACAATAAAACGCATTCATTTAAAAAATATTGAACCTATCAAAATTAACTGTACTATTGTTTACTATTTACTTCACCAAAACAATATATTTTCATTGTCAGTAAAAGTTTGCTTTACTAGCACTTTTGGTATATTTTTATTTCGAAAAAAAAAAGTTGCAGACAAAATTCGTCGAAAATAAAGCATCCTGAATATTTGGCCGTATGTTTGCAGACTTCCGCTGCATGAGGCGACAGCTTCCAGATGTTGGGAAGATACACGGCACAGTAGGTTTCACTTCGTGCTGTTTCCACTTCACTCTAGACTTTGCTTATTGCTTCAGAAGTATTTCATCAAAGCTCCGCTTCACTCGACTACTTTTATACGGAATCATTTAGTTTACACTAAAAACTTGCTCACGGCAGCCACTTTATGAGCTTCCAGTATGTCACAATTACTGCCAAACGTTTATTAAACATATGGTAACCCACCGGTGAGAAATTATATCGTTTAATTGCCCCGAGCGAGACTGTAACTTTATACATGTCATTAAATTTTACTGTATATTCTATAACTAAGCTATTAAACTTATTGTCTCAACGTGTAATTTGCATACATTTCTAATTATATGAAAACTAATATAATTCTCATATAATTACCATTTTTATTAGTTTTTAAATGTTATTTACTCTACTAATATACATGTACTGCGTATCAAAAAATAAAACGTCAGCAGTAACGTGTACGTTAGTTGACAGCATCACATTCAAATGTCAAATGTAATTATGACATAATAACATTTGATATTTGAATGTGATGCTGCCAACTAACGTAAACGTTGCTGTAAACGTTTTTGATACGCAATATACCTATACAGGGTGGTCACTTTTACGACGCCCACAATTAGGATCAATTAAACAGAAATACATACAGAGTTGGTCAAATGAGATACAAGTTTCTTATTTTTGTGCCTTTCAATATTCTGAAACAAAATCCGGGATATCTTGCACAGTTCCTGATATATCGTTGAAAAACTGAAAAAGTGCACTTTCATTTTCCTCTTATAACTTTTTTACTTTTGAAGGAAATTTTACGAAACTTTGCATGCTTACATTTTTCGACGTGAGCTTTCTGATGACATTACCGAACATTTCTTGCGCCAACTAAATCCCCAAATTTTCATACTCAACTTTTGATTTTCTTATGGCCGCAATATTGGATTTTAATATGATTCAAAAGAGCGAAAAAATACAATTTCAACCATGTATTACACATGGGTAATCTGATATTATTTACCACCAAAAATCGATAATTTGCTGCAAAACTCAAACTGCTGTGGACTACTCTAAAAATCAAGTTGCCATGGAATAACAAATTACCATTTTGACATTTCTTCATTCAAAGAAAATAACTTCTGACTAATTTTATTATGTATAAAGTGCAAAAAGGGGATAATATCTTTGATTCCTAAAAATGGCAAGATATTATCATCAACATGAAAAAATTGACATGTACAATCTCTATAATGTAATATCTTACATTATATTTCCCTGGCCGAGATTGCAAATCATAAATCATATTGTATTCATTAAATAATCTGATCAAATGCCATTCTTGAATTAAAATTTAGGATATTTAATTATTGCCATTTTTACTAATCAAAGATATTATCTCCTTTTTTGCACTTTATAGACAATAAAATTAGTCAGAAGTTATTTTCCTTGTATGAAGAAATGTGAAATTTGTTATTCCATTTGATTTTTGCAACAAATTTTTAAATTATAGATTTTTTCTACTAAATAATGTCAGATTACACATGTGTTATACATGGTTGAAATCGGAATTTGTTGCTGTTTTGAATGCCATTAAAATCCAATATTGCAACCATAAGAAAATCAAAAGTTGACTATGAAAATTTGGGCATCTAGTTGGGGCAGAAAATGTTTGGCACTGTGATCAGAAAACTGACATCGAAAAATGAAAGAGTGCCAAGTTTCGTAAAATTTCCTTCAAAAGTAAAAAAGTTATAAAAGGAAAAGGAAAGTACACTTTTTCAGTTTTTCAGCGATATTTCAGAAACTGTGCAAGATATCCCGGATTTCGTTTCAGTATATTGAAAAGCACAAAAATGAGAAACTTTTATCACATTGGAACAACTTGGAACAATATATTTCCGTTTAATTGATCCTAATGGTGGGCATCGTAAAAGTGGTCACCCTGTATAGTATAAAACTTTCGTCTAAAATATTAACACAGTTTTCTAAACTTTTTCCTGGAAGTTAGAAATTCAAGTTAACTTTAAAGCCATTTATCACAGAACTACTAAAACTGCACTTAGACTCTTTAACTTCTAGACCCCTCATTTATTTTATCCATTAGTTAGCTGGGTTTTTTTGTAAACAATGATGCCAAAAAATAATTATAATCATTTTGTTTTCTAAATAAAACTTCCAATTAGTTCGTTTCTTGTTTTTTTTTTTAAACAATGATACCAAAAAATAATTACAATCGTTTTATTTTTGAACAAAAACTGTCAATTAGTTAGACGGCTTCTTGGTTTTTTTTGGTAAACAATGATATAAAAAAAAAATTGTAATTATTTTGTTTTTGAACAAAAACTACGAAAAATAAAATAAATGTTATATTATCACCTAAAATGCGTATAGGTTTATAGCTCTTATAGAAGACCATTGAAAATCTAAATTTAAAATTTTAACAACTTTTTTTAAAACAAAGTTAGATTTGTTAAACATACCAGTTACTCGAATGAATATTATCCTGCTAGCTATTATGGCTAGCAAGCATGGATAAGAAGCAACTAAAACTGCTGCTCGAATTTTTGAATTCGTTGTACCTTGTTATATTTGTAAAATTGTAAAATATTTGTACTTGTATTTGGTACGAATCACTACCTATTGCTAATGTAGTAAACTTAACAAGTAAATTTGCTGTTATTTTATTTTATTTAAGTTATTTTATTCAAACTCAAAATTAAATATTTATCGTCATAGTTTATTTTGATAATTACTGTAGTTGGTGAGTTTTGTTAATTATAAACTGAGCACAAAGTGTAAGTAGTTTTATTCGAAATTTTAACATTCAGGTATATTGCGTATCAAATATTGTTAACAGTAACATGTACTTGTAATCACATTTGAATGTGATACTGTAAAGTAATGTACACGTTACTGTTAACGTTTTTTGATAACTTATACACCTGATTAACTCATAAGTGAACAATATTTCAGTTCAGTAATTACCAAAAAATAGAGCACATGTAAAGTGCAGCGGTTGGTAATCTTTAATCTGTTTAGGCAATAAGGATTAACAATAAATACAAATACACTGGTGTTAGTGACTACAATTAAAGTTATGGGAAAATTCAAATATAGTTATGGGAAAGTTATGTATAAGCTTTAATACATACAGGGTGAATCAGCCAAATGGAATAAATTCAATAATAAATAAATGGGGGCGTGTTCGAAAAAACGCTCGGACACGTCGATTGTTATTTTTAGTTGCGCATTTTTTTCAACAAAAACTTTTTATACAGGGTGTGTCATGTGACCGTGGCCAATACCAACTATCTTATTTTAAATACAACACCTGGTATATTATTCAATTTTTGGATTCTTCAGAAAATTCTAGACATATTTCATGTACCTATCTTCAACAGTTTCGGAAATATTAAGTGTGTATATTAATACGAATAATGCTTGCGATTAGATCGGTCACGCCTGAGATGTTGAGTAACGTTAGAAGAAATTTCTGTTTAAGATTAGGATGTTGCCAAGACGTTCACGGCGGGCATTTTGAACATCTCCATTGAAATTTATTGTTTTTTTTTTGTTTTTTTACATTATCAAGAAATAAACAGTATTACTTATTAGTTTTTGAGTGTGTTGTAACGAATTTCTGTAATCAAATAATTTTCTTTTTTTAATGTTAATTTTTGCAATAAATCTGAAAACACTTATATTTCCGAAACAGTTGAAGATAGGTATAGGACATTGTACATGAAATATGTCTAGAATTTTCTGAAGAATCCAAGAATTGAATAATATACCAGGTGTTGCATTTAAAATAAGAAAGTTGGTATTGGCCACGGTCACATGACACACCCTGTATAAAAAGTTTTTGTTGAAAAAAATGCGCAACTAAAAATAACAATCGACGTGTCCGAGCGTTTTTTCGAACACGCCCCCATTTATTTATTATCGAGTTTATTCCATTTGGCTGATACACAGTGTATGTGAAATTGCAAGTAGTTTAATGATGTTTCAATTATAAATCTTTCTGTGTGATTAATTATCTCAATAATAGTGAAATAGTATTAATTAGTGACTTCTTGCCGGAATATGATGATATCAACCATGTATTTTATGGAGTGAAGTCCACTGGGCGAAAATATTCTATTTATTTCGATGAAAATTACTATAGCTATTTGTGCAAGTTAGGAAATGTAATTTATTTCCGTACTAGGCATGGGATTTGTGACCAACGCCATAGTCGAGATTATAAACATGCCGTGTACAAAAAAAAAGATTCTCTACGTGTTGACACACGATTTTTTCTACTAGAGTTTAGAAAATAAATTAAATTTGGATAATTTTAATATTTTAAAATTATTTCTAAATTAAATAGCGGAGTCAAGATTGTTCTGCTTTCAATAATGAAGAGATTAACGTAAATAATAACCCTATTTCTACTTTCACAAACACCTTTTCTGGAATTTCATTCACGAATTGTGAACATGTTTCTGTTAAGATTTTAATAATGATAAAAAATAACATGTACAATTTCAATAAATTGACTTATAACTTTTAATATGTTGAAGTATTATTTCCGCACTTGTTAGGAAACATTCCACTTTTCCTAACTCAAATTAGTATTCAAATGTTAAAGTTTTACAAACTCTAGTAGAAAAAAGTTATTTAATTATTGGTTATTTATGTATAATGAGGAGAATTGTGTGTCAATGTATCATACGGCGTTTATGGGACGCGACGTAACAATTAATACCCGAGCTGTAAGCGAGGGCTGTAATACACGAAGGGCCATACATGTTGGTTATGCCCGCGGTGTATACGTATCTATTTATGTACAATCGCCGACAATCGAAGTGCAACACGATATTTTTACGACCACTTTATGGACATTTTGAGGGCAAAACTGTTTTCATCTGTAATTGTACTTATACGTGCCTAAACCCCGATTACCAGTAAGGTCGAACTTTGCTCTGGTTTATGCTTTTCGTTGCACTTCTAATGTAGGCGATTTTACTGACCTGAGTACCGTCAATTAATACTAAACCTTTCATTTTTATAAAGTTTGGTAGTTGTCAATTTTGTGGAAACATACATTTCAAAGTATAGTCAAGTGCAAAGTAGTCCTATGTCTCGGGGTGCTTAAATACGTAACTGTGTGCAGTTTTCTTTGATATATGACCTTAAAACTAACCCATCTAACCTAACTTAGATACTGACAACAATAATGTACAATAAATATGAAAATGCGTGAATCGGGCAAGGCGTGTTGAAAACCCAAGTCGATGCAGTAGACAAGAATGTCGCCTACGAATTTGGTCATGTTTGTGTACGTACAATTTTCTTTGGATACCCTAGAACTTATAAAGTGATATTAACGCCTCCTAAAGAAGTATTTTATTGATATTTCTAACAAGGCATTAACATCGTAATTACGAGCATATTTTTATTTCCTTACCCATTCATGGCATTCCGCACCATTAAACTTTATGGAATATTGAAAGTACTCAACTCAAATACGATGTTTCAGTCTTTCTATTTATATCGTGAGATAATTCAGAAATAAGCGTTTAGTTATAAATTATTTGTGAATATAGTGAAACTGTAATAATGTGCACTATCAATGTTTTCGTTAGTGTTGTATATTGTTTAATCCGTTTGTTATTAATCTTTTATGAAACTGTTAGAATATATCGCGTGTTACTTACTTTGATTAGGAATATTTCCGAGTAGTTTGCGAAGACCACGTTTTATGCGAAAAGTACATCCGCTTGAGCCGGAAAGGGCGATAGCCGTGGGGGAAAGAAGCCACATTTATGTATATTTTATAATATGTGATATATCTTATATCGTGTGTACATGGTTTGCATGCGGTGATTCACTCTAGAAAACTATTAATCCGTGTAAAAATTATGGATTAAAGTTTTTTCGCGTACTAAGCCGGCTTGTGATAAAACTTCAATCGAAAAAGTAGTTAAAATTGACAAGGGTTGTGAAATCCAACAATCAAGAAGGATAAAGTTTGTGTAATATATTCTCCGGAAGGGCAAACCATGAATTGACTCTGCAATAAATTTTCATTTTCCATTCTTTATCTTTTTCTTTTTCCGCGTTAAGTAATATATTTTCGGGATCCATAAAATTCTGCGTCAGGGTGAAATTTTGATATACGCCATAACTTTTCAATCGTATTAAAAATATCAGTAGTTTTGATCAAAATTATGCATTTTTACCCTGTAATTTAACTTTGTGGCGGATTTATAGCCGCGACGTCTCTATTGTAAGAAGTTTCAAGAAAGTGATTTTAATATTGGGTTTAATGACGTTACATGATGTTGGTGGTGCAATATCTTCTCCAAGGTGATGCCGTTTTTATTACGGTGGGACGGATGGATGGACGCTCAGGGGTGGCCATAATTAAACTATTTTACTGTTATTCGTCACCTGTCCTCGGGTTTTAATTATGGCTCGTTAACTTTTAGGGCGCGATTACGTCCCGTGTTCATATTCACGTAGTGTGACGTTACCCTTCTTGTGTTCCGCTAATCTCGTTTTTCCCATCCGGCATAATCTTAATCACGTAGTCTCATTAATTACGTCTCTGCCATCTTTACCGAGAGTCGCTGAAATTTATGTAAGTTAATCTGTGAGATATGCGAAGCCGGGCAGCGTTTAGTTACAAGTTATGGAGTGAACATGCCGCTCGTAATTCGTCCACCCTTGAACATAAAGAAACGCGATTTTATTTCTAGTTTGCTTCATTAACATATTTTGTTAGCGAAGGAACAAAGTTTTCCCATTCGCCCCTGCAATACTTTAGCACGAAAAATAACGAATGATATACGTGAACGGTTAGCTGCCGTGCCTCGTACATGATATAAATATGTCAACACGGCGCTAGAGCACGACCATATTAATGGGTAGTTAGGGCCTCTGCAACAACCATTTGCATAACGAATTCGGACATTAGACAGAAACACATTAGCACTCGTTAGTGGTGGATGAGGATGCCGAATGTAGTGCGAACTGGCCTTCAGCCGATCCACCAATAATAATCTTAACTAAATTAACCTTGCCAGGCAAAGATTTATATTTTAGTACAAGCGATTCAAGCGACTAATCTCGTAAGACGAGGGTTGACAGTTCACTATCTTTCTCCAGAGGTCACCTGCATATATAGGGGATTGGAAATCTTACGCGACAAGGGGGGATCAGTAAAACATGCCCTAAGACGTTGTTAGAACCAAGGTTCCTCTATTCTGCGCCCCTGTCGCATGTCATGCATAAACCATCCAATCAAATTCGCTATTTACGTTTATGTAATAAGATCTCTTGTATAATAAAAACATTCTCACACCGCGCGATTCATGCCGACTTGAAGTTTTATTTTTCATGCAAAAGTACCACTTCATCTCTAAAACTTCCTCCTTACAAGGGGCGAATTAAGAAGTGCCTTTCACGGAACTTTTATGCATGCGTCTCTGGTGCAAGTGACACTCGCAGTTTTAGTTAATAAATATTTTCTTTAAAAAAAGGAACGAGAACTACGAGATTAGCACTTCATCCCCACCTACCGTGGAACTTTTAATTTAATTTAAGACGACACGGTGTATCCTTAATTAAAAAAAAAATCTGTAATTTAAGTGCGCCCAACTTTTATAATGCTTATTAAGTAACTACTCCTTGACTGCCTTAAAGTATTTCGCCACCCTCATTATTTTAAACTTTGTTGTTCCTCTTGTTTTATTAAAAATTTCATTCCATAACTTAACTCGGCACCTCTTACTCAGGGAAGCAGAAAATCCCGATTTTGTTATTCCACTCTGCTAAGCTATATAAACACTGAAATAGCAACAATTATAAGCTTTATTACTTCATAGAAATTTAGAACCTAAAAACTAAATGTAGCAAGAAGAAGCAAGTCATGGAGATACCGCACAATCACCATTTCATCGTTGATCTGTAAATTCTGTGAAATTTTTCACACAAAATATAGTATATGTATCAGCTGATAAAGTTGAAATAAGACGGGTCCAATTAATCAGAAAGTATCAAAAAGCTGATAATTTGCAGCTCCAATCTAACATGTCTCTTACAATTGGAAGGAGCAACACATTTAAGATCATAACAACTTTGAATAGTAGAGAAATTTTCTGCACTTGTCTAAATCCCTTTAAGTATTAAAATATTTTAAACTAAATTTCCAATTCAATTGACAATGGTTATCAGTAGGACTGGCATAGTTATGCTGGTTCATAAAAGAATATGTAAACGCATATTTCGGCATTTATTTTATAAACAAATAATTTTACATATTGTTGCACATTTTTAGATTTTTTTCTCATATTTTCACAGCAATCTCGCCATTTTCTCAAGTCTCAAAACAGAGAATGTCATACACTATTTTTTTGTGGAAATACAGTTTTCCTAGATACTGTTTGTAGTACCGTTTTCCTAGATTATTGTGTAACTACTATCATGTAAATATAAGTAAAATTTTAAATCTACTTCTGTGGGGATTATTACTTCTTACATTTTTTAGAAAAGACGATACGCTAAAAATTTTGAAAAAAAATCGTTAACTCGTTCCTGGAAGAAGACTGCTTGCATAACAACAGCACAGAATATTATTAAAAAAGCAAATATACACAAAGATTTTTGAATTTTATAACGTGTAGAAACTTACATAGTATTTAATTTTCATAAATATTTGGAAATTCCATAAAAAGAATTTTCGCTGAAATTTTAATACACTGAATATTGTGGAAAATACAACAAAATTTTTTTATAAGAAAAAATATATGTACAGTCGTGTTCATTAAAGTGTTCCACAATATTTCTGCGGCGTGAATGTGACTTAATTTCACAAAGTTCGAAAAAGTGTTTAAAAGTGTACAGGGTGGCGGCACAATTTGGATGTTTCTATAGGGGATCTCGGTAACTAGAAGAGATAGAGAAAATCGGATGGCGTATCCTCGATCTCGTTTTTCAAGACCAACTCAATTGTGAAAACATAAATTGGCTATCGTCTTTCGTTTTGAAGTTATGTCCAAAAACTCACTATTTTCCATTTTCGATTTTTATCAATATTTCATTTATTTCTCATTTTATTAAAATAAGAGTTACGCGTTCTTCGGGTACTTTTTTACGGTGAATTGAATAAGTTTTACAGAATTTTAATATATTCGTTAATAAACAAGATACAATACAAAGTTGTGTTTTTTTTAAAATACAAGTCGTAGTTGGCTTTGTCCTTAATAAATAGGTTATTTTTTCTCTTTTCAATGATATATCACATGTGAATGTTATAATTGCATTTTTGTTGAAATCTATTAAGATTGTGTCAACACGTCATATGTTCTCTTATTGGGCGTAGTATACTGGTAGTAGGATTGTATTGTTTAGAGTAAAATTATTTATTGAAAATGCACACATTTGCCATCTGTAAATTACAAAATACCATGTGAATACAATATTATATATGTTAGAAAGTTTATTAAATAAATAAAAATTATCTTGTTGCATAGGGATCATTGCAGGCTTTATCATCTAAAAGTCAGACAACCCAATAAATAGATTTTTTCAAGATTAAAATAAACACTTCAATGAAGCATTGCAAAGCATCTACATCACATTTAAATTACAATAAATGTTTCAATTGTTTCCAATTGATATCCATTATTCAAAATGTATATGTTGCATATTTTAATAACACAAAACACAACTACCTATTTCTGAACAACATATTTTTTATAACACGACTTTCAACAGTCAATTATTTGTATACATCACATTTTTTAACTCTAATGTACCTTTATGATCAAGTGTAAGAAACTATTCTGAAAATTATATTATATAAATTGAAAACTTTCTGGTAATCTATATCATCTGTATAATCTCAAAATTTTTGAGGAAATTTCTTTAATAATGTTGTATGTGTTTAAGATCTATCCTGATATGTTAATGCTCTAAGGGTTTTGATGATTAAGCACTATCGGGTGTTATTTTTGGTATCTAATAAAAAATTATTTGTAAAAAATATGTTTTTATTAGACACCAGAAATAACACCTGATAGAAGTACTATCAGGTGTTATTTTTGGTGTCTAACCCTCAGAACCCTTAGTTATTTAATAATATTGAAAAACATATTCCAGAATATATGGAAAATATACCAGAATTTCTTTATAATATAGAATATTGTTTTCGAAAACAATTGTGAAGTGTACAGATAATTTTTGCAATTTTCGTATTAGACCCGAAAAAAATTATAAAAATTCTTAAATTATGCCAAAATATACGGACAATTGTAGAACATTTCCAGAAAATGCAGTTGAAGTGTACACATTTTCATGGTATTTGAAATGTTCATATCCCATATCCATATCCAATCCCAAAAAGTTACCCTGGTTTGATAAGAAATGTTATAAAAATTCCCAAATATTTCGCAAATATGTGTAAAATTATAGAAAATTAAAAAACAACGATAATTGTGTTCATTGAATTTTCGTAATATTTGGAACTGTGAATATTTAAATAAGTGGAGGTGCTTAAATGTACCAAATTAGTGCAAAAAATATTCTGAAAACAATAAAGTGTAGAAACGTTCATAGTTTTTGAGATTTTCATAAATATAAGGATATTCTACAAATATTTCAGAAAATTCCTAAAAATAATTTCCTACTAATATGCTACATATTGTAGATGGAAAATACAACAACATTATGAGACAATTTTTATAAATTTTGTATGAAAAAATAACAAATATGCCAAAGTATTAAGAATATTCTGAAAATTCTAGAAAACTTCGTTCAAATCATTATATCATTATATTCTGTGTATATTTTTCATGAAATTCGTTAAAAACTATAATAACTACAGTAATATTCCAAATTCCAAATTTCAAATATTCCAGAATATATGAAAAATAAACACCAGAATTTGACTAATAAAATTTTGAAAAACTCTTTGAAGTCTTCAGACTTTCATGACTTTTGAGTTTCATAAATATCCGGGGCAGTTCCGGAAAAAGTCATAAATAGATTTATAAAAATTCTCAAATATTTTGAAAATATGCATGCATGTACAAATTCTATGGTTTTCAAATTTTTTATAAATATTCTGGAGAGTTCCATAGATTTGCTAGAAAATCTAAAAATTATAAAGGATATAGAAGACATGATATTGTAGCGGCTTGGAATTGAGTCAAGCTATGAAAAAATAATGCGTGACCATAGGAACATAATAAATAATATAATTTTTATAGTTACTAATATGCTACATATTGTAGATGGACAATACAACAATACAAATATAACTTCCGAACATATTCCAGAATATATGAAAAATTAATTCCAGAATTTGTTTAATAAAATTTTGCAAAACTCTTTGAAGTCTTTCATGTATTTTAAAAATTTCATAAATATCCGCCAGTTCCAGAAAAAGTCATAGAGAGCTTTATAAAAAATTTCAAATATTTCGAAAATATGCACGCATAAATATGCATGCATGCACAAATTCCATGATTTTCAATTTTTTTATAAATATTCTGGAGTGTTCCATAGATTTGCTAGGAAATCTAAAAATTAGAAAGAGTATAAAAGACATGATATTGTAGCGGCTTGGAATAGCGCCAAGCTATGAAAAATAACGTGTGACCATAAGAACATAATAAATTATTATTTTTTTATAGTTACTAATATGCGAAATATTGTAGATGGAAAATACAATATTATGAGACATTTTTTATAAATTTTGTATAAGAAAATAACAAATATGCCCAAGTATTAAGAATATTCTGAAAATTCTAGAAAACTTCTTGGAAATTTCAATCATCTTTATATTTTCTGTAATTTTTTGAGGAAATTCGTTTAAAAGTATTATAACTTCCGTACACATTTCAGAATATATGAAAAATTAACGCCAGAATTTGTTTAATAAAATTTTGAAAATCTCTTTGAAGTCTTTCATGAATTTTGAAAGTTTCATAAATATCCGGGGCAGTTCCGGAAAGAGTCATGGAGAGATTTATAAAAATTCTCAATGTATCGAAAATATGCATGCATAAATATGCATGTATGTATAAATTCCATGATTTTTAAAGTTCTTATAAATATAATAAAATTATTTATTTCATGCATATTTACAGTAGTTGACTTTTTATCAACTGCAAGTTGGAAGTTACAGAATTATAAATGTTCGCAAATATCTAGAAAATATTTCGGAATATGTAGAAAATTTCTCAAAAATTTAGTTGAAGTGTACAAATTCCATGGTTTTCAATTTTTTGTCCTCTATGTAGATATTATTGTCAAAAAATGTGCTTTCAGATTTTTTTAGAGCATACATGAATGCATATTTGTCATATTTTTAATAATAATAATAATATTTATTGTGTTTACGGTTATACAGCATACATAAGACAGTATTTAGAGAATAACCACCCCTGCCCGAGTTATAATTATTAGTATTTCGTTTTTTCTTGATTAGAAACGTTTTCTAAGATGATTGATTGACAGATTGATTGATTGATTGATCGAAAGAGTTGTATTTTGAGTAAAAATTTGCAGCAATGCTATATTTTCATTTTGACGTTTACGCAAAATTGTCCTTCATAAAAACATTATATTAACTCGATTTTTTTTATGTATTTGTTTACAAATTTATAAATTCAGTTGATGATAAAATTCAATTCCAAATTACATTCTTTAACAATAGCACATATTGTATTTGAATTAATGTACCATAATCTGATGAGGGTTGCACATGACAGTCTTTATACCTCAACATTATATCAAAAAGTAATATTGTAAGTAAAGTCAGAATCATGAATGATATTTGTCCTTCATTTTTAGTTTGTGTTTTATTAATAATATTGAAAACATGATGATATTTAATATTTTTTTGCTTTTATATATTTAATTACACATGTCATATCAAATGTATCAAATATGTAATCATATTTTACATATTTGATGGATATTTATTAATACACAATAGTTATTTATAAACAATAAACAAAAATATTATTATGCAATATGCAAATAATGTAGATAATAAAAAATGGCCTAGTACATTGCTTTCTATTACGAAAAAAATTAAAGAATTCTGGATTTTACCCACAAAATATTCTAATATTTTTTTACTATTTATATTACATATTACTAGAGAATGGATTCCATGATCATGCAATTTAGTGCCTTTACATATCTGCATTTTATGATCTCCTTTTTATTGAACAATATACAAGCCTCAAGGTCAGGTTAATTGCAGTGCTCTGCTTCAATTATAGATATTTGATCAGTAGCTAAAAGTATTAACCATTGTTATTATACTTGCTTCGCTTCATTGTACTTCTGTTATTTTAAAATTTCCAAATTAATAAATCTAATTCAATTTTACTAATATGACAGGTCATAACTACGCTATTAGGTTAAATGTTTATGAAGATATTAAGCACAGTTGTTAATCATTAATTTTTTTCTGGTTTATTTACCTATATTATTATTACATTTACATATTTTGCACATATGATTAAAATGTAATAAAAGTTACACACTTATGAATAATTTTACTATTCATGCGTTACATGCAACCTTTCACGTACAACGTTTCATTACTAAGGTAACTCACATTTAATAACAATGTCTCAAATTATCACGCATTGTATCAACCGCAGCGTGGTTAGCTGTTCTTATGAAACACCTGTCCTCACATGTGCAATTGCTATGCGTGCCAATTATCGCATTGATTAGCATACAATGATTGTTTGTTTTGCAAGCTGAGTAAACAAGCTATTGTCTATCGAAACGTACGTTTGTCGGAAGCGATCTCAAGACCACAATCGTGGTTATGAATTACAAATGTGTAAGTCTTCCTGCACAAAGGAGATAAAATATGTCAGCAGTGGCAGCCTTCAACTCTAGACATCATTCTTACATAAAAATGTGGGGGCAACGATCGTACCAGCAGTAGAAACAAGCCATACATAACTACAATTTGAATACACGTTCTTAGTTGTTTTTAATGATGATTTCTAAATATGTAGGTTTGCACTTGTTTAAACTATTTAATCTGCAGGTTAATTTCATCACAACATTATTTTAAAGGTTTATTTAGTGTCACGCGATTTTAATGTATACCTTTTAAATGTTTAAATGTTTATTAAAATTCTATGTCTATAAAATGTTATTCTATGTCTCATGATTTCCTCTTGACCTGTGTAAGTTGATGACCATATGACACAATAAATTTCTATTCTATTTCTATTTCTTTAAGACTACTTTATGAAAAAAGGTAACTTGCAAAATGCAATTTTAGTAAGAATAAAAGTTTGAATAGAAAAACTGTCGTGGTCAGATAACAATAACATAAATCATGCATTAAATATAAATTACCACACAATTGCTTATAAAATGCACACAGTATTTATGTAATTGTAATAAATACTCGTTATTTAAGTAGAAAGGTTCTTTGCAAAAAAGTATAAAAGTAATATTTAATAGGTACTATTATAATTATACATAGGTGCAAGGTATAAAATTCAATTTAATCATTTATTTGTTATATTTGTTTAGTCGATTCTCAAGACAGAGTACACCGTTAAAACTTAAATTGGTCATTAATATATAAAATAAAATGGTTTTGAAATATGACAAAATGCTATTAACTATCGTCATATTGAATAACATAACTCCAATAAATTGCATAGTTGCAGCATAATTTACATGGATGCATTCCAACATAACAAATTGTCTGGATACGCTCGGTATTGCCCGCAGGCATTTATAAATAGAACTATTAAATTAAACCGCATTGTACCAGGTTACACTAACGTATTAGTAGCAATTTTACAAAATATGAATTGAATACATTGAAATGTTATCTCCATTACTTTAAATCGTGTAGAAGTGTCAGCGGATTAGTAGTAATACAGCAGTGGAATAAATAAAAATCCAATGTCATCGCCACACTAATTGGCGGTGCAATTATAATCAGAAAAATTCAATTATTACAGAATAAGACTACAAAGGTTATAGGTTTATTGAACAAACAAAAACAGTAAAACATTAAATTTCTCTGTAAATCCATTTATTTTGAGAAAATTATGCTTTAACTTTTAGTTTCGAAAATATTTCGAAAAAAAAATGTAAGAGTAGCTACTTTTCGGTTGCAATTTTAATCAAATTTAATCGAAATTATGTTGCGTTGCGAAATTGTTAGACAAATAAGATAAAGACAAAGTTTCAACAGAAAATGTTATTCTGCTTTTAATTAATGGTGCAAATCCTGCAAGCTAACCTATACATCCATACTTTTTTTCATTTTGTGCGCACATTTAGTACCATAACTACTACCCTAAGCGACCTGTATGGATCAATTTGTATTGCTGTGTACCACAGTTTTACCTCTATGAATTTCGCTTCAACCATCAGCAGTTAGTTTCAAGAATGTATTCAAGAATATTGTTAATTTAACAGTAGTATCGCTAGCATCAGCTCTCCTACGAAATTATGTTTAAAGTGTACCTTGTTGGACTGACCTCGAAATCACTTTCGACTTCAGTGTGATTATTACAAATATAATTTTTACCTAAAATAATCGGTTGGAGCTTGTGAAATATTAATACTTACAGAAAAATAACAAATTGTCCTTTTTCACAACGACATTTATTTCTCTAAATGTACATTTCAAACACTACGTGGTCATCTTTAGTAGACATTTGTACTGAGGAGAAAACAAGACAAAACACATTATATAACACCCCTTTAACCTAGGATTCCTAGGTCCCTTCCTAGGATTTAAATATGTATTGTTTAGGATTTAAGGATGTATTGTTAAAGGAGGGTTATGTAATGTAAGTCAAAATCACTTTCGACTTCAGTGGGATTATTACAAATATAATTTTTACCTAAAATAATCGGTTAGAGCTTGTGAAGTATTAATTCTTAAAGAAAAATAACAAATTATCCTTTTTCACAACGACATTTATTTCTCTAAATGTACATTTCAACCACTACGTGGTCATCTTCAGTAGACATTTGTACTTAGGAGAAAACAAGACAAAACACATTATATAACCCTCCTTTAACCTAGGATTCCTAGATCCCTTCCTAGGATTTAAATATGTATTGCTTAGGATTTAAGGATGTATTGTTAAAGGAAGGTTATATAATGTGTTTGTTTTGTTTTCTCCTCAGTACAAATGTCTGCTGAAGATGACCACGTAGTGGTTTAAATGTACATTTAGAGAAATAAATGTCGTTGTGAAAAAGGATAATTTGTTATTTTTCTTTAAATAATTTTTACTTATATTATTTTTATCTATCACTTTAAATATATTTGTGCCATGTTTTTCAATTTATATCAGTCTGATAATACGCAGATTTAAATATTCCCGCAGCCCAGCCAAAGGCAATTCATAGATATCTAATGCAAAGTTACTAATTTATGGAGGAACTTAATGCACAGTTTACAAAATTCGAAGTTCCAAGTTGATAATTATTTTAGCAAACCTTAATGAGAATCTGAACTTAAACTTAATCCATGATTAATGTTTAATTGTAGCCTGCATAGGGAAAAGTTAATGACACATTTTAATCAACTTAAATGCGTTCGTCATGTTCCATGAGCACGTGAGCACATTAATTCGTGATTCAATAGCAACTGAATCGAATATAAGTGAGTAATATAAATACTAATAATAATTAAAATGTATGCATAAATATTCATTTAGAATGTATGCATCAATATTCATTTAGAATGTGTGCATAAATATTCATTCTTGCCTTAGTGGAAATGCCATCTCAGAATTATTGAATTGTTTTATGGCTTAATTTTACATTTTTGCAATAAATCGCAGGTTTTAAAAATAAATTACCTTGCTTTATAAATCGTGTGTAATCTCGTGTCCAACCTTCGTTTCGTTTTGCAAAATAGAGCCCAGGAGGATTCTAACTAGGCACTTTATCTTCACTTTTAATCCTTAGGTTTCAGGTCGTTCGCACACACAATCCAATATGGAGGATAATTCGAACGATTCATTACAGATTTTCATTTGTATAGAGGATTCTATTTAATGCAATCCATGCAAAAAATGTTGCATTTTATAATTAATTATGTTACTTATATCGGTTGTTTTTTTTTTATCAAACGTACGTAATATTTTTATTTTTATTAATATTTATTTTTTTTATTTTAAATTTTCTGACATGGAACAGAAAACGGACACGTAAAAAGACACTCTAAATTAAGGCAATATCGATTCGATTTAGCATAACAATATTGTTTTGTTAAAGTGATAAAGTTTTAGTGTTTAAATTTTCATATGTATAAAAATACAACCAGCAAATATATGGTTTTTATAAGTTTGAATCAATGAGTCATATTCAGAACATTTAATACACGTATATACCTAACACATATAGTGCTTATACGTTTAGCCGAGTACCTAAATGTATTGAATAAAAACTGCGTTTTTCGCATTGTTCGGAAACCTAACTATATTGATTTAGGTAAGATATAGATTATATTTATCTATACACTAGATATATTTATCTAACTAATGATTCAATGTGGTGAAGTAACGTAAAAGAAAATTTTATATGCGTTTTGCCTTATATAACCCATTGCATGAAACGCTGTGCCAATTTAACTCTTATATATGGTCATGCAATTTTCTACCACAAACGCACAAAACTTTATAATGCAATTTCACATAAGCAGGACATAAATTAACGTGCTTCATATTAAAACATTGCTTTCCCCGAAGAGATTATTTTCTGGCTCCGTAATGATATTCGTGTAGTTGATAGCCTTAAAGTTGCTAAGAAGGTTGGCATGCGCGACTGGGAAATTCTATGGCGTTTAATTTGCATAACTTATAATATTCAAGGAGCGGAAAGGAAATTTTATTTATGAAAATAGTTAATAAATATTTAATAAGCACTTACGTGTAAGATTTCGTGTACATTTCGTGTGGTAATAATTCCTTTTTTCTTTTCAGGTGAGTAATGGCGTTTTCGGGGCTTCCCTGATTAATTACAATGTGGTACGTAGATAATTGTGTTTATTTGCATATTCATGGCGCAAACACTTTTAAGTGTCTGCCAAGAAACTTATATCAATTAATTTCGAGGAACGAATAGTTAATTGACGCTCGGAAATGATTCACCTTGTATGAGTAATACTGACAATTGCTGATCGTATCTTATTACGTAACACTTGATTGCAAATAAAAGTTATGTTCGTTCTGCAATTCTCGCAGTGCCAAGCTTCGTAAATTATTAAGGCTTTAAGCTGCTCGCAATGACGTTGGGTTTCACATGATACGTTTAAATATTTTATTCCAATGCAATATTTAATATACGTTGTAAGGACACATTCAATATTCAAATAACACTTAATACGGTTTGTGTAGTTTATTCTCGGATATATACTTGTGAAACATCAAAAAATCATCTATAGGGTTTAGTACAGATCGTAGCAATACCATACATTATCTATTCAAGATACCTCTGAATCTAGAATGGCTAGCTTTTTTCAAATAAAATTAAATATTCTTAAAGTCCGAATATTCTTATGATCAATATTTATTGGGTCATAATTAAGTAAATGATAAGTGTTAGAGTCTGTGCATCTGTTGTGTCCATTATTGTCGGATTGATAACTGTACTGAATAATAAATTTTGATAATATTACAATTTTTCAACTGAGAATCGAGATCTACCTTATATCTTAAATAGTAATAAATTTATATATTGTTAAAGTCCGAATATTCATACGTTCAATATTTATTGGGTCTTAGTTAAGTAAGTGATAAGTGTTAGAGTCGGTGTATATGTTGTGTCCATTATTGTCGGATTGATAACTGTGATGAATAATTAATTTTGATAATACTACAATTTTGCAACTGAGATGGACCTTATATCTTAAATAGTGTGTTTACTTCACAAATCCGCCGCTGCACGATGGTAGAAATGATGATGTCGGTGCATATGTTGTGTCCATTATTGTCGGATTGATAACTGTGATGAATAATTAATTTTGATAATACTACAATTTTGCAACTGAGATGGACGTTATATCTTAAATAGTGTGTTTACTTCACAAATCCGCCGCTGCACAATGATAGAAATGATGATAGTTTCCCAAGTAAATTTCGCTGGGAAACCTAACCTAACCTCACCTAATGAAAAATTACTGCTGGTAGATATGCTTAAGATTTGCTGGGTCCGGTTGGGTTTGTTTAGGTTCATTTACATAAGGTACAAGGGTATGTAATGGTTCATTAAATTTTGATTATTGTGTATTATTTTATTTTTGGGAAGAAACGCCATGCCACATCATCAGCATTGGCTTGCCTGATCCAATAACCATTGGATAATTTTGGATATTTCCTTTACCCATATAAAAAAAAAGAATTGTAACAAATATATTGTAATATTTTTTATAGCCGTAACAAATCCTCATTAATCTTCATTGTGCATTGCGGCAGTATCGTTGACTAGTTAGACCGTATATGCGCATTATCCACGCAATTAGCCATTAATCCTGTACTAGGCTGATTGTGGATTATTATACGATTACATTCCTTGAGCCTGATTTACAAATTGTTTAACTAATACAAACTTCATTAGACGCGTGCAATTAATTTAGTACCTTGATTTTCGTATACAGGGCAACACATGATTCCATATTTATTACTTGAATACATGACAAGATACATAGAAAATATGCATTGCATATCTTTTTATGTAATCAGTTAAGAATAGGGAATAGCTAGAGAACCCATATCTACAAAAGGTGCTAAGGGCCTTATTTTTTTCTACCTTGAGTTAGTAATTACACTTAATTTAGTACTTTGATTTTCATATACAGCTCAACACATGATTCCATATTTATTACTTGAATACATGCCAAGATACATTGAAAATATGCATTGCATAGCTATTTATGTAATCAGTTAAGAATAGGGAATAGACAGAGAACCCATATCTACAGAAGGTGCAAAGGGCCCTAATGTTCTACCTTGAATTATTAATTACACTTCTTGAGTATAATGTGCGAGTTGGTGATCCATAAACACAATCATAGGTTATGGAAAAAAAATCTACCCACTCTTGTAATTTATTAAGAAAATATCGTTGGTATACAAGCTGGTCAAATCCAAAATTTAAATATTTTCATTTTTTAGCTTCATAAAAATATCTTTTATCTTTTCTTATCTTATCTTATCTTTTTATGAGATATTTACTAAATCTATTTTCTAAGAAATTCGTACTTTTTTTTTTGTAAATTCATAATTGACCATGTCAATTTTTAAATTAACTATATAGGAGAAATGCACAAGACAAAAAATGAGCTTGAAATGACGAATAATGGACTTCGACTTTACCAACGATATATTTACAAAGCTGTATTTTATCAAAAGCCAGCTTGAGGCTCAAAATATGCATCGGAGCAGAAGATAAAGCTGGAAGCTTGGAAATATTTCACGTAATCATTACTTTTCTTGTAGAATTAATTTTGCTTATTTTAGTTATATACAATACAAACTTCATTAGACGCTTGCAAATAATTTAGTACTTTGATTTTCGTATACAGGGCAACAATGATTCCATATTTATTACTTGAATACATGACAAGATACATAGAAAATACGAATTGAATTTATGTAATCAGGCAAGAATCGGGAATATCTAGATAACCCATATTTACAGCAGGTGCTAAGGGCCCTAATATTCTACCTTGAGTTAGTAATTACACTTCTTGAGAACAATGTGCGATTTGGTGATCCAGAAACACAATCATAGGTTATGGGGGAAAAAATCTACCTACTCTTGGAATTTATTTTGAAAATATCGTTGGTATACAGAAGGTAGCCAAATCCAAAATTTAAATATTTTGATTTTTTAGCATCATAAAAAATATCTTTTATCTTTTCTTATCTTATCTTATCTTTTTATGAGATGTTTACTAAATCCATTTTCTAAGAAATTCGTACTTTCTTCTATAAATTCATAATTGACCAAGTAAATATTTAAATTAACTATATAGGAGAAATGTACAGGAGAAAAACTGAGCTTGAAATGATGAATAATGACTTGGCCTCTTTCTCATGTATACCAACAATATCTTTATAAAGCTATATTTTATCAAATGTCTGCTTGAATAAATAACTAGGCCTCTTTCTCCTGTTCTCCTGTGTGCTTAAAAAAAATGCATCGGAGTAGAAGATAAAGCTGGAAGCTTGGAAATATTTCATGTAATCATTACTTTTCTTGTAGAATTAATTTTGCTTATTTTAGTTGTATTGAATCTGATCTGATCTGGCACAACTAAATATTTGTATCTTGATAAATATGAGCCTTTATATAAAGGCGCGTCGATTGTGGAATGGAATAGCAAAGCCACTAAAATGTTTCAATATTTTTCAAAATTATTAACAACATGTATGACATTATTATGCGATATTAGTTCATACCTATATCATATTTTGTTACTAAATAATGTATACCCATTAATGAATAATAAGCATTATTGTAGCGTTATAAATTATTAACAATTATTAAGTATTATTACTTCGCAGCACTCATTATTGGATTATAAGTATTAATATTAGTAACTCATATTATGGAAAATGTAATTTTGCAAAATCTCATAAATAATTCATTGGCATTTTATATTAGATTCTTATAAATGTGTTATCATGTGTTATCTATGTACTCACTGTCGAGTCAGCAGTTTAATTTATCTTTAATGCTGCCCTTTGTAACAATTGGTAAAAATATAAATGCATTCATATTAAATTTCAGCAATCTTCTTATTAAATTTACCACACAATTGTGTGGTTAAAACATAGTAGTGTTTTATTCTAAATTTAATATGGATTACCACAAAGTAAAGGTCCATCTAAATGAATCTTCTTATTATTTTTTGTATTGACTTTTATTACATTACGATAGAAAATTTAAATGATCTACTTGCATAGAATGTATAAGAGGCATGTATAATAAGATATGGTTATTAGTTAAGATTTTTGGCATGTGCGATTGTAACTCTTCTACTCAGGACCGGATTTAGACTTGATAATATCCTAGTCTATTAGAGATGTGGGGCCCTTTATAAGTCCCTTTATATATCAGTGCCAAATATGATTTTCGGATACCTAGATCGTTAAACTGAAATACAATTAAGAAGTATATAGATTGTGAAATAATAAATCTTTAACTTAAAATCATGTTTATTTATAACAAACTTAAAAATGCACACTCTGGTAAAAAGAAACAAAGTTCTTTTAAAAGGCACAATATACAAAGGCTTATTACCTAATCTCTTGAAACATGTTATAAGAATTAAGGCATTATATTAAACTAAAATATTTTCTTTCTTGCCTTTGCCAGAGCAAAGTTACTGATGACATCGTCAAATGATAAACTGCTTAGTTTGTGAATTTCTATGCACATGAGACTGAAGGAACACAATTTATCTTGAGTTATTGTTGTTCTAAATTCATTTTTTATCCTCTTCAGCACATAAAAAGATCTTTCTCTAGAGCAATTTGCAACCATTATACTAAGAAACAATCTCAAAATTGCTTGTACATTAGGGAATGCTGATTGGGCAAGCTCGTTAAATATTACCCTATACAGATCCTGATGTATCAAACTATCATGTTCCGCTGAACCATAGGGTTGACTATGTCTAACATATTGATGAAAATGCGTAACTTCTCCTACAAGATTCATGTCCACATGTTACAAGATATGTTTGCCACAAAGCACTAACTTCTTCACGAATCTCTTTTTCTGTAGGTTCTAATTCTGTTTAGAATAAAAACTTTTTTGCAGCATCATTGTATACCCTCTATACGAGACTTTACTCTAATGCATCCATCACAGGTATATATGTTTAGATTCCGAACTTGTCTCTTGGCTCAAGGTTCTCTAAGGCATTATCATCATCATCATTTATATCCCTTCTTCTATATCTGCTTTTATTGTAATTAACATCAGGCAATTTTGCCTTTGCTCTTTCTTCAAAATGATCGAACATATTCCTGGAACCCTTAACAAAATCCGAAAGTGAAGCATACAAGTTCCTACATACATCTAGACTAATTTGAGTAAGAGTCTTGTGAAATTCATCCAGCAAGTAACTCCACAAATATAATATTAAATTTAATTCAAACTCTCCATTTTATTCAAATTGTTTATGGCTTGATTTCTTGTTTCGCCTTTCTCTGTAGTATCAATATGCAGCTGATGCAATGCAGAAAACATTCCATCATAACTATCAAGTATTGCACTTGTGGCCATTGAATGATCTTCCCATCTAGTCTTTGACAAAGACTTTGAAACTTTTGAATGATCTTTGAAGAATGATAACAGTACTGCCCATTATGTGTAGATGGAGAAAATAAATTATATATTTCTTGAACAATTCCAAAAAAGTTTACTGCATGTAAACAACAGTCAACTGCTGCTCTACCAATAAGATTCGGGGAATGACCAGCACATGGAATATGCCTAGCATACTTGTTAATCTTCTTTCACAATTGTAATTCATTCATTGCATATGCAATTATCAAGTCGTTTTTATAATTTATTTAAAGGCCAAACCTAATCAACTGTCGAGTACTCTATTAAATTATTCAGCGTTCAACTGCCATTCAGAATTTTAATTTATCTTCTAATCATTACACTTTGCCAAATAATTTTCAGACATCATCTTAATTTAAGAAATGAAGTTATGTGAACATGCCATCAGTTATGAAAATTGGTTCAGATTTATGCCAAACCAAACAAATGGAAGATATCATTTTGCTAAACAATGTGCATATATTTTATGTAAAAATTGTACGAAGAGACCAATATGCGATATAACCCAAGTTTTGTATATAAATTTATGTTTTGTTATTTTATAATAAAAGGCAGAAATGTTTACATTTGCATTAAAAATGCTGCTTATTATTTGTAATAAACCGAATTAAAATAATTCATATGTCATATATGCATTGACAGTTATAATTATCGCACTTCATAAATATAACAATTCATATTTAAACTAACAGCCACGACCTCATTAATTGATAAAATTTTAGGCAAAAATTATGATTATAATTTATAATAATATTTATGTCCCAATTTAGCCCTCTACAGCACAAACCGCAACAAACAAAGCGAAAATCTAAATCTAAAAATCGATGTTTCTACTTTCGAAAGACATAATAATATTAGTAAAGTAATCTAAAGTAAAGTAAATATACTTCAAGTCACCGACGAGAGTAGTACGTAAATCAAACAAATAAAATGGGTACACTACTAGCTAATTACAAAAATATATCATTAGGATGCTAATAGAAAAGTAAATAAAATACGGAACTCCATTTTCACAAAAAGTTATAATCGTTATAAAAGTAAATGTACAATAATATGAATAATAAATGAATATTGAAAGAATGTTGATCGAATTTGGAAGAAATGGAAAAGTAGATTTACAAACTGGTAATTTGTGCGCTTCCATTTAAATCGTTATATTTACGATCCATCAAAAAATATAGTAATTCATAATTAATTTAAGCATCAAACCATTATTGTTATTATTTTAAATTGCGTTCAATATTGTAGATTCATTTTGTGCTTACTGCAAATCCAATAGTTTAATTGCGTTGAATATGAACTTTTGCAAAACCACCCTTCTGTTTTATTTTAAGTAGTACGAAAAGTAACAACCCCCGTTCACCAACAAATTATTAGCATCTCCAGAAGGGAAACTTTTTCCATTTACTAAAGTATTTAATTAAAGATGCCGGAATGAAATAGAGAAGGAAAGTTTGCCGATTTATACAAATTTCCCCAGAATTTGTTTTTTTTTCTGCACCTCAAGTCGACAGTCATTCCAGTAGGCCGCTTAGGGCATGCATCCATTCATTGAATGCAATTTTGTTCCACGCGGAGAAAAATGCAAACATAATTTATGCAGAGTTTCAATCACACCACATTACAGTTTCGCATCATGCCGATGGTTCATATTGCCCGCAGACAATGGGAAGTTTCCACTGGCGATTTTAAAATTTATGTGACACTTCGCTGTCACGCTGTTGATATAAGATATATTATTCGCAAATTCATATTAAACCACGCGATATTCGGTGCATAATGTGGAACAAACGCGCCCGTTTTGTATTTACGTACCCTCCGGCCGTAATTATGATTTGTTGCTCAAATTATCGCGACGCGGTTCAATAAAAATCTAAATGCGCTTTAATATATCAAAAGCCCCGCAGATATTTTTACTAGATAATGATGGTTTGCGTTCCCACGCCACAGTTTTACGCGGTGTTTTAATGTTTGCGTAAATATGTACACTGCCGTTTTACGAGGGCCACATGAGTTTATTGTATTGCCAATAAATCACTTCGACTTTATAATTATATACTCATCACAGACTACAATGCAGACTGAATTTCAAATGGACGATCGTTAAAATATATCTTTTCAATATTTTTATTACTATTCTTATAATTTAACATTTAAAATATTATATATCAGTGATATAAAGTAAAGAAAAATACTATATTTTGTTCAACTTACCTACACTTCAATTTTACATACCTAGTTTTGCGAAATGTACCATTATTTGCAATTTTCTAAAACAGATAACATTCTGTGTGGGATGTTTTTCTGTATGTGTTCATCGCAACTTTTCTCTAGTCGCCATGAGTTTAGAATCTCGTTGCGTGTATATTAAATTACTATGCAAAAGTTATAATTGTTAATGTAGTATTCATGGGTACAAGAAAAACTTACGCAACATGATACATGTACAATATTATTATTATTAGCCCTTAGACAGGAGTTGTGATTTTTCCATTGAAATGGCTTCAACAATTATGTTCACGAGAGATACCATTCTTGTAATACGATATACTTACTTTATGTTATGTTAATTACTGATCTAGTTTTATGGGACTTGTTTGGTTTTAACTTACATCGCCCTCGATTTTGGAGTTAAATATTGTAATAACTTTTGTTATCGTATCGTATCATAATAACTTTATAATTATGTGCCAAAATGTAAAATTAATAGTTGTTGTCGTGTATACAATTTTCATTTCCGGCTATATTAAAGTTGTTCAGTTTCACTCCAAATGTGACATATTCTAGCAAATTTGCCATATTAGTGCCTGTTGTCATATCAATTTACACCCGAAATTAAAAAAAAAAGTTATTATATTACTCTAGTAATTACAAATTAGCAGTGGGATTATATTTATTATGATTATCGTTATTACTATACAAATTTTGCAATAATCTATTGCATTATAATATTTTTAAGTATATAACAACACAAAAAATTAATTAATATCTAATAAAATATATACAGGGTGGCCCAATTATCCTCGCTCGGACCATTACTGCTAGACTAATGAAATTTGAGGAAAACATCCGATTGGAAGTTATTGGACACTTGATGGGCTACTTTTTAAAATTATTTTCGAGTATACAGAATGTACCATAAATCCGAGACACAAAATTTGGTCTCTTTTTTAAATGGATCAGGGTGATCCACATCAGCCAGACTCACATAAAGCAGATTCTAAAAATGAAAGAATATACAGGGTGTATATTCTTTCATTTTTAGAATCTGCTTTATGCAATGTTGCCATCAAATTGAGTATCTATTGAGAACAGAATTTATTTGCTAAACTAAATCCATTGTAGATATGAATTGTCAAAGTGCCATAGGGTTGGCATTATTGATAAAGTTACTAGGAACGCCAATGGGTATTTTAACTATTTAATTTTGGCGGCAATATTATAATGATTATTTCAAATTGTCCAATTTTGAATGAATTTAAAACGTTTCTCATTTTCACACTTTATTAACTAAAAATTGCAACGGTACCTACTTCTTGTTATTAAATTAACTCAAATTATTAAAAACTAATAGATCTCATAACCTCAAAACACATGTTGACATCAATGACATATTTATTACTAGTTAAGTACACTGTCAAAATTATTATACAATGTGACATTTTGGTCGACCTTGAATTTGACAATTCATATTTATAATGGATGATCTGTATTTATATTTTACAAAAGCAAATTAGGCAACGTTGTTAGAAATCTGACATTAAATAATGTTTTCAGTGTCAGATCATTTTTGTTGATGTTCATGTGTAAAACTTTATAAAATGTAACCATAGCCTTCTTACTTAAAAATAAAAATGGAACAGAGTATACAAATATATTGATTTTTTTTTTGGCATATGCTAAAAATTGAATTGCTTCATTTTTAAATGTTTATGCAGCAATATAATTTTTAAACTCTTATAAACTTCTATTATATTATATTATATTAATTAACTGTGGATAATACTAATATCTTTTCAAATGAGTCCAAGCTATGACCGCTTTGTACGATTTCTAGCTAAACTTGTATTTTCGATTGTATACTAAGCGATTAGCTCGTAATTAGCGAATTGGCTGACATATATGAACTCGGTTGCTAATTGCTATGAGGGAAGTTCCAGTCTACATTTTTATTATCTACAGTATGAATTATAAACATGTCTAAATTAAACTATTGTTCTGAAATTAATTTCATACATTGTAGCACCCGTTCACCTTTCCTTGTAATTGTTAAATGATGGAAAGAAGAATTGTATTACCGACAAAGGTTAACAGCCCAGCTCCTGTGCTTGAGATAAATTAAATATTCCGTGAATGAGTGACGGGCGGATACAATTTATTAAAAGTGACACGAAAAAGCAGACAGTATACCTTAAATAAATTGATCCCGTGGCAATCACTTCCACCTCCTTAAACAATGGGCGAGATTTTTTTGCTAAATAGTGACATGTGGGAGTTACCGAAGTTGCCTAATTGACCGGAAGCGGCCGGAAAAGCGGGTGAAAAATTCGCAACAATACATCGCCTTTAAATAAATTTCAGCGTTTTAATTGGGGGCTATATTTAGAAGTAAAATTCCTGCAAAATTCACAGCGGTGCGGCGGCGGTGAATAGAACAAACAGTTTTCCGCAATAATTAGCGTCTTAATTTATTGATGAGCACATGTCTGCCATTTCGCGTGCAGAAATGTGCATTATGCATGTAGATCGTTAGTCTGAGGACATTAGTCCGCTCTAAATCGTCAGAGTTTTACAAAAGCCAGACAATAACTATAATTCCTGAGGAGCAACTACTTATAATTCTCTTTGTTTTAGGTTTGTTATAATACAATGTAGGCTCCGGGAATTTTACAGAATGAGTTAATGTTCTTGTGGGGGTGGAACCGTCGGAGAGGACGTTAAGCCACCGGAATTATGCGAGTCCGCAAACTCTCTCACCCCGCATACATCTGATAGTTTGCGGCTTCTTGCAAGTAACAATTCTAAATCATGCTTTATAAGGGGTTAAAGCGGGCCAGGCTGGCTGGCCAATGTGTAATAAACTCGTAATAATATGGGCACGGAGTTTGATGAGTTGCTCGCGAACACGCCATTCCAAATCTTTACGCTTTATTGGAATTATTCATGAGGCGCATTACATGCGTTTGTAATTACACATTATAGTGATGTATGCGGCGAGATGAGAACACAATTATGCACGACAATAAGTTATAAATCCCGCCTATATTTTCCGAGGGGAATACATTCATTTATATTTAAATCAGGGGAACAACCGGAAAAAATACGTTAACATCCAAACCACAAGGGCGCGTCGTATTGACTTTTTACATTTACACTTGATATTTATGAATATTTTATGGCACCCGCAATTACCTTATTTCATTAACATTTTAAAGCTCTAAATCATAATAACATCAACACGCATCAGATATATCTGACTAATAATATATTTCAGACTAGTGGCAATAATTGTATGCACACAATTGTATTCAACTCGAGGCAGACAAAGCAGAATGCGGAATATTTTAAATAATACGCCGAGAGGATTTTTCTTCTCACCGAACTAATATTTCCCTCTTTCACCATTTGCAAAGCGCGTTTTTATGAAAATATATTAATACATGATGAAATTACGTTTTCTAAGAGAGCACTTCGGCGTAAACAAGCGAAAATGCCGCAGAAAACCAATTTCAATAATACTATCAGTAGGTGCGAGTCGTTGGTAAAGTGTTTTTATACGAGGAATTGATTAATTATACCATAAAGATATAATCAATCAACGGAATCAGATTTATTTTCGACAGTTTATTTTTTACGCGCGCACACAATTAAGGCAGCCGCTATAAATCAACGTATAACTACTGACAAATTGCCCGTAATGTTGCTAATTTTATTCAAAAATTCCAACAGGGAATGGCATTGAAAGAAAGTGAAAATGATCATCAATCATCCTCGTTATTTATAATAAAAAAACAAGCCATTAGACTAGCACCTTCAATAATACGTTTTCAATGCCTTCCACACAATACTTCATTATTTTAGTAAATAATATAAATTAAAAAATGTTTCATTGCTAGTATTACTAATACGTAATATACATATGTATATTGAGTTCATATAGAGATGTTATAAACCAATGGCTCGTATATTCCTAGAATTAAATGACAGATCTGAAATATTTCTTTCCCAACAAATTTAGTAGCAATTATTTGTTTTATTGAATTTTAAAAAATACTCCTAGAACTAAGAAAACTAGAACCTAGAACCGATATATTGGACAAAAATGACAATTTCGTTCGACTTCATTAAATATATTGGCAAAAGTACCTACATTAACGTCTGCACAGATGGTGCACTGATGATGCAAAGTTCCATTTGTGAAGTTGTTACAAACATTAAACAAGTGGCACGCCCATGTTGTTGAAATAGCAATTGCATTCTCCAAATGGAGCAAAAAAAGATTCGATGCATTCAAGAAGTTTTTAACGAATTATCAAAAGAGGTTGATTTTTGAAAAATTTACGACTTTTCAGTCAAATTCGCCTACTATTTTTGTGCATTTCCTCAACCGTGGAAAAGTGCTAGCAAGACTGTTTAAACTTTGTTCCAAAGTTTGTTTGCGTTTCTAAAAGAACGTAACAGAGAAGCACAAAAAAAATGGATTAGAGACCAATGCCAAACATATACATTCGTTTTATGAGTTCTGGTTCAATTTACAAGCCATTAATAAAGTTACTGCCAGTAATAATATTTCTGCATTCAAAACCAAACTAATTTGGATGAAAGGAGAGTTATGTGTCTCCAGCATAAGTTTGGATAGGAATGATTATTGGATGAAAGAAGCGGAGACATAGATATTCGACAAATTGAGTTCTTGCGTACACAGAAAACAAAATTTTCGCAGACTTTGATTTACAAAATTTTCGCAGACTTTGATTTGAAGACACAATTATTCAACATTTTGCAGAATCATCAACATCATTTAACAAATATTTTTTCCGATTACATAATCGTCTATTCATTGTTTGTAGCTAGTTAGCATATTTTCTACAATGCCAAACAATTCTTATCTACAAAAAAGGAGGGGCACTGATTCCCATTAATTGTGATATGAAAATATAAATAAAATTTAGTTATGAATCTCTAGCATAAAGCATATTTTCTACAATACCAAACAATTCTTATCTACAAAAAAGGAGAAAAACTGATTGCTATTTATTGGGATATGACATTATAAATGAAATTTAGTTATGAGTCTCTAGCATAAAGCATATTTTCTGCAATGCCAAACCATTCTTATCTACAAAAAAGAAGTGGAACTGATTGCTATTTATTGTTATTTGACATTATGAATGAAATTTAGTTATAAGTCTCTACCATAAAGCTTATGTTCTATAATGCCAAACAAATCTTATCTAGATAAAAGGAAAGGAACTGATTGCTATTTATTGTGATATGACATTATAAATGAAATTTAGTTATTTGTCTCTTGCATAAGTTTGGATTGGAATTATTTTATTAATAAGTATAATTTTTTTGCAATAATAAAGCTTATGGTAATATTACGGAAACAATAATCTTAAGGGGTACTTGAGAAAAAGCTAACAAACTGGGCATATCAAGAAAAAAAGATGAAAACCATATTGTTCTAAACCAGGGTCGTCCTTTATATTTTAAGGCCCTAGGCATAAATATGGAGTGGGGCCCACATTAAATAAAAAGTGAATAAAAAATTAAAATGTGTGGGTCCCATTAGCCCCCGAGGCCCCGGGCATACTGTTCTAAACGATACTGTCCTAAACGATAAAGGATACTTATCATTTAAATGCAGGGGCCAATTTAGGTACTGTGGGGCCCCTATGCACACTTTTTTGCCCCCCTTCCCCCAACAAAGTTGAAAATATATTATTATTTTTTTACTGTCACATCATTTTTGTTGGTGTTCATGTATAAAACTTTATAAAATGTAACCTTAGCCTTCTTAGTTAAAAATAAAAGTGGAACAGAGTTTACAAATATTTGGAATCTTCTTTTTTGACATATGCTAAAAATGAATTACTTCATTATCAGAGGATACTTATCAGTTAAATGCAGGGGCGAATTTAGGTACTGTGGGGCCCCTATGCACACTTTTTTGCCCCCTTCCCCCTACAAAGTTGAAAATATTTTATAAATATGAAATCATATTATATTTCCGATTTAAATATATTCAACCATTTTTGAGGGGCCCCTGATGAACGGGGTCCCCAAGCAACTACTTATTTTGCTTATACGTAAATCCGGCCCTGGTTAAATGGGTTAAGAACTGTTAAAAGACGCACCGAACTCCTTTTATTTTTACTTTTTGGTATGAACTGTAATAAAAAATGAAGCTAAACTTATTTTTGGGCACTTGTACTCTCTAATGTCATTTGGAATTTTGAAATGATATCGAATGTACTTATTTCTCAAAAGATGAAAAAAAATGGTATAAGAATCAGTTATTTGCAATTGGATACCAAAAATGAACTTTTGGGCACTTGTATACTGTTATGTCATTTGGAATTTTAAAATGGTATGGAATGTAGGTACTTATTTCTCTAAAGATGGAGAAAATTACATAAGAAACAGTTATTTGCAATTGGATACCATATATTAAGTTTGGTGTTATTGTTTAGTTATACATTTTATTTCCAAAAATATCATTTATTTTATTGGATGTATTTTTGTTACATCTAAAATATATAAAATGAAGCTAAACTTATTTTTGGGCACTTGTACTCTCTAATGTCATTTATAATTTTGAAATGATGTCGAATGTACTTATTTCTCAGAAGATGAAAAAAATGGTATAAGAATCAGTTATTTGCAATTGGATACCAAAAATGAAATTTTGGGCACTTGTATACTTGCACTTGTATACTGTATTTTGGAATTTTGAAATGGTATGGAATGTAGGTACTTATTTCTCGAAAGATGTAGAAAATTACATAAGAAACAGTTATTTGCAATTGGATACCAAAAATTGAATTTGGTGTTATTGTTTAGTTATACATTTTATTTCCAAAAATATCATTTATTTTATTGGGTGTATTTTTGTTATATCTACAGTTGATTTAAAATGAAATATTTCTAGGTAGAAAGGTTGCATATTTTTTTAGTTATTAGTTTTTTTTTTATCCAAAAGGTTTTAACATTTATTTTATTGGGCGTATTTTTGTTTTCCAGTTGTGTAAACGTGAAATATGTTAAAGCAAAAATACACCACATTTTCAATGCCATCGATTTTAAGCACTCTTTGTTAGAACTTATTAATTGTTTTGCTTTAATTTTTATTATTAAACCTGTTATGAGAAATCCTGGCTTTAACTTTTATGGTCTGGAAGGTTTAGTATCATAATGTTATATTATATTTATGTATTATGTATCATAAATTGACCTATTAAATTATGCCATAACCATCCTCGATGCCCATTTAAAATAGTTCGGTCATTATCAATATATTGTAAACTAAATGACCTCCAAAATTAAATATACAGGGTGGTCACTTTTACGACGCCCACCATTAGAATCTATTAAACGGAAATACATACAGAGTTGGCCAAATGGAATAAAAGTTTTTTATTTTTGTGCCTTTCAATCTACTGAAACGAAATCCGGGATATCTTGCACAGTTCCTGAAATATCGCTGAAAAACTGAAAAAGTGCACTTTCATTTTCCTCTTCTAACTTTTTTACTTTTGAAGGAAATTTTACGATACTTGGCACTCTTACATTTTTCGACGTCAGTTTTCACATTTTCTGTGCCAACTAGATGCCAAAATTTTCTTAGTCAACTTTTGATTTTCTTATGGCCGCAATATTGGATTTAATGGCATTCAAAAGAGCGAAAAAATCCGATTTCAACCATGTAAACACATAAGAAATCTGAAATTATATACTACCAAAAATCGATACCTAATTTAAAAATTTGTTGCAAAAATCAAATTTCCTTGAAAAGTAAAAAAGCTATAAAAGGAAAAGGAAAGTGCACTTTGTCAGTTTTTCAGCGATATTTCAGGAACTATGTAAGATATCCCGGATTTCGTTTCAGTATATTGAAAGGCACAAAAATGAGAAACTATTTCCCATTTGACCAACTCTTAATATATTTCCGTTTAATAGATCCTAATGGTGGGCGTCGTAAAAGTGACCACCCTGTTTACCTAATAACAAAACTGAAATATGCTTAACAAAGTGTCTTAATAGAGCAAAATATGTGATTTGTTATTATAAATAATAGCCCAATTAAAAGAAAACATATGAAAAAATCTATTTTTGTGTTTTTACTATTATCAGCATACAAATATCAGCATTTTAATGTGTATCTACTACCGTTTGCCAGATCCCCATGTACGTGTTTTTATTAGTACTCTTATTTTATTAATTGAATCGTTTATTTTAGAAACCCATCAACACACATTTTTATGAAATTTTCTTTATTACGCAAAAAACGTAATCAAAACGCATATTTTTTTGATATATCCATTTAAGTGACATTCCTTTTTATGGGATATTTAATTACATTATATAATATATAAAAAGATATAGTCTTCTTCCTTTCCGGAAAATTTGAAAAAGTACTCTTAACGGGTTTCTGAAATAAACGATTGAATTACAGTCATATATTTAGTTAGCTTAGAAATAAATATAATATTCCTATTCCAAACTAATTAAATAATGTTTTGCAGAACTAAAAAAATATATCAACTTTATTTGCAGATATTATGCTATTTTGCTCTTAATTGTGTCATAAATATAAGAATTTACTATGTTTGGAACATTTCCAGAAGTGTAAGAATAAACAGCGAAAACTAGTTGCATCATTGGATCACCAAACTTACATTAAAACATGCAAACTATATTAAAATATATTTGCGGCATTATAGCATTATATTTGCGGCATTATTCTATTCTACTATCATGAGTAGAATAGAATAGAAGTTAAATCCTAGACATCATGTCATGATTTAACGCACCTAAATACTTTGTCCCATTGTACATATTGATACATTGTCCCATTTAGGGAACCCAATTCAATGTTTTAAATATAAGTTAAATTTTAGAGACAATTGCATAATTAATGCACCTAAATACGAATATTTGGATACATTGCTGTATTCACGGGTCAATGCATTTAAGTCGATGAACTGTATTTGACTTGTAGTGACACCTGTAGTTATTCACATGAGCTTTTGATTTCAACAGAGATGGCTATGGGAATTGGGGCAGTCGATCGACTGGGCATCAAAAAAGAGTAAATGTTTTCAAATCCTTTACTCTAGTCCAGAGAGAAAAAATACAATAAGTTTTGATTCAGTGAAATTTACTAGTGTTATTTATCATACTTTGGTTCTATTACCGAGATTCAATTAAATTTTCATATATTTTCCTATTTTCTCTTTTCTCTTTATTAAAGAAAGTACTTGACTTTCAAAATGAACCATTCAATGTGCCATCAGACAAAATGATTTAAAATCTGGTATCAAGTTCATCTTAAACAAAGACGCTAATATTAACAAAAATATCCATTGTTAATTGTTTTTGTTATTATTTAAATAGTAATGTATTAGCAAAATAGTAAATATATAATATAATTATTTTAGTGATTATTTCTTCAATTACACGTGAACTATTTTACTTACGCTTTGGCAGAGTGTTTAAGTTAGTTTAATGGGAAGTTGCTAATGCTCCGCATAAATTGTGTAACTCCTTTCGTACGTAAGTACAAGTGATATCCGCATCACGATTTATTACTGCATAATTATACGATAAAAGTTTTACGTGTAGGCGTTAAGAGGATACTGTCATATGTGAAGTTTGACCGACGTTTTATCCGTCGCCGCTGGAGAGACATCCTCAGGCCTTCCAATAAACGTACACTTACGGGGGGCGCCCGTATTAACTCTTTAGAAGATAAACGATATTCACTCAACGTAGGGTGAAACGTTGCCTCGGGCTCTGCGCGATGCGAGGATTTCACAGCAGACAGCAGGGCGTGTTAAAACTTAGATGGCTCGTTCAAATATATGGTGAGAATGTGTTGTTATGACCACCCTGCAGATATATTGTATTTTACTTGGTGTTTATTTTCACATAATTGTAATATATAATCGAGCCGAGACTTGTAAGGAGAAGGAGAAAGGCATTAATGTTACAAGTGGTTATTGAAATTTACTGTGATGAATTTTTCATGTTGACGATACGGTAAAAGGTGTAATTACTAACGTTGTTTGACTCTGTGTTGGAATATTTTTAATCTTTGATTACTATGCTAACTTATTCTCTTTATATATCATAGTATACACACAAACATAAATGAATACATACTTACAGAAATACAGAAATACACTACAGAAATACAGAAATAATAAATAGTGTTGTGATATGATTGTGACAATAAGTTGAAATTTAATTGCAATAGTGATTTTGAATCACTTGAATTTTTGATTGACAGACTCATTAAAAATCCCTGAAGCCCAAAATGTGCTACCGTTGAAATTGTAGGTACGTTATTGTATGAAATGTGTTATTCTAATAGAAGATAATGGAACCTTATGAGAATAGAACCTACCAGCAACAACAATAGGGCAAGTCGTATATCGGTTGCAATTAGCAAAGGAATGTAGATTGTAGAACATTATTGTTAATTATTTGGATTTTCACGTGGCTTCAAGCATTTAAGTAGATCAGGTGAAAATATACAAAAAAAGTTATTTGTCAGCACATAATTTAATAGTGGGGCAAATTACTATTTTTTTCTTCAAACGTCACAAACGTCACTTTGTGTCCTTGGATACGCAAATTTGAAGTCACTTTTTCTCCTAGGAGAAAAAATGTTTACTTTGTGTGCCGGTGAAGAAAAAGTAAAAAATACTCATAACAATACTTTTATTTGTGATTTTCTTAATTACAAAAAATAACACCAAATGTACAGCTAGTTAAAGTTAAAAAAATACTCATAACTATACTTTTATTTGTGATTTTCTTTATTACAAAAATTTACACTAAATGTACAGTTAGTTATAGTGGCGCTCTGAAAATTAAACCTACTACCGCCAGCAACACCTGCTACAAATTTACTGTTATTTACATTGGATCCATTTGCTGTTTCACGATGAGTCTCAAATTCATTCACAGTTTCAATGAAGTTGTTAGGCTCCAGAATGTTCATTGCAATACCGTTCTTATTTTTTAAAGATTCCTCGATGTACCCTTCAGCCACATTACTAGATTTTCATCCACCATGGCGTTTCAAACAGGTAATGTCAGCGCCTCCGTCTACCAGCAATGTCGCCGAAGTTCATCGTAGGCAATGACCAGTGCATTCCTACCAATTTGGTAACTTTAAATAAGATACTACCTCTTTGGCTGCTTCTCCAATTTTATTAACTCCCATTACTATTCGATGGCAGACTCCATTATTGTATGTTAGGAAATATCTCTGCTCTTCCATACCAGCTGGTCCAAGTGAAGCATATTTTCTGTATGTATTTATGTATACATCGCCAATGACAGTAAATGATCGTTTCTTCGGTGTTTTACTATCAGGAATTTTTGTTAGCAGAGTCGATCCTAAGTCTTCAATATCGTGAACTTTCATTTTTACCAGCTCATCATACCGACAGGCACGAGATATCCCAAATATCAAAATTACCTAAAAAACAGGCATGATTTCAAACTTTTAGGCATAAAGTAATTTAACCTTTATCCCCAAATATTTTCCATCTGGAGCATTAGACAGAAAATTATCAATTTCTTCTTTAGTTAGGACGTTTGCCTTTTTTGGTATGTAGCCTTCAGTTTGTTTCTTCAAGAATGCACGAAGATGTAAATATTTACTAATATCCACTTCATGTTTAATACTCAATAATGTCCGTAACACAGAGTATTGTGACTACATAGACGAACATTTCATGTTGTTCTTCTGCTTCAGTTCACAAGAATAAGCTATCAGCACATTTTGCGAATAATTGTCCACGTTCTTCTCCATGCACCATTTAATAAATCTTCGGTATGCAACCTCATAAATACTCGCCGATTTTGTAGGCAGCAATCCTTCTATAGCAGCTTGCGCTATTTGACAAATTTCAGCTGGTTCGTGGGGTGTGCACTCCATAGTAACAGAGTTTTGAACAACTAAAAACTGTAAATGACAATTTCTAATTGTTCTGTTTATTACAAATTCATCCATAGCAACCACAGCTGGCATGATGCACGTTTTGTATGTTACGCCTTTTTTCTTTAATATATTTTTGAAGAAGAATATTCTTGCGTTTGAAGAAAAAGTAACATGTTTTATTCGGAGAAAAACCAACTTTGTGTGCTTCGTTTGTATTTGCCGGCTTCATAAGTTCGGCCATCAAACTTACAGACTCACAACACAAAGTGTAACTTTTTCTCCAAATAAAACAATATACTATTGTTTTTAATCAATAACCATATTTGTGTAGTGCTGTAAGATGATTGGTCAAAATCAGGGACCCGATTAAGCTCGTCATAATGTTGAACAAATTCCCATAAACATTAGTCTAAAATCGCATCTACTAAATCAGGCACTCCAAACTTTTTGGCGGAAGAGTCTCTTAGAAATAATAATAAACGTTACTCTAAAATCGCATCCACTAAATCAGGCTACCAGAGATACCAGAAGTTTTAGAAAAGTACCTACCCCATTTTTTTGAAAATTTGTTTAAGCAATTTTTTAATAAAGAGTTAATAATAGCGTTATAACAACAACAAAAATCGCAGGAGTTGTAGCAAATTACAGAAAAGTTAATAAAAACTACACCTTTTCCAATTTTATTTCAGAAAAAAAAAAATTGGAAGTGTGGAATTGCCAATTGTATTCAGATTAGCGAATTGTAAATCAGGAAGAGCCAGTTACAATTCAGATTTATAAATTGGAATTCAGAAGAGGTCAATTGTGATTCATGCAATTGCAGTGAAAACCCCCCAAAATAAAAACTTTATGCTTAAACTGTAGGTATTCAAATATGTGTGAAGTCATTCCTCTCAATTAAGTAATTATGTGTAGAAACCAGTCCCATACTTCTTAAAAGGGATTTTTAAGACTAATTCTCCATTAATGTGAATGGCAATAATTGATGTTTTCTGAATTTCAATTTACTAATCTGAATTACAAGTCACGTTTTCTGAATTACAATTGAAATTTTTGAAATACAATTAACTTATGAGAATTTTAATTTATGCATTCAGATATACAATTGTTTAATCGAATTATTTGAATTCAGTTCGAATTGAGACTTTCTGGAAATTATCTGATCCTTTCTAAAATAGCATTGGAAAAGGTGTAGAAATTGTGCAAATAAAAATACCAGAAGATTCCCGAAAAAAAAAATAGGAACGAGAAATTTGCAGTAAATACAGAGCAAATACAGTGTTTTCGATCTTCGAAAATTAAGTTTATGAAAATTATTACTTTAACAAATAAACACGATACAGGACTATTTGTATTATTGAGAGTTGCAAAAACAGAGTTTGCCATGAAACACTTTTTTTTTTCTCTTATGTGTTATGTGTGACTTTCTGAATAGCAATTACCTTATGGGTTACAACGTTTTATAAATATTTCATCTACTAAAAATTGTCTAAATATACAATCCTAATATCAAATGATTTAACAAATCCAGGATTTTTAATTAAAGTATTTAAAAAAAATGGTTTATAAGCTGCGATCGATGTTACAAATAACGAAAATTGCCCCATTTGATTGTCTATTTTATTTAGAAGAATATATCATAACAATTTTAGTATATACGTCATAGTTACAGAAAATTGTACGAAACTTACATTACATCTGCAAGGTAACAAAAACAGAATCAAACTAAAATCAACTGCAAAACCTTTTACAAATACACAAAATAAAAACAAATAAAATGAAACGCAAAATAGAATTTAAACAGACATGAATTTAATTATGATTTAAGATATTTAAGATATAATTAATATTTAACACATACATGAACATAACTCAAGGAACTATAATGACGTCAAAACACATAAACATAAAACAAAGAAATTGTCAATGAACATCACTGGAAGAGCCTTTACAGTTTATAATGAACTGTCACAAGAAAAAAAAAGAAATATAAGTCAAAAAAGAGAATACACTTGGAAAAAAACTAAAACTGAAAAAGGAACCTTTTGGATTTAGCAGTATTAATAACATCTTAATTTTAGAAATAAATGATATTTTTAAATACAATTTTCATAATTTTATAGATAATAAACTTACAGATATCTATTTTGAGATAAGTCTAAAATCTAAATAAAAATATTGGAACTTTGAAATAGTTTATTTTGTTTAGTGAAAACTGTAGGCTATTGCGTATTTTGTTGATTCATCTTTTGCAAGTATTTAAAAAAACTATCATATAAAATTGAAATAAAGAATACTATAAAAGTGTTCTAAATTAAATATGCAACACATTTTGCCCTTATTATTTGTTTCACAATTTAACTTTTCAAGAACTCATTGAATATATGTTATATAGATACACACGTACCATTGTGATCAGCTAATGATGAATGGTTATGGTTATGGCAATACCAAACATGACAAATATGTTTATGATCGTAAATAAAATTGGTGTCCTAGCCACGTATCATTTTTTTTTTTTTAGAAATTTGCATTATTAAAATGCTTATTATGTATATTGAATTTAATCATTAAAACAACACTTGAATCGAATGGGTGAACAAAATGTTTACATTTTCACTTATTCACTATAACCCTTGACAAAGTGAATAAAGGTAAATTCGCACTATCCCTGAAATTTTTGTTGTCACCTGACAATGTGACACTTCACACAAATTCTTCTATTCTGATAACGAATTGGAAAAAATCTTGTATGATACACGTCAATAAAGCAAATTTATCCACTCGAAAACATTATCGCACTCGGCCTCGCCTCTTGCGCTAAACTGTTTTTTCCATGGATAAAATTTTATTCACTTATACTATAAATGCCTATTAATTTGAAAATTTGGGTCATTTACAAATAGCAAAATTCGATCGTTGTTTCAGAACACCCTGTGTATTCTACGTGACAAAATATTGTGTATGTTTTGGCACATTGCTTGGGTACTTGCATACGCAGATTCTTCTATTGATCTCTTATAATAAGGTTTTGTTGAATTTTTTTCCGCGTCCATGATTTTTCGTTAAATTTGATTGAAATGTGAATAACTTGACAACGTTGCATCTGATCTCAAAAAATAGAAATGATATGTGAAGCCCACATAAAGCAAATTCTAAAAATTAAAGAATATACAGGGTGATCCATTTAAAATAAAGAACACATTTTATGTCCCAGATTTTTGGTACACTCTGTATACAAAACTAATTTTAAAAAGCAGCACATCAAGTGTCCAATAATTTGCAATCAGATGTTTTCGTCATTTTCATTAGTCTGGCAGCAACGGTCCAAGCAGGATAGGTGGGCCACCCTGTATAATAGAAAATTTGCAAATACAACTTACAGTCATAGGGTAAAAGCTACAGATATGTATGTGTTTCCAGCTGACATTCTAGTAGAGTAATGGGTGTTGTGCGTGAGTAGAAAATACGATAAAGCCCGAAATGTGTAAATTTGAATATCATCGGCTTACAAGTGAAATTACATAAGTCAAAAACTATAAAATGTGAGAAACTGCAATTAAAGGTTCATATTCTGCTGTTACCTTTCCTACTCGGTGATTTAATGAGTTAAGAATTTGGAAGTTCGGCTACAGGACCCTTTACTAGACCTCTACTGAGCCTGAGATTTCTTACAATTTAGTAAACCATCAAAATAAAACTTTACTTAAAATAGCCAAAAATCGACTTCGTGTGTTTCACTTGTAAGCCGACGCTATACAGTATGTCTCCGGATTGAGTTTACAGGAGGTTTTTTTTTTTTAATTTTACTTTTAAGTAAAAATGTAGGAATTAAAATTCCTGCTTGGTCTTAAACTACCATTTCAGTTATTAAAACATTGATTTATTTATAAAGGATGTTGACTATATAAAAAAAATGTATCTAATTTTGAAACTTTACGTCAAATAATTATGAAAAATAACATAAACAATCCCCCACCATTTTCTTCACACAGTTCAAGCCTGATATGGAACTCCTGAAGACTGTTTTAGATTTCTTCAATAGTTGTTGATGCAAATGCCTCTCGTAGGCGACTTTTTAAATTTTCAGTATCATTTTCTGCATTAGGGAGATTGTTTGAATGGTTATATTTTTCTATAATGCAGCTAAATGTATTTTAAATTCCCTTTGGTAAATAGTAAATAAATATGTGTCTAAATAAGATTTAAAATTTTTGATTTTGCCTACACCCTGTATATATAAATCAAAGGTCCAATAACTGAACTGTTAGTTTCAGACCAAGCAGGAGTTATGATTCCTACAACATTTTTACTTAAAACTAAAAATGAAAAAAATATCCCTCTTGTAAACTCAATTCGGGGACATACTGTATAATTTGGTTTGATATTATGTTATGCAATGGTTGAACAATTTTGAATATGAAGTTGGTCGAAATGATAAAAGTTATGTTGAAATTTTAGCGACATTTAGTCTAGTAAATAAAACGTTGCGTTAAATTTTAATAAGCAATTTTTAAATATGTGCTCCAAAATTATTGTGAAATAATGTATTGCACAGCAGCTAAAAACTTTATTTTGTTGTCCAGTAATATATTTGTAATAATCATGCATTAACATATACCAAAGGACCAATATTTCTATGAATACATGATCAGGTTAATTGAGTATTTTTATTAAAGAAGCACAGGATTACAGGACCCTTTACAAGGCCGCTACTGAATCTGAGATTTCTTACAATTTAGTAATCCATCAAAATAAAACTTAACTCAAAATAGCCAAAAATTGACTTCGTGTGTTTCACTTGTAAGCCGACGATATATAATTTGGTTTGATATTATTTATGCAATGGTTGAATAATTTTGAATATGAATGTGGTCGAAATGATGAGTTATGTTGAAATTTTAGCGACATTTAGTCTAGTTTTGCGTAATTAAAACGTTGCGTTAACGTAAGTAAATAAGCAATTTTTAAATATGTGCTCAAAAATGATTGTGAAATAATGTATTGCACAGCTGCTAAAAAGTTTATTTTGTTGTCCAGTAATATATTTGTAATAATCATGCAATAACATATATGAAAGAACCAATATTTCTATAAATACATGATCTGGTTAATTGAGTATTTTGATTAAAGGAGCAAGAGGATATTATGAATATTTGTTACATATTTAAACATGCATACAATTATGTCTAGTTGATCTACTTACTCATTCAACTCCTACGCATTACCACGAATACAATTATTTATTGCGTATTTGTTTTAAAAGAATATAATGTTTTCGATTACCATGTTTAATCAACACAGAAAATTTAAATTTATGAAATAAAATGAGTAATGCGAAACCATTCTTCAGATTACAAAGATCAATGATTGCAGCACACTGCTAGTTTTATAAAATAATATTGTTACTCTGCAACTGCATATATCAATTCTTGGGTGTTGTCAACGACTCGTGCCTGTGGGGGTGTTTTGCAATCCAACAGTCTCCACTGTTTGTAGCGAGTATAAATTATGGCCGATGGAACTAACGCAATACTATCTACAGACAGTCGTCAATTTGTTTCCGGTTCCGCGATAACGGATTGAGAGTTCAACGCTACAAATGTTTTCCTGCTATGATAAATTTCTGACGCCCCTACTTGGCACTCCAGTCTACAAATTAAATTGTAGCCACTTCACGGTCTGTTATCGCCAGAAGCGATCGTGTTATTTCAGAAAATGTACCATTTTAGGAATTGAATTATTATTATTTAGAATTAATATTTAGTTAATTGTGGATATGTCAGACACCCCACATTTTCATATCTAATTGAGAAATTGCACAATTCGAAATAAACACAATTAAGATTAATAATTCACAATTGTCGTTGTTTATTATGTAATGATGAAAATGAAAACCTTCGATTTTTTGTTGTTAATTATATAAGTGGTTTACATAGAAAGTATTTAATTTGTTATTATTTTGTTTGATTATGATTTAATCGTCTAGATTTGGAGGTGATCATAGTAGTACAAAACTTCAAGTAAAAGTGGGCAAATGCAAATATGGCATTGGCAGGATAATTACTAAACAAATGGCATATTTTGAAGCGTTTTGTTCTTTGAAGCGATAAAGTAATGCTGTTCTATAAAGTGAATATTTAAAATGTGGGCCCGCATTGATAAAGCTTAATGACGGTTGCCGTAAACAAGTAGCTCGATGCACTTAATTTGTTCATACTATACAATCTCTTACAATAAGGCGTCTATTTTACTGGACGAGTAAATGTTTTGAAATTGTCTGAGTAACTGGAGAATAGGGGCGATTTTCTCCGCCTCTCTCTACGAAATCCGTCCGTCCTCCTTCCGCCCACCGGGGATGGAATTCCGACGGCTATTGAATTCTATGCAACAGAAAAAAGTTTCGAAAATCACAATTTAGACCGAATGGGTTACGTACAAAAGGAACAAAACAGCCTAAGAAGAAACATGGGCACCGTGAGGATCGCGTGGCCTCATATATTGAATGGGGTGCGTTGATGCGGAATGGAGAAATGTTAAGAGGTGCGGGCTGCATGGTCAGGGGTGTACTTAAGATTTGGGGCACGCGTGCCCGTTTTTGAGGTTTCTGCAATATTAATTGGTTCCCGACTGGTAATAAATGTGTGCGGGTTTTATGCTCGGTCGAGCATCGTGGCAAGTTCCGTGGGCGAAACTTATGCACCGAAATTGTGGCGAAACTTATTCATGGATATCTTGTATGAGTAAAGTTGCGGCACTTTATCCCAATCTATTGGGATGTGAATAAGCCGTGATCTCGTATGAAAATTCGGGCAAAGGGAAGAGCCGTCTGTCGTTTACTATATAAAACGTTTCATTTTGTAACACGCCCGGTTGGAGGTGAGTTTTATATGGCTTATTCTCGGAACTTTAATGTTTCCAATCTAGAAGTAACAACGGACATGTAATACATTCAATGGGTAATTTGAGAGATTTCCGGTGTAGTGATCGCCATATGTCGTCGGCAGTTTGGCCGACTTATCTTCTAACTTTCGGTCGTAGTCTCGGATTTCTTTTCTATCCACTAATGGTACACCGTAGGCATCCTTTATGCGCATTTACCAGACTTTAAAGTTCTCAACTATCTAGGGCAAATCGCACCGATCCTTTGTGCGTATTATATGCATTCCTAGGTAGATAATTACCTATGTCCTGTTCAATATATACCAATTCAGCGTGCAAAAATGTCTAAGTTAATTACAGAAATTAGCGCCCCTCTGGTCGGAATTACATTATATGTTCACATAGAAGTAACAATTAGCATATGCGCCAACTAACGCTTTAGTTTATATTGTGCACAGGAACAATACAATTATTATACTTAATAATATAGCGTGGTCTTTATTGCAAAACATCTGTTGTCACTTGCAACTTTAATGATAACAGCCCACGGTTTGTTTGTTTACACACAACAGTTACAGAACTTGGGAGCGGACCCGGTTACATACTATAGCATAATTTATACGCCACAAGGTTATCCATTTCTCAATTTAATACAAACGTTACTTGGAAGCGGCCGAAACTTAATCGAGCTTAATTATGTACCGTTTCAGTTTCAATAATTTTGAAACGTATTCACCTCCTTCACACCTACGACTATCCAGCGATATCTTCTTACAAAACAATTATTATGTAAGAATTTAATCACGCCCATGCAACGATTTATGTGACTTACAAATCTATGTGGTAATTTTTACCAGCCACGATTTAAATCCGGATCATACATTAATGGATTTTCTCTATATTCTTTTTTTGTAATGGATTGTTAGATTGTCCCGAGGCACGAAAGGCTTCTTCTGTATATGTGAAACGTATATTATTTTTCGATATAAGCTCGCCGAGCTCCAATTCCCTTAGCCCAAAGCCTTCATCCTATCCGCAAGGAACTGGTTCCATCGCACTGGATGTTTACAACCTCATTGCCGCCGTGAACTCACATAATTCTTTACCTATTGACAAATATCGAACCGTAGACGCCTGATAGTATTCACATAATTTATCTCCTTTTCAATCTATTCATATGTTGACAGTGAATTCAAGCTGCAAATTTGAGGAACTACTTACTACGAATGATATTTCAACTAAATAAACATTGTCTACATGTGGAATATACCGTTAGATTTTTTTAACTTTGTCTCAAGAGGATTCACTGGAGTTTATTTAAAAATAGAAAGTCGATTTTTTTATTGACATAGAGAACTATGAGATATACCTAAAGATACTGGTTCTCATGAATATGATAGTAAATTTTTATCCACATCGTAACAATAAATGAAATAAGTATGACATTAAACAATACATTAATTGGACATGTCTATACCAACAGCCCTGCAAATACTTCTCTATGTTTCCATTCAAAATAATCGACTTTATCCTATCGAGATACAAAGGTGTATGTTCCAACTTAGTGAGAACTGTTTTCATGTAGTAATCTTGTAATACGATAGTTGATTGACAATTGCATTCATCTGATAAATGCATTACTCCCATCTTGCAAGTGTTACACATTGACATAGTGATCGACAATGTTTATGAGCGAATCAAATTCTGATGAATGTAATTAGAAGTTGTAGCAAAAATGGATCGTCGATGAATATTCTAACAAACATACAAACATTTAGTTGCAGAAATCTGATGTACCTGCGTGCTTCCTCTGAAATCCTCTGGATTTCAATATTAATTTCAAGGACACACAATATATAGATTAATATTTATTTGATATTTTGGCAACTAAATAAAATTTAAGTTAAATAATATTTAAGGTCAGGTGTACATAGATAGTGACATGACAAAAAAGGAAAGGCGAATGCAGAAAGAGATTAGAGAGATTGCCAAACAGGAAAGAGATAAAGGGAAAACGGTAAGAACAGGATACCAGAAGCTAATAATAAATGAAAACGAGTATAGATGGAACAGGAAAATAAAGGGACTATCAGAGGTAAAAACAAAAAACTGATAGGCAACAGCAAACGGGACGGCTTACACAGAGGAAATATAAATATGCAAACCAAAATGGAAAGTGAAACAACATGGAAAATGAGAACCTGGAATGTTAGGTGCCTAAGAGGAAAAGAAGAAGAATTAGAAATGGAATTTGAAAAAACACTACTAGATTTATTGGCAATTACTTAAACAAAACTGAAAGGGAAATATATTGGAGTAGAGGAACACATGAGAGCAGCGGCAGGAGTTGCTTGCATAGTGCACAAAAAAAGAGAAAAAGAACTAATAAAATGGGAAAAAATAATTGAAAGGATGATGCTAATAACACTGAAAGGGAAAACAAAAGATGAAATGAAAACAATGATAATAGTTTATGGACCAAGTGAAGATAAAAAAGTATAACAAAAGTATATATTTTGGAAAGAACTTACGACAAAGACAGAGGAGGTAACTGGTAAACTATATGTAGCAGGCAACTTTAATAGTAGAGTAGGGAAAAGAAATCATATGTACAGTAATGTGATGGTTAATAACGAGGAGAACAGAAGAAACGAGAATGGGAAAAGAATGCTGGAATATTGCCAAATTAATGAACTAATAATAACAAACACGTTTTTTAATCATAAAAGAATACACCGATATACAAGAGAAGAAAGAGCTAGAAACTAAAAGTCAATTATAGACTATATTCTCGTAAAAAGAGAATACAGAAAAGAGGTAGTAGACACTAAAGTAAGGAGAGGTCCAGAAATTGGAAGTGACCACTACCTAGTGGTAGCAACAATAAAAGAGCCAATAATAAAAAGTGATGATAACATAATGAAGAAAGTCGAAGTTAAAAAGATCAAGGCTCACAGATTACAAGAAGAAGACCTAGGCAACGAATAAGGATCTGGTGAAGAATGAAATAGTAGTCAAACAAAATACATACAGGGAAGATGACTTACATGGAATGTGGCAGGCATTCAAGAATATAATACTGACAGCTGCACAGACAGCATGTGGAAGCTACCAAATGATAAACACGAAAAGACAAACGGGATGGTGGACGAATGAGATAAAAGAGGAGATAAAAACAAGAAGATAGCATGAAAACAATATCTAGGAAACAAAACTGCAGAAAGCTATGAACAAACCATACATACTAAATATAACAACCTTAAATAAAATTTAACTGAATTTTAATTGATTTGATTATTTTCTCTCAAAAATCAAATACACGATTTTCTTCACTCCTGTAATAGATTTCCTATTTGACATAATTTATAGATATTCCTAAACCCCATGTATATCGAACTATTCAAAAATAATTGCGGAATTATATTTCATATTTAAATGTTTCCTCCATAAATCAAAATTCTAAAGTATGGACGATTTATAATTTAAATGTAAAAAATTATGCTAGTAATATTATTAGTTTTGGTAATTTTTTCAATGCAAATATCTCAACTGAAACACAAAACAACGTACCATCAAATATCAGCAAGAACAAATATCTATATTTACTTGTAGAACAACAGCTTGAAGATATTAAATTGAAGAGATGTAAAAGGGTGATGACGACAAGAAGCATATTATAAGAAGCTATTGAATGGCTAAAATGTTGCAAGACGCAACATGTTCTACAAAATATCTCAATTTTTGGAAGTTGTAAGATGTAAGATTTCTCAATAAACTATTAGCAACTTTTATACTAGATACTACTAGATGACACTGTTCAAAGTGTAATTAAAAAGAACTTGCAATATTGCTGAAATGTTTTATAGGATACAAGCATATAATAATTTAACTAGTTTTTTTAATGTCATTATTTCTGTTGGTATTAATTGGAAAAGTTTAAGCCACTTTCCTGGGTACATTGTATACATATGTGTGCTTTGATTCCTTTTTGGATATATAATATAATAAGAGCTCGAGCTTGAAATACTTTTCTGGCGGTGTAAAAAACACAAACAAAAAAAATTATAGAAAACATATTAAGAATAATATGATTCAAAACAGCCGAAAATCTGCTAGGTCCAATAAATTACAAAAAAAATGAATACGGAATAATGGGTTTTTGGTTTAATGGGTGTTAAAAATTCAGAAACAATGACAAAAAGTAAAAATAAATTAAAAATACATCAAAAATAGTAAGAAAATCTTCATCTTCAAACGGAATCAAACGCATATAAAATTGAAAAAATCCAGTTTCGTAGAATTATCTTACCACATTCTACTTGACTGTCGATTATTGGTCAGATTTTGTTTTTGTTCGCTCTAATAGATGGTTGTACAGTGTTAGACTGGAGAAAATATGTGCTTCACCGACACAATATTGAATTGAGTATTCTAATGAATATAGTAACTTGGAGACCTATAAATTTTTTTTACGTTTAGAGAATAATAAAAACTGTAAAGAAAATGTACTAAAGTGTTTTTCTACGATAGTGCGCAAAATAAGTTTTTACACACTGTATGCAGTGCGTAAAGTGATACATTTTTGTGTTTTTCATAATAGCTGTCGTAGAAAAAATCACTACTTTACGAACTTGTATCATAAATAACTATTTTGTTAACAATATTGAATATTAGCGCTTTTCATGACATTGCAAAGTGGGAGAGGTATAAAGCTAGAAATTCGTTTCAACAATTTATTAATTCAAAAACCCAATTAAAGTAAAAATAAAATACTTATGTTGGTGAAAATTATTAAACCTAATATTATAAGATTTTAAATAAATTAGATATATAAAACATTTAAAAAAATATATCTGGGATTTATGAGCAGTACATATACTCAATATCACCCAATTTCTAAACAAATAGTTGTTCATTAAACAAATAACTACTAACTAACGGCAGAAAGTAGTTAGTAGTAGTAGAAAAGTATAATTTATTAATTCAAAAACCCAATTAAAATAAAAATAAAATACTTAGATTGGTAAAAATTATTAAACCTAATATTGCAAGATTTTGCATAAATTAGTTAGGTATATAAAACATTTTTTATCAAAATGTCCCAGATTTCTGAGCAATATGCTCAATATTGCCGAATTTCTAAACAACTAGTTATTTGTTTAACACGGCAGCAAAGTAGTAATTTCACTGCCTCGGGTGGTATTTATTAGCTGAGGCATAACAGAAGGTACAAAAAGCCAATGAGCATATTTTAAATTTAAAAAAATAAAATTTTATATATACTTTCCGTAAAAAACACTTGCCATATTACAATGGAAATTCACGTTTTCATTTCAACATTTTTGAATGGTCTGCTAGTCTGTAAATGTGCGTCTGCTACAACTTTTTTTGTAGAAATTCGTTGTAACAATTTGTTAATTTAAGAAACCAATTAAAATTAAAATAAAATACTTATGTCGGTAAAAATTATTAGACCTGATATAATAATATTTCGCATAAATTAGGTAAATAAAACATTTGTTTTAAAAATGTGTCATACTTTTTCAGCAGTATGGCCAAGTTTGTAAAGAAATAGTTATTTGTTTAACAGTATTTTCGCTGCTTCTGTTGGTATTTTGTAGACGAGGCATAACTGAGGCTACAAAAGCAGCCAAGTAACTGTTTTTTTTTTCAAAAGGTTTAAAATGACAACGGGACGTGAGTATTTACTGCTATTCATATTAATAAATATATGGAGAAAGTGTTGTTCACATCAAATTTTATATTGTTTATACAGGGTGAGTCGATAGGAACGGACCAAACTCCAGAAGTGTATTGTACATGTAAAAATGATTTAAAAAAAACTCAAATGTTGTTATCCGATTTTCATTTGTTTTCAAGTGATGGTTTCGAACAGTTTATTGAAAAGTCGGATAAATACATTTTTATCCAGAGTTTTCTGATTGAAACCGTTGACGATATCTTAACAGCAGCTGTAGCACTCCAATTACAAAAACCATAGACAAACGCCACATTTGCATGTTGAAGATTTGAAACTATAACTTGAAAACAAATGAAGATCGGATAACAACATATAATTTTTTTAAAATTATTTTCACGTGTACAATACACTCCTGAAGTTTGGTCCGTTCCTCTCGACTCACCCTGTATACCTATAAAAACATAACTCATATAATAATAATTTTTAATAATAATGTTTATTCATGCCAGTATCCAAAAAGGATTTACATATGTCAAAATTTAAATTGTACTTGTACTTGTAAAACTTTTACTCACATCTTATATGTGCTTGTTCTTGTAAAACTTGTACTCACATCAAAATATTAATAGATTTAATTTATGCCATTGAGATTTATCACCAGCTAAGAAAATGTTCATCATTATAGGATTGTTTTTTTTTTAAATCGTTAGAAAATTCTAAGGGAGATCAATAATAAAGTGAGCTGAAATCGACTCTGAAATTATCCATTATTGTATGATTATCAGCAAATTATAAAAATATATTTACAAATACATATATATAAATATATACAAATATATTTTTATTATGATTATTATGATTATACTTATCTGAAAACACCTTGTTTTCATTCGTTTACAATGACGTAAAGGTGGCATTTTCAGAACAGCGCACGGAAAACATTTCCCTCTCCGATTTTTTTTTCCGTGCGCTAGTGGCATATTCAGAACAGCGCACGAAACTTTTCCCGTTTTATGATTTTTTTTTCCGTGCGTTAAATTAAAAAAAATCAATTACAGTGATTATAAGAATAAGTATAATAATAAATATCGTTCATACTCGTCCCGAAATCGATTTTCCGTACTTGTATGACTTCTCGTTTTTGCCTTCGCCTCACACAAGAATTTGCCACGCGCTCACGGAAAGATCCTTATTTCCAGACTAGTAATGAAACATACTATCGGTGTTATACATAAAAAATTAAGCCGCTGTTTAACGGTGGTTTAATCTTATTCACCTTGGTAACCCTCTATAAAACACCCCTAAACCATCGATAGAACCGTAGTTTAAATTTTTATGAATAACACTATGTATTTTGTGCAACCGGACGCGAAGTGTCTATTTCGCATACGCAAAACAGTTTAAGATTACCACTAATTTTACTTATATGTGTACTATATTCTTAAAAGTATTGTTAAAAACGAAACATAATAATAAAAAATAAAGATTAAAAATTATAGATTATAGAAGTTGTAGAAATATTAAAAATATGTACAACTTATTTCGATTGGTTTCTAACTTATTTGCTCCCCAAAGCACATGTCACATACTCGCCTACACAAACCCATACATAATTGAATAGGCACTGGACTCGAGAATCGCAATACTTATTTATATTTTTAGAAAAAAAATAGTTACAACATTTTGATCAAAAATTCATCATTCTGTTTGGCAACCATAATGAAAGAAAACAATTGGCAAGTGCAAGATTAGAACGGGTAAAAAATATATTAAAACTACATTAGTCACGCTATTTAATAGTCATACCTGGTCTAACTTAATTTTCTCCATCTGTAATTTGTACACAAAACATATTTAAGTTAGAAGATAAGTGTTTTTGAAGAATTTCAGTAACACGATGAGCACGGAGTAATGTTGATCAATTAATTATAGGATTTATCGTAATAACATCCCGCATGCGATCTGATACGTTTGTTAATGTGGATTATTAGGGTGCGGCTGATGCACATTTGATATAATCTGAAAAATTATGAAAAGTAAGCTGAATAGATTCCCATTATTAAGGCGGAGAGTAATCCGATTAGACGGAGCCTTTTTGTATTAATTCTTTAATCATAATTACGTTTTTACACCTCAAGCACTAAATTTAGGATTTAATATAAGTCCTTATAAAATCACGCCTTGTATTTCTAATTCTAGTCGGAAGTTATCACAATTTTTCCAGTCTTGCACGCTTTAGCCAGCTGTCCATGCTGTGAATGTAAGTTGTGAATATTCTCGTTTGGCTTTTATTGCAGATTTAAAGAAGTGCAGATTGCGAACTGGGAACTTATGTACATATATGAGATCAGTATACTCATAAAGAGAGTGCGGAAATAAAGAGATTTTATCCGTTTCAAATGTGATGCTGTTTCAAGTGGTATCAACATACCACTGGTATTCAGTAAATATAGTAATAATCCCGCCAGCAAGAAAAAAGTACCTGAGACACTATGTACAAATTAGGATAACATACTACTGGTATTCAGTAAATATAGTAATAATCTTGCCAGCAAGAAAAAAGTACCTGAGACACGAATCATTTCCCATTTTTAATTTAATGCAACAATTGCAGATTCATAATGTATCGCTTATTATTTTTCTTCGAAAGTAGGTTCGAAACGTTTACAATTTAATTTTACGGTCGCTGGTTAAATTTTAGAAGAACAATGTTAAACTTTTTCCTCCCAATATGACAATGCCAATGATGATAGTCATGATGTGATAACATTTAACGACTCATGGCAGCGAACAAAATAAAAGTAGAAATGGTAATTAACCATAAATGTAAGTCTTTACACTTCTCGTAACAGCTATATAAATACTTCACGATGACAGTCGTTGTTAAGTATTCGCAGAACGAAATGTGTGAATATTTGTAAATATTAATCTAGCCCGAGCGCGTTGGTATAAACAGCACTCATGAATTTTGTTTACGAACGTGAAATAAGCAAATAGCACTGCTTTACTAGTAGCGCTTAAATAATATAAAATTGTACACACTGACTCACATTGCCCCCGGTACTTTTGAATTTTTATTTACACTGTGTGAAAAATTACGACAGTTTGGACCATCTGGTCGACGCCGACGTAATTTGTTAATGCTATGCGAAGTCCCTTGCACTGAAATTCTAGTGCACAGATTCGAATCGCTTTCACGCAAAGCGCTGTAAATGGAAGGAAGGCATGATGAAATCCACCTACTAATAAAAACGCCCTAATTTAAGTGCTATCTAGGCATATTTCAGCAGAATTGAAATTTGGTTTACTTGGTGACTTTTTATAGGAGCGTATGTGATTTGCCGCCAAATTTTATCATGCTGGTGCTGAAATTATAACTGGATATATTTTGCCAGAATTGAAATTTGGTTTATGTACAGTCATGCTCACATAAATCTAGTACGAGTAATTAAGTTACTATAGCAATTTTATATACTGGTATACTGGTCTGTACTTGGTGAGTTCTGATATGAGAGTATGTTATTTCCGGCCAAATTGTATCACGGTGTATGTATAGAAATTGTATCATGGTGTATGTATAGAAATATTGAATACTTTGATGCATAAGCAAGATTCGTTTATATATATTAGTAAATTAATCTTGTATCAACGAACTTCGACGGAACTAATTTATCAGAACTTTAATAAGAGAGCCGAGTTCATTAACTTAAGGCATTGAAGTCTTCCACCCGGGAATATTTATTTTGCTTTTGCATAATCCCGTTAAACATCTTGTTGCTTACTGCGAGGAACAACTTTCTTTTAATAATATCAAATTGGATAACAGCAGCTTTAGGTTTTCATTAAATGGAAAATAATGAAGCTCCTAAAAGCCTTGAAATCGATTAAATTCATATTTAAACGGGACAGAGATAATATAATAATTTTTCTTTTCTTTCCCAACAGAGAACGTGAATTTGATAAACTGATTTTGAATCACAAGCGGAAGTATGTCCACGAGTATTGTTCGTTTATTTTAGGCAATTTATTTTGAAATGTTTGATATTTTAAATTCACCGACATTTCCATAATTGTAATTAATTTTTACGTAACCTAACTCTGGAAATATCCCTTAATTACTTTACTACATGAGTATTTTTTACCTTAATTATATATAAGAAAAACTGTCTACAACAGTAAGTTAATACTACATTTGTTATTAGTCTTTGCAGATTTTATATTTTGAATAATTTATTAATGTAATCTGTAACTCTTGTTTGCCTCTGTAACAAAAAAAACATAAGGTTGTAATCAATGCAGGTGTTACGTAATGTGATTGGATTAATAATATTTTTCGATTTGTAAAAATAAAGAAAACACAATCCAGCAACGTATTTTATACCAATCGATAATTTCAATTTAAGTTGGTATGCAATTATAAACCTGGAACCTCGAGCGACTGCATTTTCAATTCTTCGAATTAAAATGTAGGATCAGGGGGTGCTGTGATTGAATTTATTTTAGCGACGAACGGCGAAATGCATTGCGCATATTAAGTGACCCCGTGCAGTAATTCTCGTTTAAAGTGTGTATATTTAAGCCGAACAAATATATGTATCCAATATTAATGGGTTGCGTCAGTGAATTAGTATTGATTGTGTACATATCAAGGGTAAACATAATACTACTGGCAGATAGTTGATTTGCAATAAACTTATCATTGAGCTAGCAAACATGACATGTCAATTGTACTCTGGGCCTGTGTACACCGGCAAACACAATCAGCACGTTGGACTAATGCGACACTCCCGACGTTTCTGTAAAAACCTTTCGTCCTGGTCCTGCGAGCGCGGGGATCATCATTAGTGGTAATACGCTTTAGTAACCGCTAACTAGGAACTGCTTTCAGACTAGTCACACACAGAGCTGTTGAAAAAATGAAAGCAATTGCATTAATAATGTCACTGCTGTGGCGTCCCTCCCTGATATGTCATTAGTGCGAAGGAAACGCCTCGACAATCTCTGGACGAAGGGGCGAGGAATTATTTAAGCCCCCCGTTATGCAGATAATACCTTTCTAGAGATAACAATGACCGGAAATTCGCTTATTTCCGGATTAAAAATATACAACGCGCTTTTCTTTCTATTCATTCCTACATAACTTCGGGCTCTATTCCTCGCCGGCTCTTAAGATTTTCTTTTACGTTTTGTCTCGTTGCAACAAGAATGGAGCGACAAGAGATTGTTGACTCGGCTTGCCCTCTAGGAAGGCAATTATAATTTCAATGCGCCCTTTTCTAGATTTACTTTTGTAATTAAATTTTAATTTCGGTTTACACATCGTTTTTAATATTCACAATAACCACCAGCTGAGTATTTCTCATATCACGTATTTATCGAATTAAATTTCCAGATGTTACTGAAACTTTTTTTTTTCTTTAATCTAAAATTATTTTCGTCTTTTCTTTCTTATTGTCAATAGGCATGCGTCAATAGAAACATTTTTAATGTGTTGCTTTTTTTTTTGTTTCGAAAATTGATGTTCTCTAAAAAGGACTAGTGAAATATGCTATAATGCAAAAATGAAACATTTGAAACAAGTTGAATGTATGTAGGAAAATTTTAAACTTTTTAAGACACATGGTAGGATTTAAAGCAATTTTTGGGATGAAGTGTCACATTACACTTTTCACACTTGAATTGTTCTTTTTTATGACATAATGCGCATATCGTCTAAACTTATTCGTAAATTGTAATGTGGTCTAAGCAATCAAATCTAAAATGTTTTCGGAAACACCTTGGTGCTTTGAATGGTCCTATTCGTGTGTTCTTTCTATTTGTCTCTAAAACATTCCTTGTCATTTTCTTCCATATATTTGGCCCTATTTCGTACATATTTTAACAGCAACGTCATAACAGTAACAAACGTTATAACGTTATATATTATAGCTACATTTTGACCGTTGCTAGGTAATATTTGAACTTGCAGCCTGATTGGCTAAAAACTGATTTTAACAGCGCTTTTAACTAACACCGCTATTAAAATATACAGCGTGTCCCAAAACTAGTGGGCAAGCTCAACAGCACGACACTCAGGAATGGCCACCGAGTCCTTAAAAAGCATACATTAAAAAAAAAATAAAAAATGATTTCTGAACTTCGCTGACTGTCTGCCGTCCACCCACGCAGGTAGGGTGGAGCCACCCTTTGCGACGAAGTAGCGACGAGGTTAAAATTACGTGGAGCCTTTTTTTAACCCCCCCCCCCCCCCCCACTCTCTGACACCGAGAGCCTGGCCCTCTTCACTGCTTCGAAGGGACCCTCCACTCGCTCCACGGCCTAACGCGCTGATTGCCCTTCAGGTACGTCACAATATATCTAAATTTATAAAAAACTACAAAACATAATTCATAGACAACTTTATAATGATTAGATATTTTAATTCTACACCACAATTGTTGTCACGATGATTTTTCAACTTTTCTTTTTGAAATATTTACATACGCTATTAGAAATGGAAATATCCAATAAGATTATTTAAAAAAAATATATAATTAAACAACTTAACTTATGATTTGCATTTAATTCCTTCTAGCAGCCCTGCTGTAATGTTTCGCCGTTGACAGGCAATATTTCGAAAAGTATAGCCCTGGGAATTTTTATAGTATGTTTCAAGTACTTATTTGCCATCCCCGAGTGGCGTGATGTTGAGCTTCTCCACTATTTTTGGGACCCCTGTATACCGATTTGAGCCATTTATATGGAGTTTTCAGGCGTTGTGTTCTGTCATATCTAATGCATAGCAATGCATGCAGTATTTACTGGACGATATATAGAATTTGTTTATTTTAATAATACAAGGGTATACATATTATTAGCACATACTTGATTATAATGGTGTTTTTGATTATGAAAAAGGGCTATCGGCCGAAGCCTTTATGCCGTGAACTTTTGTTAATTTGGTGAATATGACAATTGAATGATAAGTGTATGAGATGTATGACAGGTGTGCAGTCGATTCTATTCGCTGTCTGTGTTTGATGATACTTCCAGTATTTTTTCGTACAGGGTTTTGGAGGGGTGTTTAACCTTAGGGCGTTCTTGGTGGCTGCGTATGGAAAGATGACTTCTAGGTTGTGGGGCTTAGTTTGGAATTTGCGGAATACTTCTTTATAGCGGATGTGTTTGGTAGGATGCTGGTGGTGTTGTAAAGGGATTCGTTATTGATATTGTGGAAAGGATTATTTGGATTTCTGATTTTGGTAATGGTTCGCAGTGCTGCGCGATCTGCAACTTCGAGATTTTTAATGGGAGTTTTGCGGAGGGAGAAAAGGAAGGAACCATAATCAAGGACGGGTCGACAAATAGATTTATAAATTTGGACAGCAGTTTTGGTTTGCATTCCTTGTCGTCTATATGTCAGGTTCCTGAATATTTTTGCTCTAGTTTTCGTTTTATGTTTGGCGTTCTTTGTATGTTGGTTGAAGTTTAGTTTGTGGTCGATTGTGATGCCGAGATATTTGCACCAGCTTTGTGGGAAAATTTGGGTGTTGTCAGTTTGAATGGAGGGAGAATTGGGTGGAATTTTGTAGAAGGGAATCATGAATTGAGATTTGTTGGGATTGCTGTGAAGACGCCATGTGTTTAACCAGGTTTGGGTTTTATGGATTGGATGTTCTATGTTAATTGAAATTAACGGTATTTGACCACATGGAATTACATATCTTGATGATAAAAAAATCAACTTGAAAATCAAGCAGGCAAACGAATAGCAATCAATAATATGTGGGATCATTACAATTTTCTAAGCACTCATTAACACGTCGAGGCATGCTAGAAATCAGGTTATCAATATATTCTGTAAACCAGTAGCAATAGACACTCTTTGAGCATTTAGACCCTACCAATTGCCCGCAATGATGAAAATGTATCTCTTATTAAAGTTGTAAGATGAAGAGGTTGATCTTCATGCTCTGTCGTGCTTTTTGGATGTCCTGGTCCTGATCTACTTCTGTTCTCTACAGCTTCTGACCTTCTAGATCTAGACCAACAGCGTACAATAACCGATACACTACGATCTACCCTTTGAGAAATGGTACGAACCGAAAATCCCGCTTCTCGCATACTAATATCGCGATCGCTATACAAATCACTTGGATGATGATATTGTGCATGTTTTTAAGTTTTACTAACTGAAACGTCAAACTTGTCAGAGACTACTTGGACATTAGAATCAGTTACAATAAACATTAACAGTTCTTCATAATGATAAAATCAAGAACAAATACCATTTAATATGCATCAAAACAATAAAATTTTTGATCCTCGATAAAGTTCGTCGAGGTAGTCAAATTCCATTAATTTTAATCAAAACGTCCAATAAACAGGTACTTGGTGTTCTGTTTTTTTTAAATAAAGGTAGGGGCTTTTTTCCCCTCAGAAAAAAAGGTTGTTAATACATTGATAACACATAAAAACATGAGAAATCATACTGTGATATAAATCGTTGAATTCGTAATAGGAAATGCTATTTAATACAGGGTGTGCTTTATTTTCGGGCCATATAAAAATATAAAGTTGGTGATGATTTCTTCGAAACGAAACGTTGTACTGAAAGTTTATAAACGCTGTCATGTGGAGCTGAAAAAGTGGCAATGAGAAAGTGCCTTTTGTTTTTTTATACCTTTTCAAATAACTTCAGCAAAACGTAAAAACTATATAGCAAAATTTCGGATTTTGTCAATATCTCCGGAAGTAAGCGGAATTTTCTGTTTTCTCAACAGAATATAACTGACCACTAAATAGCGCAACTTTTTGTGTAATTTAACCGCCCTTGTAACTTGTACGGTTTCCGAGATCCCCATGCTGTTGATCCTTATCTTGGACACCCTGTATACCGAAATTTATAGCTTATTATATTATAGAACATTTGATAGTAGTCTTTGAAATTATTGCTGTAATTATAGACATTTTACTAACAATTAAAAATGTACTTATAATCTTCTGAAATTTCAGTGGAATTCATAGTTTTACTATAATCATTACAGTTTAGACAAATATAGTTGAAATTTTTGCAGTAATCCTTGAAATATTGACCATAATAGGTAGTATAAACAGTAGAGTTTCTGGCTCACGGGATATCGTAAATCACTTTTGACAGCTGCAATAAGTAATCAGCAAATCTTAATTGCCGTAATTGGTGTAATTGATGTACTTGTCGTATTGCTCTCATTGTAATTACTCATTGCAGCTGTAAAAGTGATATACGATGTCCCGTGAGCCAGAAACCCTACTGCTTGTACTACTTATTACTGTCAGTATTTTAAGTATGACTGTCAAAATTCCAACTATATTTGTCAAAACTGCAATGATTACACTAGTATACAAGGTTTTGGACTAGAGCAACCAAATAATATTTTTAAGGTAATTTGGTGCGCTGAATTCGAATCTGTAACTGTTTTTTTTTCTGTCAGGTCAGGTTTGCGAGATATAAAATTTCATTGTTTTCGTATGTTTTTAATAAAAAATCGTTAATTTATTCAAAAATAAATGAAATTTCAAAAGTTAACGGCTGTGTTTGAACATCGTTTGTATTTATCTGGGTCAGTTTCACGTATTAGATTCCAGTAATAATCTCCCAGCGTACTTTTGTCCCAAAATCCTTGATAATTTCTTTCAATTTTCTTTAAATCTTGATAAGCAGGTTCTCCCTGTTCATCACTACCTCACCTGGGTTTTGTGGAAAAAAATTTAAATGTGAATACACAAAAATGCATCTTGAGTGACATACGTTAATTTTTCAATAATTCAAAAAAAAAAATTGGCTGTAGTTATCACTTTTCTTATTTCCAAGGAAACCATCTACGATGCTTTTGAAAGATTGCCAGGCTGCAGATCCTTTCTCTGATAAACTTGTGAGAAATAATCATCATTCAATAACTTCCTGATCAGAGGACCAACAAATATGCCTCCTTTAATTTTAGCATATGAAATTGTAGGAAAAACAGATAACAAATGTTTAAAAGCAGCATCATATTAATTAAGAGCCTTGACAAAATTTTTGAAAAGACCTAGTTTTATATGCAGTGGTGGAAGTAGGACGTTATTTGGATCAATTCATGGATTATTTGAAATGTTTTGTTTTCCAGGAGAATACTCTGTTCTTTGTGACCAATCTGTTCTGGTGTAATGATGACTTGTAGCTCGACTATCCCATAAACAAAGCAAACAACAAAATTTTGTGAAACCTCCTTGCATGCCAGTTAACAAACCAATGACCTAAATAAATTTGATTTAATTAAAACTTGGAATTTACGATATACATAGAACATTCAATCACATATCTATAAATCACCACATATCTTCCATTTATTATGTTCGTATTTGAGTAAAGTTAAAATTTGAGTCATTGATTCGTAATTTTCCTTTGTATTAACAGCATGAGCAATTGGTACGGATGGTATTTGTTCCCATTGTTTAAAAGAAGAGCCTTTAAACTGTACTTAGAGCCGTCAATGAATAATTTCCATTCATTTTTTTTTTCATATGGTTGGTTCATTTTTTGAAATAAACCTTGAACGTCATTATAGTGGAGAATAGTGTTTTTCTTCTCAAAATATACAGCCAATTCAAAGCTTCTTTCTGAATATACTGTTACGTTTGTCCCAACTGCAAGATGTTTCCATTGTTGCATACGTGAAGCCAATAATTCTGCGTCTTGCTTTGATAAATGTAAATCACAAACTATATCATTAAGTTCAGTCACTAAATGGCATTCATTAGACTTATACAAACTACCACTGCTGGGAAAAATGTCATTGAAAGATGATTCCGAATCACTTCTTGTAATACCAGGAACGACTGGGAACGGATCATTTGGTAAACGTTGAACTGGTTTTGAAACAGATGGAACATTTGCGTATTGCACACTTGTTCGATTTTTCATGTTGATCCCAACAACTTTTGATAAACAAAAATTACAATCGGTTTGGTGATTACTTTGCTCTCTTCAAATTACTGGAACCGAAAAATCGAAATATTTTCTCTCGACATTCGACTTTTATAAAATAGCTCTGCAACTATTGCAAAACAATGTCGGTTTTTGTTTTGTCAAAAAACGTTTTGTCTAAATTTCTGACAGCAAAACCAAAGTAATATAAATATGCATATTTTAACGGTTATGTTATTGCATATCCTTTTTTTCCAACCATATGTTTACCACAAACAAAGCAGAAATAGCTTGAATTAGTAACACACGATCTACTTGACATATTTAAGCACGATTATTATGAAGATAAAGAATAAATATGGGTTTCCGTCAAATTACTTCATAGTAGCCCCATCCATGCGACATAAAAAGAACTAGAGCTGATAGCGCAATTCTGGTGGTAAATTTGAATTCTACGCACCCAAATTACTTGAAAAAGATCCTCCTCTTTTGTTTTTTTTTTATTTGTAGACCAGTGTTATACTCAAAGCATTAATTCCACTGCAATTTCAAAGATTATAAGCAAATTTTTAATTTTTAGTAAAATATCAATCATTTCAGCAATAATTTCAAAGACTATTGACTAAAAATGGTCTATAATTTCTTCAATTTTTTGAATACTAGAAAACTAGAATTACTACTGTCTAAGTTTCAAATGTATTTACTCTTTTGAAGTCAAATTTTTAATTTTTATTTGTAGACCAGTGCTATAGTCAAAGCATAAATTCCACTGCAATTTCAAAGATTATAAGCAATTTTTTAATTTTTAGTAACATATCAATCATTTCAGCAATAATTTCAAAGACTATTGACTAAAAATGGTCTATAATTTCTTCAATTTTTTGAATACTAGAAAACTAGAATTACTACTGTCTATGTTTCAAATGTATTTAAATATTAAAGATTACAGATTAATTTTCATTGTTGGTGTCATTATTTCAATTATTAATGTAAAGTTTTCAATTCTGTCTGTTAATGATTATTTATTATATCCAAATGTTTATTGGTTACTATCAAAATTTCAATAATTTCGTGTCAATTTTGGAAACATTTTGGTTGTTACGTATTAAATTCAATTCTTGTTGTCAACATTTCAAACATATTGCTGTCAAAACTTCAATTTCGTATTTTTTAATATCAAAATTGCAACAATTAATCCACATGTTTCAAATAAATTGTAAACATTTTTAAACATGAAAAATTAACCAATTTTGACAATTTCTTTGACCATATTATTGTTGTGATATTAGTCATTGGTACATTTATTCACTTTGTATGGTTTTTCCAAATATTTACGAAAATTCAATGACATTCAATTCATTTTTTTTTGATAATTTTCTTTAATATCAGGTTAAACAATTGAAGATCATTTGCCTGCAAAAGTTGTTCCCCATTAATAGGGGATTGAGGTGTATCGGCGGTTGTGTGAAAATAAATCATATTGACCTACTACATCTGTATACAGCAACGTGAATAAATATATTATTATTAGTAGTACTAGTGACTGCATTTGTCAGGGATATTATCCCTAACTGGCTGTCGACCAACGGGGGTCTTTCTGCCGTATTATTATTATTATTATTATACTACATATTTGCAAAATATTTGAGATTTTCTATGAAATTTGCGCCATAACAAAAATGAAATCATTAAATTGTGATAAATAATTGGCTATCAAACTTTTGTTAAAAACTTTTTTCTTCTAAAAATAATAATAAATGTTCTATGGAGGAGGTTCCTTACTTTTTACTAATCCTGTATGTTAATATAAGTACAAGTATAATTACATGGGGATTACTGTATGTGATAACGTCCTTCGCGTGAGAATAAAGAGGATTATGTATAGTAATCTAACGGCATGCGTATCATATACACATCTAAAAATGATTTGGTTCAGATTACACAGATTACTATATCTGTAAAGTATAATATGGTTGTCGGAAGCATTCTAGGAGATACCCCAGGTAGATTTACAGGAAATAAAGGACCCTTGTTCCATTCTAAAAAGATAATCGTGGGCTGACAGGATAGAGAATGCTGTGTATTAAGTGAAGTTGTTCAGACTTATTTTCAGGCGATGGTAATAAGGCTTATGTTGCACTCCAGCTGTGCGTATATGCACGACATTACGGGGTGGCCGCGTTGTAATGGAATTGTAGCTTTACAAACAACGTGGGGGTTGCAAAATGCATAAATACCAGCAATATACTCTTACACTTAGTTAAAACGGATTTTCGCCGGAATAAACCTGACCTCGCATATCAATAAAGCGGTTCCCTGCAGCTATAACGCTTAAGAAAATAACCGCGTGCTTTATTTGATATTATATCCGTGCCCTCCTATCGCGTATCCTTCCTGCAAGCTGCAAGGAGCGTGAACCAGACAAGCTCCGCGAGGAGGAAAGTAATTTCTCCAGTTTAAAAATATATTGACCCAGTTCCATAGGCGATATCTGGATACACGAGGCCAGTCGCGCACCCCTTCAAATTCTGAAAGAAGTGAGAAAACGCACCCAGGGATTTGAGAAGAGAGTCGGCAATTACTCACTGTCTGCTTCTGATGGAGATATGGAGGTGATTGCTCGGGTTTAGTCGCGACCGCTCTCGCCCCTGCTTTTCCCGCATTTCCTTTTCCCTTCTGGCAATACGAACGATAGGAGATGAAACTTGGAAATTTGTTACGTTTGCAAAAAAAAAGTACCTTGGCATGTTGTACTTGCATCGCTCAATATGACATTGCAACCATAGAGGCTCTCGCATCTTTACGTTTACGCGCTTACCACAACCACGCGTAGGCGTTGTGAGGATAGGGTTAATGACATCGTTTAGTTTCATTGCCAAACTTACAACAAAATTACTCTCTAGTTATTTACAAAATCTGACCCCAGAGGGGCAATTTTGGGGCTTAATATTTAACATGTACCCCCCTTAATTTATGCAGGCTAATATGGTGTACATACATGCATACTTAATGTAATTAATAGATTTTACTTATATTTTGATGTGCTTTATCCACTAAATTATATTTAATACAGTTCTAATAGTGGAAAATTATTATATTACGAAGCAAATATTTGTATATCACTATATTATATATTTAATACAGGTCTAATAGTGGAATATTATTATATTACGAAGCAAATATTTGTGTATCAGGAGCGGAGATTATTGATTTATAAAAAGTAACCCACGTAATTTGTGCATAGACTCGTTAACCCATTAATACCCGCAATATGTATTACTGCTCCCCCTAGTAGAATGCAATGGATTGAACAGTTAAAATGTTCTGTCGTTAAATCTTAAATATTCAAGTCCTAAGGGATCATTACTTATTGAAACCCATGCCAAAACTGCAATCCACGTTATTAATTCCCAACGGCACACAAGGCGGGAGTAAATCGAATTCCTTCATTTATTCACAGTATTCTGCACCATAGATTAATATTGCATTTTCGATACGAAACCTTTCATCATACCGTGCATCGATCAATATAGGCGAAAATGTCGTGGCACCGCATGTCTCAAATAGTGTAAAAAACATTCCCACAATACCCGTTGCAAAATTTCATTAATGAACGCAACTGTGGATAATGCGTCCTCGATATTAAGCCCGTTTTGAATATAATTGTTTGGCACATTTGAAACGCTAATTACGAGGATTGCATGCGCTCTAAGCCTTAAAGCGGTATTTATAGAAGTGCACCGAGTTCACATCATGCATAATCTCTACAATTCCATTGCGTTTTCAAATACTTGCTCCGCAAACTGTGGAAATGTTTGCAGGACTAGGGAAATTTAAAGGAACCCCAAGGCTAGGGGTGAACTAACTGATGTAATCATATTGCTTGTCTATCTAAGAACCGATTTAACTGTTTATTGAGTCGCAATTTCGTGAAATATTTGATGGTATCCGCAGCGGCTGGTATTCTACCATTCATTGGGGCACTTGCAATAATTACGCTGCTTCGATTTTGATGGCGAATAAAACTATTTCACGGCAATGCCCGAACCTATCCGATTCTGGCTATAAGTTCCAAGCAGCCGCTTGTAGTTATTGAATCTTCAATACATAATCATTATATCAAAGTATACAATAGACATATATCTAGAATGTTTTACATGTAATAATAATCAATTATCAACTTCTAACAATCGAACTGGCGTTGTTTTGGCATGTGACAGTACCATCTCAGTAATAATGCCTTTCGGTGATCGTATAGCGTCCTAATTATCTTAATTCTTTTTAAACATCTACTTTCAGTTTAAATCAGTTGGGCGGGCATGACACAAAAAATGGTTGCATTTGAAAATATTGCAATTTTCAAACCTGTTATTTATTCGTACAGCGTTTATTTTATTATTTAGTGTTATGCATCCATGTTTGTAAATTATAATAGTTTTTCGTTGGTAGAAACTTGGTAAACCAATACAAGGCATGTTATCTTTGCCAAATAGCATAACTAGAATTCGAACTTATAACCTTAACACAATGCATTTCCCCCCGAGGAAAATTGCAAATCATAAAATTATATAAGTTCGGATCGTTCCCTAACCTAGATTCACATCTGCGAGACCCGTTCTAGGGCCGATATTGCGTCTAATTTAGTGCAACGTTTCAAGCTGGTTCATAAAACCTCCCATGCAATTTCATGACGCCGGGAATTTAGAACATTTTCTAATTTTGCGCGACGTTTCGTAGCGATACTTCCGATGCTAATTTTTTCGCCGACGACTGGCAATAATATATTCCGATTTCAGCTAGATTGTAGCGCGACTGGATTGTGTACATCTGAAAGACTGGCAGTGAGAAGTTGCTGGCTATAAAATTCTGGTAACAAATTGCAAGCTTGTTGCAATATGGGTGCCATGTTGACATTGGTGTATTCTTTAAAGTACGGCTTGTGTTGGAGTGGAGTCAGTTTCTTATTAACTTTGGGAACGTCCACGTCCTTATCACGCAATAAAACTAGGCGATAATAATTTAAGTGTTTGGAGTTCAGGAGAAACTAAGTGCATTTACTCAACTATTCCGATTAAGCAATTAGAGGCGTAATTGCCTGATAGTACGATATTGATAATATTTAATAACCAAACGCTATTTGGGATGTAATTAATGCGTTTTATATAATGCTTGATAAAAATGTCCTTTCTTCTGTTGAATATAAACGATGACGGCGGTTGGTAGTTTGATATATCGGCCTAAACTTGTCTGCGTCGTAATAGAGATGAATGTGGTACTTTTCTCTTCAAGGCGTAGCTCCGATAATATCCGGATGAAGGTTTCTCCGGCGCATTTTAATGTAAGGGACGCAGAGCTGTTCACGACGTTTCTAAATATGTCATCAATCGACCACCTCACGTATAGTCCTGTCAACGAAGCTAATGAATCGAAACTAACTTGCTTAATCCTTTTATTTTCGAACTTTTACTGTTGACATACACAGCATGGAAACATTCTACTTCGGAATGAATCATTTTTCTATAAATCGATAGCTCCTATCAATTTAATAAAACGTATTTCATTTTAAGAGCAACTGAACAGGAAAAGGCTGCCATACAGGATAAACTATACACTACAATAGAAAACGTTCCTATAAGTCCCTGCCGGAAAATCAAAATTAAAAAGTGATCGACAGCCTCAAATTACACGCGCAGTGTTGTGTGGTAATGAATGGAGAGCTGTTACTGTTATATAAAAGTGGGCAATATTGTTGTTAATAATTATATAAGCATTTTAACCGAAAAACTAAGAATGTTATAACATAACACGTTAATGACCAGTTTCTTTAGATTTCACGAGAATCTGGAGATCACAACTAGAATCTCGAAATTTTAAATTGCTTGTGTAACGAAAATACACAACAACTGAAAATTGCAATAATGGTATCTATGCCCGGGTCGTCGAACAGATATAGTAATAAAAGATAGGAGGTGGGTTATGGTTGCACAGACCATCTACGCCGAAGCCTGATTTACACTTTTACTCGAAATTCTGGCGAGCCCAGTAGGCTTGACCGTGCCGGTTACCATAACATATTTTGTGCTTTGTATACCCGATTTTCTGAAACCAATCACAAGCTGCTATTCAAACAACGTGGGTAAATGTGGGTGTCTAATTTCTATATTTGTTCATCGGCCCAACTATAGTAACCAATTTTGTATGTTGTGGTAATAATTAAGCGATGTCGTTATTTTTTTTATAACAGTTTTAATAATGCTGAAATTACTTTGCTTAAATTTGGTTTTTCTTTTTCTCTGATTTATATCTTGTATTTCAGAAAAACTATGTGTTAAATTGCCATTGATGCATTTATGTGCTAGTTTATAGCCGTAGCAGTATAAATACTAGGCGATTGGGGGTGTTTTCGGCACCCCTTGCTTGATCGCAAACAATATGCAAATCGTTACGAAAATAAGCAGGTAGACGATCGCGATAACGTCAGGTGTTGTGTGTGGTGGCCGCTGACAACCGGATGCGGAGATGTATGTGCTCGTGACGAGGTCGCGTGACAACATTAAGGCCGCGGCCCTACAACTTAACGATTATCACATGATCGTGTTAAATACGCATAAACTAAGCCCTAAACAATACCGGCTGTTTGTACCTTGCATCGAGATTTAAGCATCGATTAGACCGCAGGGAATTACACCCATCGCTGATTCACACACGGAGCTCCCTCCTCCACTCCAGGAAACTATCTCCTGCCCTCTGACGGACTCCCCGTCATAAAAAACTCCCTACTTTACACCTTACTTAGTAGTTTGTTCCAAAGTTGGGAACAAAGAATTTCCAGCCCGCAATGACCACCCAATCCCACTGAGCGCGCGACACTTCTTTTATCTTCTCGACTGTTCTGATTGCCTTTGTCTCTTTCATTTCGAACTCGTTTCAACTCGGATTAAGGATGACAAATCCTTTTAGCTACCATATTTTCTTACCTACAAATCAATATTTTATATACCTGACAGACCATAATGAAATTGCGGACTTTCCTTTCTGGATACAATTTATAATTTTCTGTGACAATCCCACTCGAAACGGCTTTAAACTTCGCGGAGACATAAAAATCCACGAGTTTGAAAAACTCTCCCTGCAGTGCCGCATGAAAACCATATATAACGCTTTTGTTTCCTCGCTCATATTTTTATTTACAATAAGGTTTTGCTTCTAACTAAAATGATATTCAAGCCTCTCCACCTAACCAGTGTCGATTGTATTGAGCTGAGATGCTACTTGTTAACGAAGGGGTGCGATTGATGTACCCACACTTATGCAATCTCTTCCCTGAATGTATACTATCCAACCTGCCTAATATATTTTTTCAATTAAAACGTCCTACTTAACTATTCTAATTAACCTCCTGGAAGGTAAAAATTTGGAATTTTATGTATCTAGAATCATAGATGATAAAAGTTTGATTAGCATTCGACACGACCAGTTTCCCATTTCATTCATTTGTTATAAGCTCTATCACGTTCCTGTTGGAACCCCATCTGTTCAGATATAGCTAGGCGTACTGTGTATAGAATTGCTGATTCATTTAGCAAGGTATTGTCAGTGTGCAGACAACACTAGCTCAAAGATAAGTATTAAAATTCGAATCAAATATTTGTTTCTGGGCCTGAATATAGTATTTTTAATATCCCAGCGGATTTTGTAATATGTAGATAGATAGATAAATTTGTTTATTGCATAGCACGACAATGTCGTAATACAGATAATATAAATAGGGCCTAATACAGTTTATCCTCAAGGTATTCTTCGATGCTATAGTACGCTTTTCCTGAGCTGTTTTATTTCAGTAGTAGTGACTGTATTTGTTAGGGATATTATCCCTAACTGGCTATCGACCAACGGGGGTCCTTCTGCCGTGTGTTTTGTGTAAGTGTGTGTATTGAGTTAGTGTGCAGACAACACTAGCTCAAAGATAAGTATTAAAATTCGAATCAAATATTTGTTTCTGGGCCTCTGAATATAGTATTTTTAATATCCCAGCGGATTTTGTAATATGTAGATAGATAGATATATTTGTTTATTGCATAGCAATACTGTCATAATACAGATAATATATAAATAGGGACTAATACAGTTTGTCCTCAAGGTATTCTTCGATGCTATAGTACGCTTTTCCTGAGCTGTTTTATTTCAGTAGTAGTGACTGTATTTGTTAGGGATATTATCCCTAACATCAAGTTAGGGCTTGTTACTCTAGAAATTCGCCCCCGATCTCTAGAGCGCCGTTAATGAGCTCCCAACGGCGAATGGCACTAGTTTCTCAGAACAAATGTACTACCTGTACTGGGGCTCGAACCCAGGTCTTCGTGCATGCTAAGCAAACGTTCAAACCTGTCAGCCAAACTAGCGGTTGTTTTATTTCATTTTTGCATGTTTTTAATTTTTCTGTTTGTAGCTCCGTTGGCAATCGGTTGAAAAGGATTATTCCAATGTTGGTCATCTGGGTGATTTTCAGTCTTGCGAATGGAACAGTGAGGGATTCACGGTTTCTTGTTTTGTGTTTGTGACTGTCTAATTGTTTGGTTAACCTGGAATACCTTTTTTTTTACATCGATTAACTTTTTGTGTATATATATATATATATATACAGGGTGTCAATTTAAAAAGTTGCCACCGACTTTTCTCATAGAACTAATGATTATTTTAAAAATTGCGTAAAACCGTTTGGGTGGTTCAGAGGGGGAACCAAAATGGCGTAGGTAGTGTCGATCCCTACCCACCCTTTAAGCCACAGCCACCTTCATCTAAAAAAAAATGGCACCAACTTGTGACACATCGTTGGAAAGCTCTTCAAAATGCTTTCCAGTTATTATTAATACAATATGATTTCGTCAACTAGTTTTGGAATTAAGTGCAAATAAAGTGCAAATTTGTTCAATGTATTAAATTCAAATAATATGTTAAGGTAAATATTGGAAATGGCTTCCATTGTTTTCTAAACAAAAACATAGCCTCCTTTCAATCAAACTCTTCGCGAACTTTTTGAAGGTTTGTCTAGTAATAGCTCAGCAGTAATAGGTCTCCAGGTTAGCTTGTCATCCAACTAGGTTCCCAGAAAAGGAACTGATTCACTTGTACATCGCCTATCAGATTGGAACATTTCGGGGTTATTTCGGGGTGTTAGGAGGTTTTGAATACCCTGCTGGCCAGCTTGGTCACATATTAGGGTTGTGTCATCTGCGTAGAGAATTGAGCGAGGGATTGGAATATTTGGTGGCAAGTCATGTACCACGAAAAGTAAAAGTCTTGGCCCAATAGAGATCCTTGAGAAATTTCCCTGTGAACGGATCGCGCCTCACTTGATTTTCCTTTAACTGAGTTATCTGGGTTCTATTTACCAAGTAAGAAGTTTACACATTTGGGCCACTCCTCAAATACCATAATATTCTCGCTTTGAGAGAAATAGTTGGTGAGATATGCAGTCGAATGCTCTGCTCAGGTCGCAAAATAGAGCTCCACAATTACGTTTATTTTCCAAAGCGCCAGTAACCGCATCAATGAACGTTTGCACTGCATCTTTTGTGCTCCTATTTTTCATAAATCCATATTGCTCGTTACTTAGAATTTGAGTTTTGTCAAATAATTCTGTTAGTCTCTTGACGAGTAGTGACTCGACTATTTTTGAAATACCAGGTTGGATGATGACAAGGAGTGTGTCTCCTTTTTAAAAATTAGAAATTACTTTCCCCACTTTCAGTTTACAGGGAAAGATTCCAACCTCGAAACATTTATTAATTATATCTACGAACGGAGATATGATAAGACCGCTGATATAGTTGAGAAGGTCTGGGCAGATTCCGTACACATCTCTTGATTTTGATCTTTTCAGAATAGAAAAATTATTTTTAACTTCGGTGACAGTAGTGGGGTGCATAAAAAAAGAGTCAGCAGTAGATTTGACTTTGTGAAGTCCGTCCAAACCTGAAATGTTTGCCTTACCCATACCAGTCATAATTGAATCTATTGTTTGTGTAAAGAGTGCACTGACGTTTCCGCAAGAAGGTAATAAGTGTTGATAATTTTTAGTTACAAAAAGTACAAAAAAATATTTTTAACTTCGGTGACAGTAGTGGTGTGCAGAAAAAAGAGTCACCAGTAGATTTGACTTTGTGAAGTGCGTGCAAACCTGAAATGTTTGCCTTACCCATACCATTCATAATTGCATCTATTGTTTGTGTAAAAAATGCACTGACGTCTTGGCAAGAAGGTAATAGTGTTTATAATTTTTAGTTACCAAAAGTACATGTAGTCTTGGTGTTAGAAAAACGAAAGTGATGAAGTTTGAGTGACACCGCTAGATAAATTGGCATACTGCAATTATATTCGACGTGACTTATTTTGGTACTTTTTGTTTCATTCAGAGCACACGTGTCAGACAGAGATGACACTATTCCGCTGGGGTATTAATAATACTAAAGTTACTATGGCTACTATAGCACCAAATGATTTAACTCCAAGCTAGCATTCGAAGCGAAATAATGACCGATATTCTATAGGACCAAATGATTTAACTCCAAGCTAGCATTCGAAGCGAAATAATGACCAATATACAAAACTGGCATTACTAGAAATTGGAAACCTAAATTTGGAAATTTTGGTTGGACCAGTATCGTGAAGCCGAATTTTCAGCTATGTGTGGTACAGGTACTACTATGTACAGGTCATATATGGAATATAGAGAGTGTTACAAAAAAACATTACACGTTTTGACAGGCGATAGTAGAGAACAAAACAACAAACAAATTCTATTAAACCCAGCTTTAACCCCCAAGTTTCTATCGCAATTTGGGCTCGGTAGTATTTTTTATTGTCTAATTAGGAAGGCAATTCCTCAATTCCAGTAAAATGCTTGATATTGAAATATCTTCTGACATATCTATTTGATTAGTGACATTTCATTTCAACTTTTTAACGCCACCAAGTTTCTATGGCAATCTGGGCTCGGTAGTATTTTTTATTGTCTAATTAGGAATGGAATTGTTCGACAGCGCAATGTGTAATTCACAGTGTTGTTGACTTTATGTGCATAATTCGAAAGCAAGAGTCTACCTCATGAGTGCATGGCTAGAAAAACTTTCTAAACAAGAATCAAATGTTATGGTTGATCCTCATATTAAAATGCAGGTTATTATAATTTTGTTGTATTTGTTGTACTTCCTTAATGAAGTGACTGATGATTCCTAGTGAATGATAACTTCCATTAAGGAAGTACTTCCTTAATGAAGTGACTGATGATTCCTAGTGAATGATAACTTCCATTAAGGAAGTGCAACAAATACAACACAAGTATAAGAATCAAATGTCTTTAAAACGCGAGCCAAGACAAATCGGTGCAAGCCACGAAACAAAAACACAACCTGACACAAAAATTTCCTGACAGAACCCTTTTTGAAATCATTGACAGTACAAGGCTTAATTTAAAATAAATTCAGTCAGACATAAAATCCCGGGCAGAAACACCTGATGGTTGTTAGCCCTTTGAAATGTAAATGTTTTCTCTTGTACAACTACATACATGTAATTAAATTTTGCAAAATTAAGATTTACTACTACTCCTACAACTACTAAAATGCGAAGGAATGGGGCTCGTAATTGAGTAGCTGGGTGCAAGAACAGCGTAAGTCGATTTATGCGGCTTTTGCGCAAATTTGTTTAATAGAATATTTGTACCCTTATTTTTAAGTCTGTTAAAAATATATAGCTACTGTTCGTAGAAAAATATTAGAAAATATAGCAATTACTGCTATATTACATCTTTTATTAAGTTTTGAATCTTTCGACGCGTTTTTCTCTAAACTCATTTTTTCGACTTACGCTATTCTTGCACCCATGTCCACAATTACACATGAATAGCGATCAATTAGCAATCGCACTAGACTAGAAGGAAGATCATTACATATGTTAAGAAAATTAGTTAGAATTAACGAAACGGAATATTTATGAACAACTGAAGAAGAAGCGAAGAGTTTAGACATGAAGGTTAGTTGAGAAATAAGTATAAGTACGTACGGTTTATAGTGGCCAAACCGGAAAAATAAGAGAATACAGGGTGTACCACTGTACCAGACTACCCGCATCAGGCTTTTCTTTAGAAAACTGCTAGTTGCAGATAGTTGGGACAAAAAAAATTACTAAAGCCATATTAAAGAATCGAATGATTATATTGTTGTTCCCAAAATGGTTGGCATCCCTAAGAGCTTGTCTAAGTATGTCAAGAATTCCAGATGAAAAATTACAATTTAATAACTTTATAATCAGATATTACTCAAAATCGGTGCAAGTAAAAAAATTATGTTTTCTATAAAAGTTGCTTATTTTATTTCATTTTCCTTTTTCCTTTTCAACAATTCCACTTCTTTTCTTGTATTTGACTCATATTGAGGTAATTTAGACTATTCAGTTTTACTAAATAACTCCAGTTTTGACTTATCGTGTTATTAAAAAATCTGGAGTTCTTGACATACTTAAGCAAGAAGCTTAGGTTCTTTAATACGGCTTTTGAAATCTATTTTTGTTCCAACTGTCTACAACTGGACGTTTTCTCAAAAAAAAGCCTGATCCTGGTGGTGTGTCATTACGCAGCATAATGAGGTATGCAGCAGAAAACGTCGATAGATGAAGACATTGCTTGAGAAGAGGATTCTAGCTACAATTCGATAAAAGCTAGAATTGTATATGAATGAATATATCTACCGGGGTAACAGGACCCTTCGATGGCGTGTCCATCAGGAGAGACGATTTTAGTGAAAATTCTTGGCTGAAGAAATGTTGTCGACAATGACCAGGAAGTTCTTTCAAGGTCATTTGAAGAGTGTTTTCAACAATGATCAGAAGGTTCTTTCATGGTAATTTGCAGAAGAAGTCATCAATGACCAGAAGGTTCTTTCAGGGTAATTTACTGAAGACTTTGACAATGTCCAGAAGGTCTTCGGCGAAGAAGATTTTTTCTTTTCCAGAAGCAGTCAGCAATGACCAGAAGAAATGACTGTGGGAAATTCAAACTTAACTCGTGTATTCTGTAATTGTATAGTTTCGAGCACGCACCACTTTATCGCTCTCGATAAGGCTTAACCAAGTAGGAAAAAACGTTAAGTTATTTGGCGCGGGAAAATGAATTGATTTTTTTAATGTAAATTTTGTTTATTTCAATTCAGATTATAATAAATATAGTTAAATAAAATATCTACTAAGATGTTCAACGCAATAGGAAATAAAAAAATTATTATACAAGAATCGATTTTCAATTCGAATTCGACATTTTTTATTAGATTAATATACTTTAATAAAATATCGACAAAATTATACATGAAATATGCTATTGATGTTTCCGTTTTTTTTGTTGTTGGTGAAAATCCTTTGTAGCAATTTGGTGACGCTGTTGAAAGAGAACTTTATTCTTTGTGACAAGTTAAACTAAGTGGTGTTCTTGTTGATATTGGAAGACTTTCTGTGTTACCATTTGAATTAAAAATATTATTTTAAATTATCACAAATAAACTCGTTTTATTAAAAATATTATGTTTTCCAAGTGATATTTTACAAAAACAAAATATTTGTTGACAATCATTGCAATTGTATGACAAGATTTAGATAGAAAATATTGTTTTCCGAAATATTTTGTGTGCAGTGGGAGATGAATAAATTATCACCCTCCTAAATTTATAGATCCTTCCCTAAAAAATAATAATGTGAATAATGTAATGCTTGCAAAATAATAAATATTTTTACCTTCTTGCTTTAGATAGAAAATATTGTTTTTCCGATATATTTTGTATGCAGTGGGAGGTGAATAAATATCTCCTAAACTGATAGCTCCTTCGGGAGGATCTACTAAGCTAAAATAAAAAGCTGCTGGAGGAGAGGCCTATTACCAGAAATGTTCTATTTTTTCCTGTTCACTCATAAAACATTTTGCGTAGTGATTATTTGTGTAAGTCTATAATAGGCGGGCAATAAACGTCGGGCAATTTCCAGTAAGAACTTGTGTGAGGCAGCACATAATGACATTGTCCTGGGGTTGGCTGTTTATTCGGGTTTCGACGTGGATCCGTTTTTGCGCTGCTCCGCAAGTTTGTAGTGATGGAATTCTGCTATCAAACATCGGTGGACATGGTTCATAAAAGCGGGGGTTGCTAAATATAATACACATTCGAAACTTAGTGGTTAAAGTTCGTAAACTATTCAAACACTCCTCCATATATTACACATATTTGCATTCTTCAGAATGCGGAATTGATTGAACGAACAATATATTTTTATATCGCGATCGTAACTTTTGAAGCTTGGAGATCAATCCTGCTGAACAACTTTTATGTATGTAACGGAAAATACTGTTTATATTATTGGCAGGCGTTTTGAATGGTTTGAGTGTTAGGAGACAAAAAATATATGTATTCAAACCGGAATGATTCCTTGTGTGTGTTTTAAGTGTGTATACAGTGCATAATGCTGCTGTTCATTATGCGTGACAATGGTGCGGTCATGACAGGTTTATTGCGTGTAATTATCAATGTATCTGCGCGCCAGTGTTTGTCGTGAGCAGTAATGTGAGTTTTGTGTGCGCCAGTTTAAATGCGGGAATTCGTGTGAGGTGCGCCTGGGGTGTCCGTTTCCTTTTTCTATTGATTCCGATTTTGATTGAAAACCGGATGGAGTGGAAATAAGAATGCGTTGTGCGGGTGAGGTTGCAATTTCTTGGGAGTTTTGTCATCTAGCGGGGAAATGACCTGCGTAATGCGCCTAAAAAGCGCCGCTAGATTTATCAATTTGGCATATTGAACGCGAGTCGATGGTGGATTAATGATTGAACGGGGAAAGGAAGAATGGGCCACGCATATAGTAGCCGATCGGGGGGTTAGAGAATGGTTGAGTGATGTGCTGTGTCCGCAGGTGGAGATGCTTTATCATTCATTTCTGCCCGTTCATCTTGTCACCCATTACTCACCATGGGAGCTACAATTGCACGCCGCTAGTTAGTAATATGCTCTATATCTTTTGCCCGTTTTATATAACGAATATGGTAGCAGCTGAACGCCACCATCTGTTATAATTCGGCGGATTGTTGCAGGAGCACAGGTGTAAAGCCGGCGTAGAATTTTTCACTTTAAACGAAGGTTATTTAATATCGATGCGGGTTGTCGGTTTGTGCAGTCTGTAGCGCCGGCTAAATTTAACGAAACTAAAGATAAACTGGAAGAATCACGCACGTCCCTAGTTTACTAATACTGCACGCCCGGATTCATTTGCGGCAGGGACGGATCGTGCTCCAGACGTGGAATGAGAAACTAACTTAACATGAGCCATCGGAAGTGTGCATTGCAGAACTTTCCCTTAACCCCGGATGGCCGTTAATGTAGTGACGTGCCTCGCCTGACCTGGCCAAACAATAAGTCGCTGTAAGAGTATGATTGCTGTTGCCAGATTCGTTATTAAACGACACGCAACCGTTACGTTTGCTTCTATAATCAACTTCAGAAGCATGCAAACTCGCTTGTCACTCACAACCTTTTTATATGGTTTACATAATCAAGAACTCCCCCTCTATATCGACAGTTTCCAATTAACTTCCATTTTCTTTTTGTTCCAGGTGAGTCTGCTGGTGTCTACCTAGCTGTGAGTAACGTTATTTCATTGAAGCGACAGACCGTACTGCAGTTCTGATTAAATTATTGCCGCTCGCAATTAGAAATGCCGACGCTCGCAGTTTAACCGATCCACCAATATATAATATAATGGCCCAGGGCCTGGGAACCTCTCGTGACCGAAACGTCTGCGGCGTTTGCCCACGTTAAGAATGTTAATTTCAGTTCAAGCGTTTTAATTAATAATCATTGGCGCGTCATTTATTAACACAAATTACTCCCCGTTCTAATTGGATGTCGTAATATAAAACCCAATCTCCCGCGATCTGCATTATATAGGCGGCTGGAGTTCGCTCTCGGTTTGTGCCACGCACTCTGTCGAATCGCCATAATTTAAAAGATAGCTCTGCCGCGACACAATCGACCAACTGACAACTCAAATCTAGAACTTGCGGCTATAAATTTTCAAAGGCTCGCTACACTTCCTTATCTTTACTCTCTATTCGTTCACTTTGTAGTTGCAGCATTAGCTCCATTAAATTCAGCTTCCTTTTAAAGAATTCCATTCGACCCATAAATAAAAAAGCAAAGCGAGAACCTTCCAAATCAACCCGAGCACACAACCCCCTCAATTGATAAACACGTTAACATCAAATTTACCTTATACCTTTCAAGTCAAACTCGACAATTACAAAACGAACGAAACGCATTTTATCACCTCCTACCTGAGCGCTGTATACAGATGCAATATTAAAATTCCTACAGGATAGACCAATTGACTCGCCGTTTGATTTGCAATTGTAACCAGTGGCGTAGGCAGGAAGGGGATACGTATACCCTGTATAATAATACGCATTAAAACACACATTCTACAAAGAAATTATTTAACCATTTGCAGTTAAGTAGCTTAAGTAGATTAAAAAATCCACATGGTTATTAAGAACACAAGAATTAAAAATTTCAAAAATCAAGTTTTTCCTGAATTCGATATCTAGTTTAATATTTAACTATAACATTTGGCACAAACATGGTAAATATGTAACTATACTCTGATTTTTCTAAACTGGCGTGCACGTCATCAAACAGCTGTGCGATGAGGTTTTTTCGTACCAACGTGATTGTTTTAGAGAATATGCATAACTATAGTTTAAGAATCGAAATTAATCTGAAGATCATTTGTTACATAACACTGATCACCGGTGGTTATAAATAGGTAATCGGTGTATTAACCGCGGACACAATTTTCGCCTGCCAATCATGTAATAAATCATGTTATGTTGGCATCGGCGATATTTTCTCGGCGACGATGCCACATCTTTTTCACTAATGCTTCAAACTTCTTTGACGTCTAACTTGTTACATTTGATCGATTATTACAATGCATATTTTGCCATTGTAGATGTTAAACCATAACCACAAGATTGATATCTGTACGATAAACGGTAGAGAAGTCGATGAATTTGATACGAACCGCGCACTGTCGCACAAGATTGCACGGGCGCAACAGCTGATTGCAGCAATTTTTAAATACCCAGGACAACTGGCAACCTTGTAAAATTGTGCCATCATTATTATGATTATTATTTTGATGACGTGCACGCCAGTTTAGAAAAATCAGAGTATATAATGATTCTCCTCAAGAATTGCTTGAGTTTTGAGGTTTTTAAAATTCTCATGAATTATTATAAATTATTCCTATCTAGAAGGTACATGGTGGAGGCGCCGGGCTATATGTTTTTAAATCAAAATTATGACCCATTTTCAATACTGCAACCATATTTTGTTTTGTGTATCACGAAAACTGGAGCGAGGCTCCGATCAATTCTTATTTCTCGCTAATGACAATATAAATAATGCTCAGTTTTACTTCGACATAAATTTTGTATAGTTCCAAGAAATCAAAATATAGTTCCAAATTCTCGCTACTCCTGGCTTTGTATACAATAAGATTTCGAATTTAAGATTTAATACCCGAAAATTATTGTTTATTTTTGGAAACTGTTGAATTATTATAAATTATTCTTATCTTGAAGGCACATGGTGGAGGGGCCGGGCTATATGTTTTTAAATCAAGATTATGACCCATTTTCAATACTGCAACCATATTTTGTTTTGTGCATCACGAAAACTGGTATATCGGAGTGAGTTAAGGCTCAGATCAATTCTCATTTCTCTCTAAGGGCAATAAAAATATTGCTCAGTTTTACACTTTGAAATAAATTTTCTATAGTTGCAAGAAATCAAAATATAGTTCAAAATTCTCTTAAATCGTGGCTTGGTTACAATAAGATTTCGAATTTAAGATTTAATACTGAAAAATTATTGTACATTTTAGGAAATTATTGAAAATTATTTTGAATTATTATAAATTATTCTTATCTTGAAGGTACATGGTGGCGGCGCCGATATATATTTTTTTAAATCAAGATTATGACCCATTTTCAATACTCCAACCATATTTTGTTTTGTGCATCACGAAAACTGGTACATCGGAGTGAGTTAAGGCTCCGATCAATTTTCATTTCTCTCCAAGGACAATATAAATATTGCTCAGTTTTACTTCGAAATACATTTTCTATAGTTGCATGAAATCAAAATATAGTTCCAAATTCTCGTTAATCCTGGCTTGGTATACAATAAGATTTCGAATTTAAGATTTAATACTCGAAAATTATTGTTTATTTTTTGAAAATATTGATAAATTTCTGGAAATTTCAGGAAATGATTATAATGTGATTAGGGTGTATTAATGAAATATTGCCGAAGATAATAGAATTTTAATATTATAGTGAAATTTGGGCGAATTTAGTCAGCAAATAGTAGAAAGTTACAAGTAGAAAGAAGCAACATATGGTACTTGTTATTTATTTAATGAACATTACTAAGCGAAAACGATAATGTACGTTTACACGAAAGAAACTGCATTTCTGCAAAATAAACTTAACAAAGAATAATAATGAAAATGACAGTTATCGAAAACAAACAAGTCAAAACATAGTAGCCACCTTGTTTCTCTATGCATAATGCCGAATGAGCAATAGGCGGTGAAGAACACACAGCTTTAAATGTTATTATCGCTTATTAAATAAACTGATAAGTATCATATGTTGTTTTTTTCTATATCCGGATTATCTCTTTGATTGTAAAACACTAAAACTTTTATTCTAAGGACTATACCAACATCAAAATTTAAAAAAAATTGTTTTTTGCAAACAACGACCCAATGACCCGGTTTTTTGCATCTGAGTATATTGTATACTTTTGTACCTATTTTATGACTTTATGATTTTAATGATCTCATGATTGGGAAATTTCTCTTAATCTTATTTTATTAATTAGTGGGAAATCTGAAGAAATTTCCCTATATGACTACAGGGACTTTTTCAATGCAAATAATAATAATAATAATATATTTATTGGTGCTATTGATAAATAAGTCTTATATACACAATAAGACTTATTTATCAATAGCACCAATAAATATATTATTATTATTATTATTTGCATTGAAGAAGTCCCTGTAGTCATATAGGGAAATTTCTTCAGATTTCCCACTAATTAATAAAATAAGATTAAGAGAAATTTCCCAATCATTATGAGATCATTAAAATCATAAAATTCATAATGGTTATCACATATATATTTTTTTCATTTCTTTATACTTCCTAAAATTCTAGACATTTTCCAAAAATTTCTCATTATTTTTCAAGATTTTCATAGATTTCTCAATTATTATTAAGATTTCTAAACCAAATCCAATAATTGCCAAAATTTCTCAATAATTTTCGAGATTTCTACAGATTTCTCAACAATTCTTAAGATTTGGATTTCCCAATAATACATAAGATTTAGAGAAATTTCCCAATCATATTGAGATCATTATAATCATAAAATTCATAATGGTTATCACTTATCACATATATATTTTTTCATTCTCCAAATTTCTTTATAATTCCTAAAATTCTAGACATTTTCCAATAATTTCCAAAATTTCTTATGATATTTCGAGATTTCTACAGATTTCTTAACAATTCTCAATATTTGGAAATACTAAGTCTATTTCTGTTATCAGCAATACATTATTAAGTATACTTTTGTTTATCTATTATTATGAATTCAAAATATACCGTATCTAATATATCTTTAGGTTTCGAAATCATTTCAACTGAATCATGAGCGCAATAAATAATAATAATAATACCATTCATTATATCCAGATTCAGAAAAAACATTACAGAGTCAAATATGAGCATAATACACCAAAATATTGCATTGCCAAAACAAAACATTCTACAAAAAAAAAATAGATTGCAGTTTGAACTTTTTTAATGCACTTTAACACACTAAGTAGCGTAACAGATTAAAAATGTCTACTTGGTTATTAAGAACACAAGAATTAGAAATTGCAAATTAGATATTGATATTATTCAATTGATATCATACTCGATATCAAGTTTTTCCTGAATTTGATAAGTGTAGTTTAATAATTAATCATAACATTTGGCATAAACATGGCAAATACGTAACTAGAATTATTCTCCTAAGAAATTCCTTAAATTTTGAGGAGTATAATTTTTTTATGAATATTTATAAATTATTCCAGTCTAGAAGGTGCATGGTGGAGGTGCCGGGCTATTTTTTTTAAGTCAATATTATGACCTATTTTCGTTACTACGGCCATATTTTGTAACTAGAACGATTCTTCTCAGGACTTCCTGCAATTCCTGCAATCGCGCGATTGATCCTATAGACATCTATATGGAAATCGTAGAATGGTGCATACAGAGCTTGTGTAGATCCTTATATACAGGGTTATATACAGGTGTATCCTAGTATACAGAGTCGCTGGTTTTTCATTATCCAGCTTAAATCTGCTAAAAAGTTATAAATGAAACAAAAGTCGTGCAGCACAATAAGGCCTTAAAACAGTACAACATTCAAGAACATACTTCTATGAGACAAAACTAAATCTATTAGAAAAATATTGAAATAAATAAAAGAAAATACAATGGAAACTTAATGAATGATCAAACGAATTTGGACCGTTGCTGGACATTTTCAAAAACTTCAGACAATAAACAGAACAAATAGTATATGAATATTACGGCGGGTTTACACCAATGTACAACAAATCGACATTTAGCAGCCAATAAATAAGGCGAGATCAATAGTTATCCCTTTTTTATTGGCTGCGAAATGTCGATTTGTTAACAACACATGTTATGCATTTAAAATGCATTTATTTTCTTTAAAAACGTAATTTATTTTTGCTAATAACAATATTTCATTGTATCTTAATATTCAATACCTTGCACAAATGTGTAACTTACACACAAAAAATGAAAGTTTAATTGTAGCACTTTAAATATTTATGCACTACACCATCGATATTATCTTTAACAAATATCATTAACTTTGTTAACAGGAATACTTACCTAATAAACGTCTACCTGAAACCTCGATTTGTAAAGAACCAGAATAAAGTAATCCTTTATCCTGATCATAATGTTATTGACCCATCAAATAGACTTCACCTTACAGATCCAAGATCGATGGGGATAAAAATTTTGAATCATCTTTCAGTACAATGGCAGCACCAGAAAATGCACAGCTTCAAAAAGCAACTTACCGAACACTTAAAAGAGCATGCATTTTATTCAGTACATGATTTTTTTCTACATAAAATGTAGTGTTTTCCTAATTTATATTATCTTGACCTCACATGTAATTCATGTCCAATAAAAGAAGTTTGCAGTTTGAAGTTTGATTACACTGGCCAACACGATTTTTGATGACTTACCTTTGACAGTTTTTTCTTACTAATAACGGTGTGCTGAATTCAAATATCACGCCAGATTTTGCCAGTTTTTCCAGTTTTCCTGTTTTTCCTCTACATACCTTCATTTTTGAGAAAAATAATGTTCTTTTCATTTTATTTGGAGCACTGATTTTATAATTGATATAATTTCGGTAAAAAATAGGCATAAATTACTTTAGAATATTCATAAAATTTTATTAACAATGCTACATATACAAATGTATGACTGCTTTGGTACATTCACATCAACTTTTACTCGAAAACACAGAAACACGGTTTACGGAGTCAATTTTCGTTTGTACGATTTTCTGGAATACTGTATTTCTGCACATTCTCTTTTTGTAATCCAACCGTAGTTGGCTATTATGTGAACACTGCACTTACCTTAATATTTGACCTCCATACCCCTTAAATCCTGATGGAAAATTTCGCCTTGTTCGTCACTCACATCTCCTAAATTTTCCGGAAATTTATCAAGATGGCTATTAAAGAAGTGAAGTTTAATTCTCATATTGCATCCCAGATAATGGAATTTTTGAATTAATGTGCCAAGTAGGTCTTTGTAATTTTTCGTTATTTCCTTTTTTTTTTAATAATGGCCACATAAGAATTGCAAGCGCTTTTTTCCACATCATTCATGGAGCTGGTAAAATACTCATCTTGCATTAGTGTCCTAATTTGTGGATAAGATAAAAATACATTATAAATCAATAATGATGTTCGAATTCAGATAGTCGTAGTACCAAAACGTAAAAATGTGGAAGAAATACTAAATAAGCTTAAAAATAATCTTGACGGGATATGGAACAACGGTTAGCATATCTGAAATCTGCACGCCAAGATTAGTTAAAAACAAGTATCATAGAATTTTAGTAATAGCTATCCTATACTTATTAATGCATAAAGTTATACTATTGATTTTCTTACTTATTTATTACTGATACATTGTCAAATTTTCAGGATAATTATCTGCAGGTGTACTAAACACAAATCTAATAAGTCATGTGAAAAAAAGTTCAAAATTGTTGTCCTGTGTTATTTGTGGTACAGTAATTGCACTCTTAATTACGGAGTTTGCCAATCGCAATCAAAGTAACGATTCATGGTATTTACTAATTAATTATTTAGCGAAAAAATATCGTGTGTGACAGTATCGATTAATCCCAAGGCGTGCGGAGGGCGAATTTGTGTAGCCACTAAATTTTAAAATGAAACGTGAGAGCCATAAAAAGGACTCCCAAACGCATCAATTATAATTAAATCAGTTAGGGGTGGAGGAAGGAGTGCGGACCTCTATCACCTAAAACAAAACCACCCAAAAGCTATTTGCGCCGGAGATTTATCTGCGGGACTGGGCTTTGAATTCTCACCAACGACGTACAAAGGTTTAGAAGTCGAAACCCCAAAGTTACCGAGGCCCGGCGGGATAATTTTTATCAATACAGCAGATTTTGTCTGGCCGTATTTTGCCGTTGAGACATTGTTTAAATAATGTCTAAAATTGTGCACGCAATAAATTTCTCGGGAAGGCGGTATTAATGGGTTTCCATAGAGACTTCCTCATTAAGGTCCTTGATAATAACAAAGCTTGATCGGACGGGAGACAAAAGCTTTGATCGATTGGAGGCATCGGTTGAAGAGGTCGCTAATGATCGGAGGAACTCTCTCGCCTTATTAAAAGCTGCCGCACAGCAACAATTAAGAATCGCAATATGTGACGTCGTTAGGCCGCCATTAAGACGTTGAGCCCCTATCCGAATGATAACTAACTGGTGCCGGGATGTGCTGAACCCAGGGCCGGAACGCTAATGTCTTCAGGTTAATTGTGCCCGTCACTTTTAGGGGTGCTTTACGGCTCCGCCCTCGCTAGTAGGGTGTAAGCGGCGTTCAGCTCGCGAGTATTGTTATTATTATTATACGGGGAAAATTAAAAGTATCCGCTTAACAGACGATGTGTAAGTTTTGCCATTCATAATCTATGATTAATGATAATTGCCGCGAGCCTGTATGAAGTTATAAATTGCTTGGGGGAGAAGCGCCTATAGATTTATTATATTATGCCTCCCGATAGTCGCTCGCTCGCTCTGTTTTTGTTTACTGGGGGGAGAGGACGCGATTTCGGCGCGAGTCAGGAGTTTTGTGCGCCCCGCTATGAAACGGATAGGATATCAATTTTAAATGATGAGGAAAACATTGTTATGGTTCCACCAACGAACTCCTCCTGCCTACGGGAGTCATGTGGCGCGCTTCGTGTGTGGCTGCTACGTGGCTCCGGCTGAGATGCTGGGGACGACTAGAAATGACGACTATTCGATGTCATACTAATTGCTCGGGTTCCCTTCGCCGGAAAGCTATGAGTTATGGATTAGGGACTCGCAAGAAAAACATCACGGGTTAATTTAAGACATTCCTAACTAACGATGCAACTTCCTACAATCACATCTATAAATACAGTTTTATATGGGCAGTAAAAATACTAACTGCTCTTTGCTGTTTATTGTACGCAACTGGTATTAAACACCAAAACTTTATTAATACATAATGCAATAATGAACGAACATAATTTTGGTTGATTCAGTACTGCTTTCAGTTACCCACATTTATAAATATGCATACATTGCAATATTTTTTTCTTCGTAACCTTTAATGTTTCTATACATAAATAACTATTCTATAACTTATACAGGCTGTCCGACAATATGATAAATATACTTCGAGCATATCTTCCTCGTATTATTTTAAATCGAAAACTTCTATGGAAGATATCGCCCTAAATCAATCATTACAAAGTTATTTGAATATAATATAATAAATATTTCTTAATTGCGTTCAAACTTCAAAAACACACCTGAAGCCTATTGAATGCTGAAACAAATGCAATTAAAATCAAAATATTAATTTTAATTCGTAATATCGCAACGAAGAATATGCTGATATTCACTTTATTTACAGCTTTTGCAACCGTGTAACACGTGCAAGCAGTTCAGGAATTTCGTAATAATTACCATATGGACGAATTTTCACCTATTAGAGTATTAGACTAATAGATAATGTGGTAAAGTTAACGACCAAAGACGAAATATAGATTAGAAGGAAAACATACTTAACATTAAGTTCGACGGATAGCTGACCAACTCGGTAATAGACGAACGGAAATATGGAAAACCATTCACGATTTTAGTTTACATTCTTATCAATGCAGAGTGTGTGTACAGTTCTGCCACTGCCTGTTGGAAAATCAGTGACTTCGAACAATAATTATACCATAAAGTTGGGAATGCACAATAAAAACTCTTAAATAACAAGAACCAGATATGTTTGGATGCTTGAAAATCACAGGCACATAAGGGGTCTGTTTAGAAAATAATATATCTTGTTCACTGACTGTTGACTGACTGTTTTTTTAAAATTATTCCCTAAATAGCTTATATTTTAGCTTCGTTCTTGGCACCTTCAAGGTACTCCTCTCACACACTTGTTCCAGAACTTCCAGCGGTGTCTTTTATAATTTGAATATTGAAAATTCAGTAAATGTGTATGTTAATTCTTCTTCTTTATGTCTGATCGTTTTTTGTCGAAAACCCTATTATATTTCTTCGTTTTTGAAGCGAACTGTGATTCGTGTGTCTTTTCCATATCTTTTCCATGCAGTCTTGGAAAGCATCTTTTGGAATGTCGTGCAATGATATTAAGGATTTTTTCTTAAACGGCGCACAGTGTGCTAGAATGGGCTCATAGCGCGCACAGGGTATTTCAACTGGTTTTGGAAGGATAACACATGTTATTATTAGGTTTTTGGGTCTGCGAATTCGAATCCATTATTATTTTGACGGTTTAACAACTGCCAGTTGTCAAACCAGCTGCCAACTAGTTGAAAAATTTGAAAATGCGTTTCCACTCGAGTTTGCAATGGTATATTAGGTTTTGGGACTTTTTGACTTATGCTATAGTTAATTTCAAGGTAACTTGCAATTGACAGTTAACAAAATAGGCACTTACTTGAGTTTTTCACATATTCAAAAATAGACCTATTCTCCTTCTCCCCCTCCGACTTTCACCTCCCAGGCCCTCTCACTTAATAATAATAATATAAATTATTGAATTCCTAATAGGAAATGCTATCTAATACTGGGTGTACATTTTTGCGAGCCATATAAAAAAATTAAGTTGATGAAGGTTTCTTCGAAACGAAACTTTGTACTGAAAATTTGTAAACGGTATCTTGTAGAGCTAAAAATGTGGCAATGAGAAAGTGCCTTTTGTTTTTTTATACCTTTTCAAATAACTTCAGAAAAAAATAAGAACGTAATCGCAAGATTTCGGGTTTTGTCGAATATCTCCGGAAGAAGGGAGAATTTCTGGTTTTCTCAACAGAATATTACTGACCACTAAATTGCGCAACTTTTATGTAATTTAACTGCCTTTGTAACTTTTACGGTTTCCGAGATCCCCATGCTGTTGATCCTTATCTTGGACACCCTGTATATAAATGGCCGCCGTGTGGAGGATCGCAGGTGGTCGCAATAATCATTCATGAGTGATTATTCTCTGAAGAAAGTTTTTAGGCAAAAAAAATTGCATCATCTTAGGTCACCCTCGAGGATAGTTCTAATCTTTCAAAGTTTTCGAATTTTCCCCATGTATTTTAAATGGGCCTACTGAAATCCTGAAAAATCGTTCTAAGTTAACCCGTTTTTATAGGGTAGAAAAAAAATAGGCCCCACACTCCTCTAATACATACTCGTTTATGAAGATTAAAGCTGTGTAATTAGATTCAATTTTTGCGACATTTATTATTTTGATCCTTTGCGCGCTTTTGCGCCCATTCTAGCACACTGTGCGGCGTCCTTTCAGCACTGATTTTAATTTTTGGAATAAGACACAAACGGGAGCAATGTCTATGTCTAGGGAGCCATGCAGAGCACAATCATTTTATTTTTGGCACAAAACTCGCGTACTAGTAAAGCTGAGTGGACATTATCATGGTGATGGAGCAATGAGTTTTGCGATTTTGGTCGCGCAACGTTTTCAGAACACCTTCATAATCAACTATACTGTTCACTTTTTGACCTTGAGGCAAAAATTCAAAATAGACGCCTCCGTTAACATTACAAACAAAACCTGTGAGCAAAATTGTGAAAATCATCACGAACACTAAAACACGTTCCACTCAAATAGCAATAACTCGAAATAAAATTACAAACGAAAACTGTGAGAAAAATTGTGAAAATCGCGAACACTGAAACACGTTGCACTCAAATAGCAATAACTCGCAAATTAAACAAGATGTAAACAATCGCGCCTTTGCCGCGTAATTCAGACAGTTCTGTTCTTTTTTATAAATAGACTTCGTACGAAAACACAATTTCCGCACCGTTTATCTCCTTATGTCTGGTGTGGTATTATGATGTGGACAATAACATTATTAGGCTACTTGTATTTGAAGCAAAATAAACTGTTAGTTGAGTTAGAAAATGTTCCTGTGATCATCAAACAGTATATTTTGGTACAGGAAGATGAAACACATCGCACATTTTGGCAGGCAGCGGCATTTTTAGATATAACCAATAGACAGTGAGGCAAGGCAACGTTTTTGCCTCCTAGGTGACGATATATTTCGTCATTGGATTCTGCCTCTGAGGATGAAGTCGTTGATGTATTCTTTAAAATCGAACAATAAAGTTGATTTACCTGATCCAATAAACAAAACTTATAATAGCACATAAAACATGTTTTACTCTGTTATGAGGTCTGTTTCCTCTATTTCATAATGAGCCTGGACTAGCTAATGATGGACGCCATTTTAAACATTAAAAGTACGAATGATACAAAGTTTTTTTATTTTATTTTGTATATTTGAACTGGAGTCAATATTTAAAGAAATGTTTAAAATAATAAAAGTACTAATAGACAGTAATTTCATGGCAAGTGGACCAGGTTTGGAAATAATAATTTAGAAACAATTGTGATGAAAATTAATATGGATGTGTATGTACGAGGGTCGTTCAATAAGTAATGCCCCATATTTTTTTTCTTAGAAACTATTTGTTTAAAACAGTTAAATTTTGGTGACAATATAGCTACATGCTTCTTCTACACGTACTATTTTTCAACATAGTCTCCATCAACTTGTACGGTCTTACGCCAGCGTGAAACGCCAGCCTGTATTCCCTGCCGGTACCAACTCTTGACCGGTGCGCGAAGCCATGTTTTCACCGCTTGAATTACACTCTCATCATCATCGAAGTGTCTTCCACGCAAAGCGTCTTTAAGAGTTCCGAAGAGATGGAAGTCTGACGGTGCCAGATCTGGGCTGTATGGTGGATAGGGCAATGTTGTCCAACCCAATTTGGTGAGGTGTTCCTGGGTTCTGAGACTTGTGTGCCGGGGTGCATTATCGTGCAGGATCAAGATTTCAGCCGTATTCTTGTCATGCCTAACACGCCGGAAACGTTTCTTGAGTTTGTCCAAGGTCTTCACGTATGCTTCGGAATTAATGGTTGTCCCTCTTTGCATCACATCAACAAGAATGATTGCAATCGCCTTGCAATTGCAATTGCTTTCTCTGCAATCAAGAACTCAATCACTGCTCGCTGTTTGTAACGTGGATCACTAACAGACGCTATTTTGAAAATTCACTACAGCTCTGCCATTTGTTGGAATGATTTGAAACTTCGTCCACCGGGAGGAGAAACACTGAACTTGAAGTACCTAGAAGTACAACTTTCAGTTTTTGCTCATTGTGGAGAAAAAAAATATGGGGCATTACTTATTGAACGACCCTCGTATATTTTAAAGGAAAGCTTGGAAGTCATGTGTGCTGGATCATCCGCACAGAATATTGATAGTCAGAGTCCATGTAATTACTTCATAAACCAATACTTCAACTACAATTACTTTGCTTTAACTAGCGATTACTTCAACAAGAAAATACTTTAACGCAGAGTTATTTCTAATCGAAAATATTTCAACTGAAAAATACATCAGCTAGAGAATTTGTCAACTGCTAATTATTTCAACTCGAAATTATTTCGATTAGAAATTATTTCACCTTGTAATGACCTAACCTAACCTAACGCAAGGTGAAGTAATTTCTAGTTGAAGTAATTACGAGTTGAAATAATTAGCAGTTGAGGTGTTCTCTCGTTAAAGTATTTTGGAGTTGAAGTATTTTCTTATTGATGTAGTTCTGCATTGAAGTATTTTCTTGTTGAAGTAATTGCAGTTGAAGTAATGGCTACTTGAAGTAATGTAGTTGAAGTAATTTTTGAAGTTAGTAAAGCTGCAGAAGACCTGCCTATCATGATGGAGACAAATGGATATCTTTTAATAATTAGCAGTTGAAGTGTTCTCTCGATAAAGTATTTTCGAGTGGAAGTATTTACTTATTGATGTAATTCTGCATTGAAGTATTTTCTTGTTGAAGTAATTGCAGTTGAAGTAATGGCTAGTTGAAGTAATTTTCGAAGTTAATAAATCTGCAGAAAACCTGCCGATCATGATGGAGATGAAATGGATATCTTTCAACTTTCAAAATTATGAAAAAAATTAAGTTAATGTTCATAGATAATTCTGTATCTAGCGTATTATTTTGTATCTAAAGTATTGAGTTCAGATCTAAGGTATTGGTTGATTTATTGGAATATTATGTTCTTAATAATAATTAATAAATGTTTAACATAAAGAGATCATAAAAGTTGATGATACGATAATTTTTAAAACGATTGATTTACTGCATATATTTATGAGATTTAAAACAACGTCTACATTGGAATTTCTTTGCTTCTACGATTTCTAAAATGTTGCTTTAATTATAAATTTCTCGAAATATTTAGGTTTTTTGAAATTTTAGATGAATGCCTAGGACACTGAAACGCCACATTCCAATAGTACAGTTGGCTTTTAGACAGTCAGTTAAGGCAACAAAACTGTTGTTTGTCACGATTATAGTAGTGTTCAAACATCTGCCGAAATGATGTCAACAATTTGATTTACCTTTAGAAAACCCATTTGTTTCAAAATAGGTACACTTTGAGCAACAATTGTATGATTTGATATTTTGCATCAATTGATAACATGCATCACGTTATCACATAACAAGTAAACGCCACTACAATTAGAAACAAAAATTAATAATAAATCTAACAAAAACAAATGAAGGGCTACGGGTAAGATGCGATCAGAGAGATGCAATATTTTAGCTGCATCAACAAATTGACATGTCATCATTAATTTCTTTAGTGATATTTCTTTACATACATACATACATACATACATACTTACATGCAGACATACATACATACATACATACATACATACGTACGTACGTACGTACGTACGAACATACATATGCGCATGCGAACGTACATATATGCATACATGAGCTGATATATTTAAAATATTCGATAATCAGTTATCTATTATATTATTTGGTAGAACCCTTTGCGTTGTTTGTAGTCAACTAAAAACGTTGTGTCCTTACACATTACGTTTAGTTAGTATGATATGCAGAGGCTACAGCAAATAATGCGAAATACTCTCACTAATTTCCATGATAATTTCTTAGTATATTGAAAGATGAAAAATCACGGCGACGCATTACAGATTATTCCAAAATATTGACGAAATAAATTAGTGCAGAATTGATTAGGTAATTGAATTAAAGTTGATGTAATAACCTCCCCCAATATTTGCAATTTTCAACGTTCGCCTTGGAGACCGGCTATATTTATCTTTAATGCGTAAACACAAACACACTGATTAAAATATGTAATGGCAAACTGAACCGGCTCAGATTAGCTCGAATTTAATATGCAAATTATGGTGCGCGATAATTATAGCGTGCCACAAGAATATGTTGAAATTTACATGTAACCGCATTTTATGCATTCCTCCATTCATCCCACACTCGCCATTAGCGCCCATAATGTGTAAGATACAATTAATTTCTAGTGGCGAGGTAAATAAATAATGTTAATTATTCTCGGACACTAGTTTTAAATGAATAAGTGGGGGCTTAAAATACTCGAATGAACATGAGTGCATTCTGATTAACAGCTCGTTATTTTTAAATTAAAATTTGTAAATAAACTGTCGTAAGTGATTTATAAAGGTAATGCATTTCATTTCTTTGTAATTATTAAAATGTACGTTTAATGCAGAGTGGTAAATGAACCCCGAGGTGTTGTATAAGTTGGAAAAGTAAATCCTGCGTATAGTTTTCCTATAACTCTCAAACTAATATTTGCCTTGGGACTAAAGTCATTAAACACAGCCCTTAAAATTATCAGAATTTGCCATCAACAACTATGTAAATATATATTATAACTTTAATACAAGATGTCAAACTGTTCGTTTTGAAATTCCATATTGGGCGGGGAATTAATGTGTAAAGTGTTTCTTGGGCCTCAGTGCACACCTCTTAAATACAAGGGTAGGGCGGATGTGAGTTATAATCTGAATGAGAATGATGTGTAAAAGGGGCCACGGGTGCATTCGCCGTAAGAAAGTAACACCCCACAGAAGGTGCTCTCCAGCTGTTCGTTGGATTCGTTACCTAAGGGGGTACGTAACGTCATTAACTTTTCCCAGCCGAAGCTCAGGCAGGAATTTTATCTCGGGTAATTTACAAAAATCGGCCGAGCGTGCCTTTCATCCGGGCCATACGTGGCCTTTCGCCTCGCCAGAAGTAATAATTTTATAAAAAATAAAATGCAAGCGAAATTGCATGGGAGCGCTCCACTCGCTGTTTTGTAAATACAGTCTGCATAATAAACAAAACACTTCGAGCACATATGACATGTGCAACTTTATACCAACATATATTTATTTAATGTAGTTAATGAAGGCGTCCGTCCATGTGTGTGGGCGGCTCATATATTATGGAAAACACATGTTCGGCATCGAGATTTCGTCTCCGTCTCAAGACTGCACCATAATTATTATTTAATCCACTACAAATACTTATAAATCTTTTTTCCTAATTTACGTCCCGTCTATTTATAGGTGCCCTGCATTACAGCGGCTCTCGTGATTTCGCCAGTTGCTACACTTTTCTATTCCAATTAGAGCGTGTGCCTGGTTATTGATTTACATCATGCGATGCTAATCTGGAAATCTTTAACCTCGTAGCAGATATTTTTAGATCCGGGCACTTCGTAAAATTAAAAAAAAATCATTAGAATATCTTATCTGTCAGCCTGTTCCTGATTATAGCCCGACAGCCTATTTTCGTCATCATCGATTTTCAACACGAGACCACACAAAATTCTTGAAATTTCCACACTTATTTTCTATAAAACAATTATGTGAGTAATTCAATAACTTGAGCTAAATTACGTGCACGAACGCTTGAGAGGTTTGGAGTTGCTCAAGTTTCACTCAACAATGTTAGACTGCGATTTTCAGATGTATGGATATTTTTAATCATCGCTCACGTTAAACTCAATATTTCATATATTTATATCTATGATTATATAAAGTTCGTCTGATTGCATACCGTATATAGGACATGTATCACCATAAAAATACATGCATAGCGTATCATAAAAAAACATTTAATCAAATTAACGTCCACTTACATCCGCGAGGAGATACAAATAAAAATATTAACACATTTAATAAAATACGTAATAAGTATCTTTTAAACGTTTAATAGAGCAATTAAATCTAATACTAAGCTATTAAATCTAAACAGTTTTGTTTTCTGGTATGCCCAAATCAGGACATGAAGCCATGAACCATAAAGGACATGAAGTAATATATGATGCAAGCTCCGGAAGAATGACAATATATGATTATTTTTATTTGCAATAACACAGGTTTACAAATATTTTTTGATCTGAGAAGACATAAGTGTTATTTCACGTATTTTTGTGCGCTGAATTGAAATTCATGGCCCGTTTCCTGCCATATGGCCAGATTCTTCACATTTCCAGTATTTGATTAAGCTGTTTCCCAAAATTTTCTACGCGAAAATCAAAGAGGGATATTTTTTCTGACCAGATACCAGCAAATTGATACACGACGATAACTTCGCTGAATGTTTGTTGTCCATTGAGTAGCAACATGGTTTTATTCATGGTTTCGTAAACCATTTCGTAAATGTCTCATTTCGTAAAACTCATTTGTAGCATTTGCTAAATTATTTTGAAATTAATTTCAATGTTTCTTTGAAAGGACATTTGAAATACCAATACGAAAAACGAAATAAATTACATAACGACATTCATACTGTAAAATATGAGTTCTCATAAAACCATTTCGTAGCGAAACTTCCTCGGTAAGGGAAAAAGTGACTACTGCAGGCAAATAATCATAATCGCGGATCTTTTAAGGATTTGCAGTAAAATGGGGGTTCGAATGTCATTGAAATTTTATAAAATTGTGTGGTTAGTACAGGAAGTGATATATTCCCGGCCGATGCGGCAATTAGTGACCGAGCCATTAGACGAGAACAGCAAGCCGAAGAGGCAGGGAAGACACTTTATGTACGAACCGTATATAGGTACTATTTTTTCTCCCATCGCAATATTTTTGCAAGTTTGGTTACAAATATGAAAGACGAAGAGGAAATTATTTGCTGTAGACCTCCAGAAATATTACATTGCCGGATTAGGTCTGGGATAAAAATATTGTAGTGCAGTTATTTATCCGTTACAGCAACCGTCATCACTAAAGATCGGGTAAAAAGCATTAAAAAAACATCAAAAAAGCACTTAAGCAGCACATATTTTTTGAAAAAAAGCATTAATACGCAAAAAAGCATAAATTTACATGAAAAAAAAATGCAAAAACCCAAACAAAACAAAAAAATGTTTATTTTTAAATTTTATTTTTTATCTTAGATTATAAAAGTAACCTAGATTATGGATGTGCCTTTTATTTTTTTGTCCATAACACATCAGCTGATAAAATCTCTAAATAAGCGCAAAAGTATAAAATAAGCACAACATTGCAAAAATAGCAAAAAAAAGCACAAAAAAAATTGTTAAATTATCCGTTTATTTCCAAATCGGTGAAAATTTAATTTATTTGTCAATGCTTTAGATATTTACAAAAAGCATATACCTTAGAATCCGGTCTCTAGTCATCACTACCGGAATCGTCCATTTTGTGGACTGCGTATAGGCTAGGAAACTACTAGTCAATTTCATCTGAATTCTTCCCTGACTACTTGGACGATACTAGCAACGAGCTAGAAGAGCTGCTACAACAAGATTTACAAAAATTTAAGAAAAACTACAAAGGTTTTTTGGACGAGGGTAAGCTTAGCGATTGTTGTTGGTCTGTTAAGGTACGTTCATGCACTAGCGATTTGCGATTTTCGGAAAGCAATTTCAAAAAATCTTGCGAAGGTATTTCCAGCTAGTTCATGGAGCGCGATTTTGCTCGCAGAAACTAGTAATTTTTATATTAAATAACTGGGTATTTTGTATAAGTTGGTAGAGAAATTTGCGTTTAGATTTCTTTTGAGAAATCTTCTAATTTTAATGGCATTATGCGATGCAGACAATTCCTTCAACAAATGTTGTTTTCCAATTCACTTGAGCTTCCTGAAGCAAGGAAAATTGTAGAAGCATTTCGTCTTATGTCCTGCTTATGTACGCATAAGTATACTGCGTCCATACCCAGGGTAATATTGTATTATTGGCATCCTATTCAACCAGGAATAAAGCTAACCATTCATTAAAAACGCCTGTCTGAAAAATCCATAGGGCAACGTTGTTTAACTCACCATGTTGTAAAATTCCACAACGTACTACCCTCCGAAATGAAATCTACAAACTGGTCACTGTCACAATTCAAGAATAAGACTAAACAATTTATAGTCCAAAACAACAGATCCCTTGTGCACAGCCTCTTTTAACAGAACTTAATTGCTTTTGTTATGATTCGATTCAGTATGGAATGTTTTCGTTATATGTACCTACACCCTCACTGCATGTTCTAAAAACTGATCAGACATCATGATTACCCCATGCACAAGCACAGCTTTTGTGGGAACATATCTAGTTAATTATTAACTGTAATTATTAACTTTAATGAATTACGAGGGCTGTTTGACGGAAGAGTGACTTTTTAACGAAAACGTTATTTTTCTGTTAAAAATCTATTTTATTTTTCAACATAACACCCTTTTAACTGTACACACTTAGCCCAGCGAGTTTACAGTTTTGTTTAACTTTCCAAAAAGAAATCTTTCGGAAAGTCTTCAAAATATGCATTTGTCTCGGTTATCACCTCTTCATTTGCCTAAAATCTTTTTCCACTCAGCCATTTTTTTAAATTTGGAAATAAGAAGAAATCACTGGGAGCCAGATCTGGCGAGTATGGTGGATAAAGCAGTAATTCGTAATGCAATTCAGCCAATTTAGTTGTAGCGATTGCAGACGATTGTGAGGGCGCATTATCGTGATGGAACAACACTTTTTTCTTCATCAAATGCGGTCGTTGTTTTTCAAGTTCGGCATCTAAACGTGTCTGCATAATCAGCATAATACTGGCCAGTAATCGTTTTTCCTTTTTGTAAACAATTAATAAATATTACACCTTTAGAATCTCAAAAAACTGTGGCCATGACCTTATTGGTGGAAAAAAGTGTTTTTGCCTTTTAAGGAGCATGTTCGCATGGAGAAATCCATTATTTAGACTGTATTCCTGTTTCTGGAGTATAATGATGTATCCAAGTTTCATCTACTGTGATATTTCGACGAAAAAAACCCTTTGAATTACGTTGAAGACGGCCAAACATTCTTCTGAATTCTTAATGCGGGCGCGCATTTGATCACCATTAAGCAAACGCGGCAACCATCTCGTGGATAGCTTTTTCTTATTGAAATATTCATGCAAAATATTGTATCCCCGTTCGGTTGAGATGTTCACTTCATTAGCTATCTCACGAACTTTTATTCGACGATTGCCAATTACAAGGCCATAGAGTTTATTAACCATTTCTGGAGTAGTTACAGTAAATTATGGTTTCGGACGATCTGCATCAACCGTGCTCATATGGCCACTTTTAAAAGCAGAAACCACTTACAAATCATTCCATGGGATGGAGCAGATTCTGGATAATATTTACGTAACTTTTCCTCGGTTTATTTAATTGTTTTTTCACGTAGAAAATAATGTTTAATCAACACTCGAAATTATTTTTTCTCCATATTTACACAACAACGAAAACAGTTTTCTTCAAATAAGTATAAAACATAATCTATCTGTCAGATTGGTGCCAAATTTTGACAGTAGACCTCCGAAAGATCTCAGGAGCTATCAACATAATCATTATAGGGAAAGTGTTACCAACCTTTGAAAAGTCACTCTTCCGTCAAACAGCCCTCGTATACTGTTATGTACGTGTTATTTTATGCGAATTAAATATTATTATTATTATTATTGCTACTAAAACTTTCTCATATCCTAACAAATATTTACTAAACTAACTGGTTGAGACTGAAAGTATACACAATAAATACATACCTGTTCTTCTACAATAATTTTATAAGTTAATATTGACAATTTATCACTTAACTACTTAACTCTGAATATCAACATCCACTTGTTAACGATTATTTTGAGGTTATGTCAGAAGTTATGTACATATAAACCTTACATCGTTTTGCGAAAATCACATAATGTTGAAGCAAACGTTCCCGCTGAAACTGTGTTCAAATTTAACCAAATCAGAACAAAAATTGCTTTCTGCAAATCGCAAATCACCAGTGCATGAACCTACCGTTAAGCGTGAAACGGGCCCGAAAAATTATCGACAACAGAGTTCCACTGCAGTTCACTTCGAATTGTACGATTTTTTTTCAAATTTAGCGACATTTCATGATCTAAAATAACTAATAACTCATTTTTCACTTATAGGCCCGTATCTATACTCCGTACTTGAACTTGAACTTGAACTTGGTACTCCGTAGTATTTGGTTGCGTTTGGTGCACAAACGTATATAGAAAATACGCAATCAAATATACGACTTGAGTTGTACTCATGCTCAAGTACGGACTATATCGCGATACGGGCCATAATTACACGAGAGCGTTTTTTGTCGAAGTAAACTTGACATTTCAATGAGAATGTTGTTGCCTGGCAATTTAACGAAAAAAACTGCCTTTGAAAAACTTTGAGTAATTTTATCTGGCAATATTTTGAGTTAATTGCCTAAAGGCAATAAAACTCAAATTATAAAAGTCAATTTTACTTCGACTAAAAAAAAAGCTTGAGTGCAATTGGGTATGACAATTTAATGAATACAAACATCATTATTTTAAATAATAATATTTAATTTTTAGTGTATGAATTAAATTGTTCATACAAAACAGCGTAAATTGTCGCCAAATTTTCGTTGAATTCACAGTATTGCGAGGCACATTATTGTTGATGGCATTTTCAATTTCTCTAATCGAAGACTCTCCAAATCGCGATATTTTCACAGATTGGATATTTTTCTGACAACGCAAGTATGAGAAAAATTGGTTTACATTATTGGTTGTCATACCATGGTTGCTAGAGATCGATGATACAGCCTACTAGAATCAGACCCTTTCAAACGTTAGGTTCCGTTTTGTCGTTGTAAAAGTTATGGCAAACTTTTTTCGCTGTCATAATGACAAAAACACCGCTGCTTATGGGAATTTTAGAGTACGAATTAAATTGTCAAAGAAACCTGACCTGATAATGAAAAAAATGCCGGTTCGTAGACGTTCAGAACAAATTTTAGCTGCTCAGGTCTAAAACCGTGCAAACCTGTGCAATAGCTCAATTTGTAGTGGATCTAACAACTTCTTCATCGAATCTCAAATATAATTATTATAATAACTCTCTACTTTATTTGTATGTGTTTATTCAGCATGGCTTAGCATCAAAATTCAATGGCTAAATCAACCAGAAAGTACGTTGTGTACCTACTGACGACATAAATTGTTTTAACCCCGCTTAGTAACATTTAACTTTTCAAAAGCCCGAAAATGGGCAGGTCAGCTATGATTTTTTAAGCGAATAATGTTTACACCGCCAATGCCTGCTGTTTTCTACAGTTGGTGATGGTCTTTTAACTTAATGATATATAACTTAGTATTTATTAGTATTAAGTATTTATTCTTGACAAAAATGTTATGTAAGAGAGTTTATCTACTATAATATATAATCTCAAACTTTATGATGTTCCCTTTCAGATTGTAATACCGTACTTTACCTCACTAGTGCGGTAAAGTAACACTTTACTATTAATATGTAATCTCAAACTTTATGATGTTCACTTTCAGATTGTAATGCCGTACTTTACCTCACAAGTGCGGTAAAGTAACACTTTACCACACTATTTTAAGCTATACTATTTGTAGAATTTATTGTATTCTTTCTCGTACTTCCTTCTCGATTTGACTGGCACCTATGTAGCAAGAGCAGCATTTGCTGCTACTTAAGCATCAGAATCAATGCTTTCTTCGTGACTCATTTCATACAACAAGTACTGACAGTACTCAAAACTGACAGAAATTCTACTAACTAACTAATTTGGTTATGGAAAATATCATTTACAATAAAATAACTAATAATTGATGGGTTAAATCAAACACTTGGTTAAAGTTTCACTGTATTGATAGAATAAACCTCTACAATTGTTTCGGCCTCACGACCATTCTCAAGAGTACAGAGATACTAAAACTCTTTTACTCGCTACTCTTTTAGTATCTCTGTACTCTTGAGAATGGTCGTGAGGCCGAAACAATTGTAGAGGTTTATTCTATCAATACAGTGAAACTTTAACCAAGTGTTTGATTTAACCTAATCATAATGTTTTACCAAGTAGTATCCACACATAGTTTCAATTTAATTAATAATTGATAGTGGATAAAACATTGTACGATATTCGTATCGTAAGGTATCATATTTCTATACGATACTCAATTACTTATTGCCAATTTTGCCGTATCGCATCGTAATATGATACTTTACGATACTTATATCGGAAATATCTGTTACTATTACTCTATCGTTTCAGTTGATTTTGCCAATTTTTATGTCAATTTGGAAAAATGTTGTTCAGAAAAATAAATGGTATCGAAATGTATAATAAACAAATATGACGGCCATAATAAGAAACGATAACAATTACTTTACAATTAACTAAGTAACGAAGCAAACAACACTGTATTAACTCACTGTTAATAATACTATCGTTATCAAACCAACAGTATTATAGTATTTTTATTAATGCATTAATTTTGTTTATTTATTAAAAGTTGTCGGATCTACCATCTCGTGGGCTTATTTTTTACTCCCGGTGAGTAATACCTTACTTTACACACTTGTACAGTAATAGCATTGATTATAATATCCATATTAAAGTACAATTCTGTCGTACTCAACTTAAAAGTTGTCGGATCTACCATCTCGTGGGCCTATTTTTTACTCCCGGTGAGTAAAACGTTACTTTCGAAACTTGTATAGTAATAGCATTGATTATAATATCCATATTAAAGTACAATTCAACGCAAGAAAACAGCACTTCGTCTGTATATGCAGATAATAGTATATTTTGCAACAAGAGATGAACTGTTTTTTTTTTCTGGGGGCATGTTCACGAACGAAAAGAAACGTATTTAATCTCCAGTAGGAAACGCTATTTTTCCTGCGATATTGCAGTTTATAAAATATTAGATATTAGAGATCTTTCATCTCGTTTGGTTGCTCGCCTCGGCTTTGCCTCGGCTCTCAATTTCCAAGTTCGTTCGATAAAGTGCAATTTTACAACAAAAAACTGTGCTGATAGAGCATTTCTGACTTCGTTGAACGATATTTTTGTTGACGGATATTACAATCAATGATAATAGTCAATAGTTTCAGTCCGGGAAAATGTTAACAGCCTAGTCTGGTGAAGTTGGTCTGTAAAGTCAGTTGCCAATCATGTTCCGAAAATGGAACTAGATTTGGAGCATTTGCTACATTATTAATTTCAATGTTTCATTAAAACGAAATTAGACACAGGATGAAAAAAATACATAACGACATTCGTACTGTAAAATACGAGTTCCCGGACTTACACGTTAATTACTATAACAAAGACATGGCAGTAGCCATAATGTGGGAGTCAATTTACAGTGCACATTGAATTTGAATTTTATCAATAACAATGCAAAACCTCAAAATACAACCCATCAAATTGTCATTAAGTTACTGGTGCAGCTAGACAACTAACGTCATTTATGACAGATGAGTGTTTTACAACTCAAAAAACTCTTAAAACTTTATGAAGGGGATTATATAATTGTAGTTGCTTAAATAATATATGTATTATTCAACAGTAATGGATAAACAATTATCATATAATGCTTTCTTTCATGAAATAATAATGAAACACTTTCGTAATTTATTGTTCTGTTTTGGAATAGTATGTTTCTGTTGCCATCTGTCCGTTGAATATCAGTGCGAGCAATAATATAAAATATTCAATTTTCGTCCAAAATATGTTGTTCTGTAGATTTCACCAATGTAATTGAAACTTGTAGTATGACATTTACGTTAGCAAGTTAACCTGTTAGTTAGTTATCAACAATTTATCAATAAATATACAAGCAATTAATCCTACCTAAATTTAAAAAAAAATGTTTTTTTTTAGTGTAGGTGCCTACAGTACCAAAAATATTATAAAAAATAATATTAAAAATATATATTGAAAGTGCATACAAGTAAATTTAATACAAATGCGAATATTAAGACGTTATCAAAAATGTATATTAAAAGTGCATACAAGTAAATGAAATGCAAATGCGATTATTAAGACGTTATAAAATTATAAGTCATTTGAAAACGATGCATATGCTACGACCTGTTTCTTTTTTATCCCTTTTCACAAAAATGATGCAATAGACGTTTAAAATTTTGTGTACTGTAAAACCCCGTTACTCGCGAAAGATAGTATGAGCCCTTATATTATTCACTCCATAAGGCAAAGGAAAAAAATATCTCTTCATGCGACTAAACAATATTTACATTAATAACGCTCCATAAAATATTGCTTGCCTTCTGCTTGTTTTAATTCCACCACATTTATAAATAAAGCCATTGAAGTCTATAAACATGACTTTACGTACAGCAAAATTGATGAAACATTTCAAAGTATATTTATGATAAAGATAATGTAGCATTAATTTGTCTGTGCCGATTATATTTAGCACTGTTGATGTTTTTATCAGATATCTAATGGAACATTGTTTTGTCACCATAATCATATTAGCATGCCAAATTATGATCAGAATTCTAATTGATTATTATTATGTTAAATAACCAACTTGATATGTACTATTTTGCAAATAGTATCCCTTATTATTTTGATTTTCTTCTAGTAACTTTCATGTCAACAAAATAACAGTTATTTCTTATTAATTACTGTTCACATACAATATTGCTAAATAATGATTTTGCATTAGATAGATATATAGATAGAAAAGGTATGTGTGGATACCACTTGGTGAAACATGATAATTAAGGTAAATCAACACGATTGTAGAGTAAATTCTATTAATATAGTGAAACTTCAACCAAGTGTTTGATTTACCTTAGATAGATAGAATGTATTTCTAAAAAGTTTGAACATACAAATTTGTTACAAATTGGGTTCGAACGAGAAAGAGACACGTCACAAAATAAATGTACAAGTACATTTGTACATACAAATTGTACTACACTAAATATTCACTAATGCTGTATAGTTCCTAGTTCCATTGATCATTAAAAAGATTTTCGTAAATCAATTAATGAAACCAATAAAATATTACATTTTAGATGCTTTAGATAGGTATCAAACTACAAAATTCTATGTTTAAAAATTATTTATAATTGGTAATATTAAGACTATATTTAGCTTTTGTGAAAGTGGTTTAGATTGTTTCTAATTGTTTACTGTCAAAAAAAGTAGACACTGACTGAATATTCTCAATTGCTCTTGAACAAGGAAAATAGCTAGTTCGCGACATATGGCAATTCCGATAGTAGCTGCTAACAAAAATGTCATGTCAGTGAATATTTAATATGTACTACTAAGAAAATAAGACTCGTTTATTTTTTTTGAAAATATTAATATTTTGCCATTTATTTCTAAAATATGTGATTACTCTATGAGTGAAAATATATTACTGAAGCAAATATAATATTTCTTTCTGTGTGTTAAATTATAAATAACTATAATACAAATTACTTCGTTGGTATAATTTTATGTGATTCTAACGAAGTAATTTGTTTTATATATTTCAACACCATTTAAATACTCTGCCTAAGATTTTGATCTAAAACCTCTTACTTGTGGAATAACCAATTATATAAGGCGTTCACATATGTATGTGTATGTGTTTGATGCTTTCTATATGTGGCGCTATATTGGCACGAATTTATGTAGCATTTCTCCCGCGTGTAGTACAAGTTGACACATCCCCTACGAATTTATAGAACAACTCGTATTAACAATACATCAAAATAAAATTGCCCCTTAAAAATGTATCTCCAATTCCAGAAAAAATGTCATTCAAATATACGTCATACGTGATCCTTGTACATCCGCGAAGCGGCGCCGACTTACTATCCTCCACCATTTGGAATTACGCGAGTCTAAATACGGAAAAAGCCTGCTAAAGCCATTTCCGGTTGTCGGATTTCCTTCAAAAACAATAGGAAGCGTGTCCTAATGAATATCAATCTACTGCTTTCGGAGATTCCGGGTTTTATATCCATTAGATATTTTTGGTATCACGCAGGCCTCCCACATCCTCGAAGGAGTGAAACAGTTTCCTTGTTAGTCACTTTTAATTGTGTTAAACGTTCAACTTGTATTTTATTGAATTATATGTATTATTCAGCACTTCGCACCCTCTCGGAGTGATTTGATATCATAATTTATTTATTATACAGACCTAATTGTATGAATTTAGTATATCTCTACACACAAATAGAGCAAACGTGGAATAAAAATTAGATAATTCCTCCTATCTAACACGAACTTTTGTTATGACCGCAGGTGAAAGCACGAGCTTAAATGTCCAGCCTCAATATTTAAACAGCCCAGAATTTACATAAGATAAATACGTGTGGAAATGAGTCCAATTCGCTGCGTTTACTAAAATATACGGCATTTATTTACGTACTACAGGTATAATGTTAAAGACTGGCGAATTTAGTATTCCAGGAATATTAATATTATTCCGGGATAGAGATTGCAAACACGAAAATTCACCATTTTCATTTAAGATTTACGTTCACGTCCTCCACAGGCAATCATTTATCCTTATCTATTGATTTCTGAAATGCGAGTAGGATTATAATTTATTAAGTTGGTGCGTTCCGGCCCTTATGTTATAATAAATTCGTTCTTATGCTGATTTAATGCTAGTACTTAACAATGATTTTGTATAATAACCACATATAATTATTTAAATAAACATAAATATTAGTATTTAGTACTAATGTTTGGTTGTATTTAACAGCAATAAAAGTAGATATGTATTATTATAGTACCTATATGATTTATGAATTAAAAAATATTTATATTCCAAGCGAATACACAAACTTTTTCTATCGTATCTAAGGGTTAATATATCTTATACACTTCAACAATTCTTGTAAGATTACATTTATCGATTTACTATTAAATTATCTCCTTTAGTGGAATAAAAACACAGCCTGGGCCCAGTTCGAAGAGTGGGATTTTTTTCACTATAAATCCAGGTCGTGTCCCGAACACACGCCCACACTGTCAGTAACAAAACACAAGGAGAAGCCATAATTAAATACCATTTATGTGCAAATCATTCCATAACATTAACCGTCACATTATTTTAGGAGTAACTGCCTGTTTGTAAAGAAAATAGATTTTTACTACGCAACTCCCACGGCAACCGAGCAAATTTAAATCCCATTGTTTACTTATTTGGGCACTAATAACAACCTGTGCTTTCCATTGCATTTAACCTCTTTGTGGAGCGAAACAATACTACCTGTATAAATAATAATAACTAACCGGTTAGTAAATATCCATTTATCGGACAAAATTATTTATGGCGTGGGTTATTTTCATGCATTTTATTTAATACATTTTAACAAATTTCGCTTTGTTTGATCGCTTGTTGTTGAAATCGCCGTTCATGCTGAAGTGGCAATACCATATTGCGTTTCCACAGGAAATCACGATAAATCAAATAACCGACTTCAAATATCGTTCCACATAAAAAGTGCTTCATTTTATTAAAAACAAAATGCACAATTTGTAAGTTGTGGAAATTGTGTTCTACAAAATGTTTTTTTTTTAATGATTTATACTGTAATCTTATTTTCATGCTTTCATGCGTATAGTCCTTAGAATGAAAGTTTCAGTATTTTACAATCAAGGAGACCATCAGGATGTAGAAAAAAAACAACATATGATACCTATCGGTTTATTTAATAAGCGAAAATAAAATTTAAAGATATGCGTTCTTCACTACCTATTGCTCATTCGGCATTATGCATAGAGGATCAAGGTGGCTACTGGGGTTTGACTTGTTTGTTTTCGATTAACTGTCATTTTCATGATTAATATCTGTCAAGTTTATTTTGCAGAAAGGCATTTTCTTTCGTGTATACGTACATCGTTTTCGCTTATTAATGTTCATTAAATAAATAATAAGTACCATATGTTGCTTCTTTCTACATCCTGACGGTCTCTTTGATTGTAAAACACTAAAAATTTTATTCTAAGGACTACACCAACATCAAAATTTAAAAAAAAAATGGTTCTTCTGCAAACAATGACCCAAAGACCCGTTTTTTTTGCATCTGAGTATATTTAAGGTTGTTATATTTAGTACTTACTGGTAGAAAATTTATTTTTATTTTATTTTATGATATAAATTTATTATAATTTATATAATTTATTTTATTTCGCCAGACTAGTTTCGGTTATTTTCTACCAATAAATACTAAATATAACAACCTTAATTATTTTTTCTTTACTATTTTTTTTTTTACAAATTACGTATCATTGGGTTGAAAATTCAGATCAGACACGAACATATACTATATGGCAATATTGAAGTTGCCCATTAATATTTCAGGTATTTCATTAAAAACACAAAAAAATCAAATGTGCGGGCTTTTGACATGACACGACAAGAACATGCACATGAATTTAGTTTCAAATTTATCAGAACTACAAACGATATTTAAAAAAGACGATTTGTATCAGTGACAACTGCTACTATTACTATTTTGCAATATCTTATAATCAGTCAGGTGCTGACTGATTATAACAAAAAGTTATAATCAAAAATATAAACTATTCGAAATTTAATTCGACGAAATTCCATTCGTCAGAAATGTGAATGAAAACGTAGAAAATACTTTAAAAATGTTTACGCTTTGTGACATTGTATGTCTTGATTTTTTTATTTCATAAGGATACATTAAATGTTATTCGTAGCAAGTATAGATAACATATGAGGATTCATTTACGTTTACTCATGTATTTTACGAATTAGTAAATTTGTCTAAAACGTTTAAAACATTGTTTTTAAAGCATTTGGTTACATTATTTCTCATCAAGTAATTGAATTTAATTGGGAATGTCACTATTTTCATTAGGAGTGTAATATATACAAATAACATAATCGATTTACAATGATGGCAATTTTTCTATCTTACAAACTTATAATAACTTCATGGAAGCGATAGAAGGTAATAATATATTTCTGAAGTACCTACTCTGAATAAATTATTATTATGAAGTGACAATGTAGAGAATTACTATTATAAATATTATATACGTTTATACTAAACTATTATGCTGCCATTAGTCCTTTCATTGATTTTCTATTAGATTCAATTTCCTGTGTTTGATTTTGTATATTACAATACAATAGTATCGATGCAGTTCAATCGCCCTGTTTTCTCATTAATAAAATATGTGTTTAATGTAAATATGTATTGTGGAATATGCAGTGACGTAAAATTACTTCCATGTATATTCTGGTTTAATAATTAAATTTCATGAACATGTAATTATTAGACATCTAGAAATAATCCATATAATTAGAGAATCGTTAATAATCATTAATCGAGAATAACCGTTAATAACCAGGAATCTTTTTTCTTTAATTCTTGCGATTTTAATAGTTCGTCTTGTACTGGAGAACAAGATTCAACTTTAATTTTATTCTACTTGCACAAATGTTATTATTTTTGTGTTCGTGAAATGAACGCTGGAGTTTCACATTATGTATTAAATAAGTAAAACGAGGAATTTGAGGATTTGCGTGGGACGGATCAAAATAGGTAGGGAGATATTATGTGGGAGTTCTGAAGGTTTCATCACGAAAATCTGGGAACAGGTAAATAAGTTAGACTAGGATATTTATAGCCTGGGCATATAGATTGGGCACAATTGGATTGCAACAGATATCGAAAACTGCAAATCGATCAACAGCTGCAGATGTGTGTCGCACGAGCTCCTGTACCACGTCAAACCTCAAAGTGAGGCACTGAATACGGGAGTCAACTGGATACTACGAGGCATCCCGACGGGTCGAAAACCATCCGCAGATGTTTTCGGCACATGTTCTCGAATATAACTGAACTGAAGCCGATTCATAGATCCCCCACGTGACCAAACGCCGAAGCGGCAATGTTGCCATCTATAAATTGGTGCAGAAAATTCAGCCTATCGGGTGAATTGCGTATCAAAAAACATTAGCAGTAACGTGTACGTTACTTGACAGCATCACATTAGAATGTCAGATATACCTACTTATGTCATAAATGCATCTGGCATTTGAATGTCAGATATACCTACTTATGTCATAAATGCATCTGACATTCGAATATGATTCGTTACCTCTAAAGTTAATTTGATACGCATACACCTGTATATTAAGGTGTATTGTGTACAATACACCTTATCAAAGGTGTAAAAACGTTAACAGTAAGCGTCAACAATACCGTATACGTTACGTGACAGCATCACATTCGAATGTCCAATGCATTTATGTCATTAATGACATTCGAATGTGATGCTGTCAAGTAACGTACACGTTACTGTTAACATTTCTTGATTCGCAATACACCTGAATATTACATTTTATTTGTACCGTCCAATCCTTCGATATGTGTGTACAGCAAAGTTTTTGGAATTTGCAGCTGAAAACTATTATACAAAGTGTAATCATATTAGGTATACCTATCAATAATAATAATTTTAAAAAAAGTGGCGAACATTTACTAAAACAAACCCAAGTTTGAAAGCAGCAATATAAGATATAATAGAAATTACTAATATTGCGTCAAAAACAATTGACAATTTAAAAGAAATTTTGAAATAAACAATGGAAGACCATAACTTCCTAAGTATCTAAGAGCGCATAATATAAACATTGAGTTTTTGGCTTCGTAATGTGACAATCCCAATGGTATTCCAAAGATTCTAAATTAATTATTTTAGCAAAACTTTTACATTAAGCATTACGAAGGTTGTCTTTTATATTTCATGATTTGGCGATCGTAGTGATACCCTCTGGCAAATGACAAAATGTTTGACGAATTCACAACGTTTTAATGTACAAGCGCATTTGTGTTGTTTACAATAACTTGAAAAAATCCTATCCGCCAAAAATGGAAATAAATCGTGAACGTTTTCGTGCGATTATATTGTACAGCTTTTGACGTGAATTAACTCAACAACTCAATCGATGAACTTAATTCGACTTTGAAGATGAAGCACCATCAAGGGCAAGTGTTTATCGCTGGTTTTCCGAATTCAATCGTGTCCGTAGTTCGTTGAAAGACACATTTCGTGTAGGTCATCCAAAATCAGTTGTTGCTCCAGAAGCCATTGATGCTGTGGGCAAACTGATAAGTACTGAATGATCATCATGTAACTTATCGTGAGATTGCGGCATCTTTGGGCATTAGTGCCCAAAGCTCATAGAAAGTAAGTTGTTGTTCCGGAAACCATTGATGCTGTGCGTAAACTGATAAGTACTGCATGATCATCATGTAACTTATGGTGAGATTGCGGCATCTTTGGGCATTAGTGCCCAAAGCTCATCGAAAGTAAGTTGTTGTTCCGGAAACCATTGATGCTGTGCGTAAACTGATAAGTACAGCATGATCATCATGTGACTTATCCTGAGATTGCGAAATCTTTGGGCATTTCTCCCTAGCATACATTCAATATTGCATCAACATTTGGCAGAAAAAAAAAGTTTTGCGTTATATCCCACATAATTTGACTATCGCCCAAGAAGAGGCTCGACAATTGGTCGAAAGAAATAATCAAAAATTACGATCGTGGTGCTTCAAAACATCCGACATGGTAACATCGTAATATCATGACATCGTAACATCGTAATATCATGACATCGTAACAGATGACGAATTGTGATCTTCGCATATGAGCCCGAAACTAAACAGCAGTCGACTGTGTGAGTTTTTCAAGATGAGTCAAATCCAGCAAAAGTTGTTGGCGCACGAAGCACTTCGAAGCAAATGGCCGTTTGTTTTTTTGAACAAGTTTCAACCGTGGACCATCGTTGAAGGTAGAACGATCAATTCTGAATAGTACACAACTATTTGTTTGCCAGACGATAGAAAACTTTTTCTTCGTTCCCTTTCTTCGTTTTCTTCGGGAAAATAATACGGATCATTCTCCACCACGACAGCGAGCTCGCATACATCGGCTCAAACAAAGTGAGTTTTTTAGCACTAAAAACATCGATTTGATGGGTCATCCGTCATATAGTCCTGATTTGGCACACAATGACTTCTTTTTATTGCCGCACATCAAAATAAATTGCGAAGTCAACGTTTGTCGACACCTTAAGAAGCCGTTCATGCGTTCAAAATGAATGTTTTGGATATATCTCAACCGGAGTGGAAAATGTGCTTCGATAATTGGTTCAAACGCATTCAAAAGTGTATCGATCTTCATGGAGAATATTTGAAAAACAATAAAGCCACGTTCGATGATAAATATTTGTTTTTCGAAAACTGTCATCAAAAGTTGACATTTACGTTGAATTTTCAGTTGATAAAGTGAGTATTTTTTGTCACCCAGTTGCAAAGTACTTTCATGTTCTAGAACGCCAAAGTCTGTTTCGTTCTAGAACATAAAACAAATGTCAAAATAATTTGTCGATTATTGAACTTACATTTATAATTTTAATAATTAAATACAGAACATACAAAAACTATTTTTAACTACAATATACTTTTTAACATGAATATACCACCCACAAAGTGGAAGGTTTAATTTTCTTCACTTTGTGTTTGAAATATGCCAGTAATACGGCTTTGGACACTTTGTCAATTTTCTTCAAACTACACCAACCTTTAAATTCGTTGTATGCAATCTCATAGTGTCTGGATGATTTCTTCGGGATCAAGAAATTTGCTGCTTAAAAAATTCTTTAGGTAAACGCTCTTCTTCGCTTTCAGAGCTCATTTTGAATAATTATACACTCTTAGAACGCGAATTAGAATAATTATTGATAAAACTAATTTTGACAACTGATTTTCATTGTTTATTTCGTCGCTACCGTTACGATAGACACCGCAAACTATTATAAAAAACAACTGCATAACAAAATTGTCGAAAAAAAATATTGTTTGTATTTCGACCGCGAATTGCTTTTGCATTCTCAAATGGATATTTTGCCTCGGTAACCCTCGGCAAAATAACTTCCATTCTTGAACGCAAAAGTGGCATTCGGCGTTCTAGATACAAAAATAACTATTTTGTTCTCTAATCACGAAATATAAAAGGCAACCCTGGTATTAGAAAGTCAATTTCTGGTGCTTAGACCACGTCTACTTTATGCATTTTTTTTTATTATATAGCTCGGTTGAGTTAAAAAAAGAGTCGGAATATTGGAATCTAATTTGAGATTTGCCATTATATAAATGTAATATTCATTGTTACTCAAAATTGGCCAAGCGGAAGAAAAGTAACATGTTTGTCAACTAACTACACTCAGAACAAAAAAAAAACGGGTCATTAGGTTATTGTTTGCAAAAGAACCTTTTTTTTTAAATTTTGATGTTGGTATAGTCCTTAGAATAACATTTTTACTGTTTTACAATCAAAGAGGCCGTCAGGATGTACAAAGAAGCAACATATGGTACTTATTATTTATTTAATGAACATTAATAAGCGAAAACGATAATGTACGTATACACGATAGAAAATGCATTTCTGCAAAATAAACTTAACAGAGATTAATAATGAAAATGACAGTTAATCGAAAACAAACAAGTCAAAACCCAGTAGCCACCTTGATCGTCTATGCATAATGCCGAATGAGAAATAGGTAGTGAAGAACGCATGGCTTTAAATGTTATTTTCGCTTATTAAATAAACTGATAAGTAGCATATGTTGTATTTTTCTACATCCTGATGGTCTCTTTGATTGTAAAGCACCAAAACTCTCATTCTAAGGACTATACCACCATCAAAATTTTAAAAAACGGGTTTTTTGCAAACAACGGCGTATATTGGTTAAAAATGTATATTCAGAACATACATCCAGAAATTCATTAAATTAATTAACTCGGAGTTAGCGTTGATCTTAAAGGTTATTTTTCAATCATTTTAAATCGTTTGTTCCTAAATAAATCAAATGTTATTACAAGCAACCATGTATTTTGTATGTACCTAAATGTTGAGAATGAATCTGTATGTAGTTCTCAAATTGGTGAACCAGAAAATTATGTTCACTCGTGAGTATACAGATACGTTTTCAATTTTAGAATGATTTATAAAAACTGACGATTCCAATGCTCTAACATCAAAGTCAAAGTGCGGTTCTTTTGGAGGGGAACTCGTGCTGGTAACCTAATTAGGCGTGCCGACATGGAAAGAACTCGACATGGATAAAGCGAAAGTCATAAGACATAATTTCAAAACATGTTGTTAATTTCTCTTGGCAGCGGTAATTAACCATAGCATCAGCAACAGGTTTACAAAACGAAATATCGCATCTTTTATGTGTTTATGTGAGTTTCTTATATTAGTCAAATTAAAGTTGTAATTTGATCCCGATTTTGTTTCTTGTAATTACGTTATTGTGGTGCGTATGACAAGGCGCGTTGTGATCATGTGACGTCTTATTCGAGTCTTTAACATTAAATGTAATTTATGGTACATTTGGCGGATTACTTGTTTCCTTTGGGCGTCGATTTTTGTCGACGTGAATCCCGAGAATTTAAGAATTTACATACGCCTGTGGGTGAAATTCAACCGCTAAAAGAGATATTTAACAGATAGTTCTTTCACGCCACATTATTCACAATTTATTTGATGTCGGTCCGATCCGTATCTTGTATTTATTTAATGGAGTCTCCTCGCATATTTATAAAGAGTCGGCGTCTGTATAAGGCGTACCGATAATTACATTTAATTGCGACGATGGTTAATTTAATATATCGCCATAAATCAATGCGGTTATTCATTACTGGCCGCGTACGCTTGTGTAATTTCGTAAGTCGTGTGTATTGAAAGTATGGGAAGGTGTTTTTATTCGAGAGTGGGTTTCCTAAGTATACATGCCGTCGAGTTAAGCCGTGGGTTTAGTACCTGCCGCACAACCTTCTAATACCATACGGGATTAACAAAGAGCCGACGCATTCGATATAATGCGATACTGTGCAATAGTAAATCAACTGTGCCGCATTTTGTGATACGATTTTCGGATTACACGAATTCCTCATGGTTCCTGATTCATGTGCTTCAAGGTATGTAAAAATAGAACTCCTCGCCGAGCTACGCTTAATTAACTTTCTGGTTGTGAGTGACAAAGTACAAATCTTTTCGGAAGGCGTACATAAAAGTCGCTTATTCCTTGAATAAATTACGCGATCCGTCCCATACTACTTTAAAAACTTAATATACAAACTGTTGATTAAGCCAGAGACGTCGGAAGCAACTGTGCAATCAATTTTCCCTTGATTTTTTCCTCTTTACTTGCAATCCAAAATAACCACTTCAGTTCATTCGATATTTAAAAAAATATATATTTCTTAGAAAAATATTATAATTTTGCTGCAAATATTGTAGAAATATGTACTTATATGGCACATTGCATCATTTAAAATTCTCATATTTTATTCATTCCTGATTTAATGTTGTGTTTAAAATTTCTGTACAATGACGACGTACCCAAATAATTATTTATGTTTAATACACAACTTTATTATGCATTACGAGGACGGTATTTAATATGACATTAAAAAGGAAGACTCATTTAAATTAACATCCTTTGCGTAGGTTCATCTGAAAAATATGTAACAAGAGCGTATATAAATTTATATCTCATAATTAACGGAACCCCATCATGCTACATTCTCATTTATACCAAATTACCACACATCATTATGATTCAACTGTTTTACATCTATGATTTATTTATTTTTTAGTTACATATGGTAATTTATTGTAGACAAATAAAATTCCTTAATCCCATCAGCAAGCGTAGGTTGGCCCTATCGTAATTTATATGGTTTAAAAATATAATGATTTAGGCGCATAAATAATTAAGTGGTAAGAAAATATTAATACTTTAAACTTTCACGCGGAGTTCCGTCACGTGCAAGAACGATTTTTCTGATAGCATTAATAGTTGATGTGAGTTTGCTGCTTACTGTAAAAAGAACACGTCATAGATTGCATCGACTAGGAACCGGGTAAAATATTCTAATGAATTATAATGCAAGCAGAACTTATAATTACACGGACTCCATCTAAATGCTGGATGGTACGTTAGGGTGTAAGAGAGCACACGTAACACGCGATAATAATGTAGCGCGCGGTAAATAAACCTGCTAAATAATTTACGATGGGATTTTGCATAATACCTGCGCCTATTTTATCGAAACTCGCCGCAAAATGTTACAATAAAAGTGGTGAGCGGCTCGTGTATATCGAGCTTGCAAACTTGACTCATTTAGTTACACGCTGCTAGGAATTATAAATATCGTTAAAAGTTCGAGGAATCTGTTATTTATACCCGACCTCTAGTTTACCATTAGTATGTATGGTGTGTAAATACGGTTATCAATCGTCGTCTTTCAAATCGTCCTCAAGACAATTTGATCCCTCCCTATTTTGACGAAAATGGAGGGGCGAAATAAAAATGAACGGTAATAAATTTAAAGTATTGTTTTGAATGGTCTGGCACATAAAGTATAATAAATAGTATCTATTTTTTATCTTTTACTTACACGCTTTAAATTTAGCTGAGACAGAAATTCGCAGCCATGGAAAAAAATTGTATTCTTATCGCCGATAAAACTTCCATATATAAATACAAATTTGAAAATTATTAAAATTTGTATATATCCATTGTGCGAAAATATATCAAATGATTTAGTCTCAAACTGTCTTCGAATGTATAATGCAATACTGCCAATATCTTAATTTTATTTTGCTTTTAAAGCTAATCCCATTCAGACAGGATCCATGTAGCAATTCATATTTTTCAAATTCTAGGGAATTATTAAAAAAAGGGCGGAAAGACCCCTTCTGAGGCCGATAGCCTTAATAAAGATCGTTATACATATATTTAAAAAAATGCCCCTTCTGAAAACTATTTAGTCGTCCGTACAAACCTTTCTTGGTTAATTATTCATCTAGTAGTTTAAAACGTGGTTTTTTTATGGTGGTAAATTTGATGTATCTGCAGAAAGTCATATTTTATACTGAAATTGATCATTGCACAAAGACTTTTTTCATATATACATACATACTACTACTACAAATACTATAAGTACTATAAACAACACTGAAATTTGGTGTGCGATGTATTCGCAAAAGCTTGATTTGAAAAGTCAATAGTTATGTTATTTATTTCAAAAAATCTCAATATATACATTACGAAGCAATAGTCGGATTCTACTATATTTCAGAGCAAACAGAAAAATACTTAATTTGCATCCGTACATGTACAGTCATGCTCACATAAATCTAGTACAAAAAATTGACATTTCTGTCTAAAATTGCTATTGTAACCAAATTTCTTGTACTAGATTTATGTGAGTATGACTGTACATAAAGGAGGATTAATTCACGTAACATAACATAAGAATATAACAGATTTGTCTGAATTGGTAGTCAGCTCAACACCATGTTGAAAGATCTATTTAGGTATTGTTGGTGTGACTGATGATATGGTCTTCATTTAAGGCTCCTTGTAGAGTTGAATTGTTTTTTTCAATCAATATAATGGGCATCATCAATATAAATACTTGAAAATAATGTGAATAAGTACAGATTTTTTTGTTTTATATTGCACGCTTTCGCAAAATCATATTGCGAGCAAATCATAAGTAGCTTAAATGTTTTTCTCTTTCATTCTTCGCACATCTATTTTATGTGTGATTTTAAGTATCTGCAGAAAGTCATATTTTGTACTGAAATTGATCATCGCACAAAGACTTTTTTCATATATACATACATACTACTACTACTACTACAAATACTATAAGTACTATAAACAACACTGAAATTTGGTGTGCGGTGTATTGGTAAAAGCTTGGTTTGAAAAGTCAATAGTTATGTTATTTATTTAAAAAAATCTCAGTATATAGATTACGAAGTTTTAATCAAAGTCGAATTCTACTATCTTTCTGAGCAAACAGAAAATTACTCAATTTGCATCCGTGCATGTACATAAAGGAGAATTAATTCACCTAACATAACATAAGAATATAACAGATTTGTCTGGATTTGTAGTCAGCTCAACACCATGTTGAAAGATCTATTTAGGTATTGTTGGTGTGACTGATGATATGGTTTTCATTTAAGGCTCGTTGTAGAGTTGAATTGTTTTTTTCAGTCAGTATAAGGGGCATCATCAATATAAATACTTGAAAATAATGGGAATAAGTACAGATTTTTTATATTGCATGATTTCGCAAAATCATATTGCGAGCAAATTATAAGCAGCTTAAATGTTTTTCTCTTTAATTCTTCGCATATTAATTTTACTCTAATTTAACCTTTCCTCAGCTTCTATAAGTTCAGGTATTGTAGTATACCTTATGAAAAGTCTAGTATTGCGTTTCCAAGCATTGAAAGTCCACTTTTTCTAAACAAAAATGAAATAGTTATTGTGTAATCATGTCGTGATTGGATAAAAAAAATTAAAAAAATGAAGTTCATTTTTTTGACTCTTTCTAAATCTAAAACTGGAGATCTCCACACAGAAACTTAAAATGTTGCCTAGTGCATTGAAAAAACCAATCTATCGTAGGAAGCACAAGATTTGCTCTATATTCATTGCTCTAAGCAGACTACTAATGGAATTCATGATTTTGCATGAAATATTTTGGTATAAATACGATAAATTATTGAAAGACCAATAGTATCCGTAAGTACTGTACTTAGTTTTTACTAAAACCTGCTTATAACAACTTCCATTAATTAGAAGTGTTGGAAACACATTGGAAACACATGGTTATTAAACTTGGAATATGTTAATTTTTCGTAAGATTAAAAAAATCAGACTACGAAAGAACAACTGCAGTAATAAATTGAAATTATAACAATTTGAAATGATGGTCATGAAAATGAAGATTGCTACTAATGGAATTCATGATTTTGCATGAAATATATTGGGTCGACGATAATTAATTGAAAGACTAATAGTATCCGTAAGTACTGTACCTAGTTTTCACTAAAACCTGCTTATGACAACTTCCATTAATTACAAGTGTTTAAACACATTAAAAACACATTGTTATTAAACTTGGAATATGTTAATTTTTCGTAAGGTTAAAAAAGTCAGTCTACGAAAGAACAAATGCAGTAATAAATTGAAGTCATAACAATTTAAAATGATGGTCATGAAAATGAAGATTGCTTACCAATTACCAAGGATGTAAAATGCAAATATTTACAGAATTTTATTATTAGCTGCATTTATGGGTTAATTATGTTATTATGATATTAAATGTATAACATCTACAACTATTGCATCTATGTACAATAGATCAAAAATCTTGGCAAGATCAGAGATAAAAATGTTATGAAATGAATATCAAATATCAGTACAAATGTCTACTGAAGATGACTACGTAGTGGTTGAAATGTACATTTAGAGAAATGAATGTCGTTGTGAAAAAGGATAATTTGTTATTTTTCTTTAAGTATTTTATATAAAGTTTACCTTCTCAAATGATTTCCTCTTAGATTTTCCCTTAGATTTCGATGCCCTCCGCTTTACGTCGGACACCAAATATCCGAGGGAGGATATGATGTACTTTGTTCCGTTGTAATACAAATAGCTATAAAAGAATAACCAAATTAATAGATAAATCCTACACTACATTTGTCGGATTGGTAAAGTGTTTTGTTCACATGTTGGTTAACATGTCTTTGACGATTGTATCAACGCAGCTATACTCCGTTTACTTGACATCTGCACTGTCAAACTGACAGTGTATTGGCACCATTGTTTTCACTAAAGGTTTACCTATTGGTATGTCGTGCAAATCATACACTGACATAGTGCCAAACGTTTCGAATTTATCAAATATTTTAATGGAAAACAGGGACACTTGCAAGGAAAACGTACTACAATCCTTTTAAATGGTAGATAGACTTATGCCTCCAATTTTTTGTCATTTTTTTCATAAAAACAGTTTTTTTGGCCAATAAAAATTGATCATTTCAAACATCATCAATGCCATGTGCATACAATAACCCAACTTTTTGTTGTTGACATTTTAGTAACTAAATGGCTCTACAGTCTGAATCTGAACACCTTATTTTAGTGATATTTTACATTCAGTGCAGACTTCAAGTAAATTGACTATATATTGGATGTGTATTTCAGATTTGACAGAAAATTAAAGAATTGAGACGAAATGATTGTGTTTCTTTATATTCGGCGATTTTATAACTTTTCACTATGAGAAAATAAACAAATATGCATTCAATTTTGCTTGAAAAATGAAATCAAGTGCTGAAATTTGTGGAAATGTTGCAAAAGTCATTTGGTGAGACGAGTATGAATGAACAAGCGATTTACAAATTTAAATTGTATAAACGCTTTCAAGATGGCCGAGAATCAGTCGAAGATGATGATACGATGATATGCGGAATTGATAGACCCAAAACTTCAATCACAGGAAAAACGTGAAGAAGTTAGATAGAAATTCTTAATAACCGTCGGTTACAATTACAATTATAAATTAGATTAGAGAGGTTGCTGAAACAGTTGCTATGTAGTTTTCTATATAGCAACTAATTGTTAGATTCTTCGTATGCGAAGAAATTTTCACCAATGTTTCCGTTATGAGTGGCAGTAAAATTTGTTCCGAAATTGTTAATTAAAAAATTAAGCGTCGTAAAACAGTTGCTCAGGAAATGACAGATGATGTTGCCAATGAGTTTGGTCCCATGTGATTTTTTTCTGGTTGCAAAGATGACAAAAACAATGAAAGTTAAACGTTTACGACCTTAGTGGTTTACGACCATCGAAGAAATAAAAACAAAATCGCTGGAGGAGCTGAACATGATCCACCAAAATCTGGGTGGGAAATCCTTTGAAGGCTGGAATAAACTGTGGCATGAGTACATTAAATCCGATAGGGACAATTTTGAAGGAGACATAAAAATTAATGAACAAATAAATATTCATGTGTATAGTGTTTCAAAAAACGTTAACAATAACGTGTAGGTACAGTCATGCTCACATAAATCTAGTACAAGAAATTGTGTTACAATAGCAATTTTATATAGCAATGTCAATATGTTTGTACTAGATTTATGTGAGCATGACTGTACGTTAGTTGATAGCAACAACGGACATTTAATCAAGGACATTATGAACATTTAAATGTGATACATTTGTCCATGATGTCCGTAATAAAATGTCCGTTGATGCTGTGAACTATCGTACAAGTTAATGTTAATGATTTTTGATACGCAATACACTTGAATCTTTTGTAAATTAAAGCATTGCACGATTTTGTTTTATCATACCTCGTATATTATTCTCTAAAAATACAGAAAAATGAAAATGGCATTGTTATACTATATCAGTCAACTAGAAGCCAAAACCTGAAGTCTAGATAAATAGAAATGACGATAATGCAAAAAGACGTGTAAAATATTTATTTGAGCAAAGAAAGTAACTAAATTTTCAAATTAAGATTACTATTCATATTACAAAAATGACAAAACCAATTATCATGTAATCAAAGTCTGGCCAAAGTCTTTGAAAATTGGTTAGTAAATATAGTAGTGACTTGTCGGGGTTTATTTCTAGGCGATTGAAATATTGAAAGCTAATAATATTTGAATTGGATATTTTTTGTTGAATTTGAATTAAAACAAATTAAATGTTTTTAATAAAGAAGTTGAAAGTTCTAGTGATATATTTCGGTAAAGTTGCTTTTGCGTTACTGATCAAAAGTGCAACACTAAGTTAATTCTAGTATAAACTTGAGCTACAATAAATGGTATCATATGTGCCATACATTATGTTCATAGTTTATCCTCATGCTGAGCAAATTTGGTTAGCATTTGCTGGTTAAAATTAAAAACTGCTATAGAAGTAGATTTTTCCCTCAGAATATCAGATGTGTACCAAATTTACACGTGCTATATAATTTTCGCTATTTTAGTCTATTATTTTGGCCTATTTGAAAATTAATTTCTTCTAATCAATAAACCATGTTACAAATTTTTGTATGTTTTTGTACATATGGACTGTACAATACATTTGGAATGGTTAACAATTTGACATTACATTCTAAATTGTACTCGCTCCTCAAAAGTATGTACCTAAGTACATTAATTTCCTCTGATCAATAAACCATTTTACAATTTTTTATATGTTACTGTATATATGGACTGTATAATTCATTTGGAATGGTTAATAATTTGACATCGTATTTCGAATTGTACATTAATTTACGAAATAATTACTCGCTCCTCAAAAGTATGGACCTAAGTACATTAATTTCCTCTAATCAATAAACCATTTTACAAATTTTTTTATGTTACTGTACATATCGACTGTACAATACATTTTGAATGGTTAACAATTTGACATTTTATTCCAACATATTCATTAATTTACGAGATAATTACTCGCTCCTCAAAAGTATGTACCTAAGTACATTAATTTCCTTTAATCAATAAACCATTTTACAAATTTTTGTATGTTACTGTACATATGGAATGTACAATACATTTGGAATGGTTAACAATTTGACAATGGATTCCAAATTGTTCATTAATTTACGAAATAATTACTCGCTCCTCAAAAGTACGTACCTAACTACATTAATTTCCTCTAATCAATAAACCATCTTACAAATTTTTGTATGTTACTGCACATATGAACTATACAATACATTTGAAATGGTTAACAATTTGACATTGTATTCCAATTTCTACATTAATTTACGAAATAATTACTCGCTCCTCAAAGGTATCTACCTAAGTACATTAATTTCCTCTAATCAATAAACCATTTTACAAATTTTTGTATGTTACTGTACATATGGACTGTAAAATACATTTGGAATGGTTAACAATTTGACATTGTATTCCAAATTGTACATTAATTTACGAAATAATTACTCGCTCCTGAAAAGTATGTACCTAAGTACATTAATTTACTTAATCAATAAACCATTTTACAAATTTTTGTATGTTACTGCACATATGGACTGTACAATACATTTGGAATGTTTAACAATTTGACATTGTATTCCAAATTGTACATTAATTTACGAAATAATTACTCGCTCCTCAAAAGTATGTACCTAAGTACATTAATTTCCTTCTAATCAATAAACCATTTTACAAATTTTTGTATGTTAGTGTACATATGGACTGTACAATACATTTGAAGTGGTTAACAATTTGACATTGTATTCCAAATTGTACATTAATTTACGAAATAATTACTCGCTCCTCAAAAGTATGTACCTAAGTAGTAACATTGAACTTTTTTTATGAAACGATCTAATGCTGCTCTTCTTTGAATATAATAGTAAATACAGTAAATATTTCATTAAGTTAGGGGGTAATTTTCTCAAATTTTCAATATTCTTATTAAATTATTAAAATCCTCAGGTATCTCTTTCATGAAAGCTTAATGACCAGCTAACTGCATTCCAAAGACAATGGATAAAATTTACTTAATCGTGTTATCTCCATGAAACAGATATGCATATACACTAACTAGGAAACAGTGGTTTAAGCTCGGATTAGCTATGATTGATATTTATGGGTTGATTGTCCTTAACATTGTAAATCACACAATACATTCGCTGCTATTGCTCAGCGCTCATTGTACACCCAGAGAATTACTAGGCAGTTATATTGGCCCGTAAGATTACCACCCTCAATGCCAGACAGTGAACTATTTAGTAATTATAAATTAACTTTAACTTTCCTCGCGCATTAAACAATTTAAAAAAATAGAGTTGTGCACACTAATAGTTTTTATTGACTGGATTGAATAGAATCTTAGCCATATAATATTTAACAAATTTACATAATTTATATTGATCGCATTGAGAATTAATTTAAATAAAAATATTTCTCAGCATTTACTTCGTGTGGGAATAGAATCTTACACATACATTACTAAACGAGTTTTACGAATTAACACACGTCATCACGTCGTATATTGAAAAAAATGTAGGGCTGTTTGGTTGGGTATAGTACAATTATTTCATTTAATAAATCTAAATATGAACTGAGCCGACAAATATACGATATATGTTGATGGAATTCTTCTTGTTCAATACAGATTGTGTAGTCGAATTAATTAATTTCGTAACCGTATACCGTATCTAGATCAAATTGTGTAATTGCGAGGAAAATTTCTTCAATGACGACGATTAGTGTGCATTATTGTGTTTATATGAGTCACGTAAGAATGCATTGAGCAACGCTGTGACATTGTAGTAATTTAACATTGAATATTTGCTAAACAAATGCAATATATTAAATGCAATATGATACGGTAGTGAAATTCACGTGCACTCTGCAATAAATAAATCGCCCCTAAATATTCCTATAAATTATGAAATTCATCTTTGACACAGTAATGGCTCTTTTATATCAATACTATTGCAATATGAAACAATACAATCGTTGTGAATAAAATATAATTATAACTATTTTGAAGTGGTAAAATTCATGATCACATTGTTTTATTTAAATTAACTTTTGAAATAATGAAACGTTTTGCAGAGCTGGTGCTTGTATGAATGTATGTCGAGCAAATTGTTTATTTGCATGTATAATTAATTAAACTTCTGAATACGATTCATATTTTCGTGCAATAATCAATTTAATATTTAATGAACAGTCAATTGTTATGTTATTGTTATTGATACATATTTCTGTTAATAATTTTGCACTGTAAAAACAACATTAATTAAAGCATAATTTTCTATGAAGTATAATTAAAATAGAGTGTGATGTAACTTTATTTCGAAAAGTACTCTCAAAGTGGAAATCTCTGTTGCATTAATGAAATGAGGTAACGTAAAATAGTGCGAGCTTCGTAAAAAAAAACTACGGCAAATACCGTGATATGTGTGTCAGTTATTTGTGTAATTAGCAAACAAACAAAATGCACGTCCCGATGTGGCCATTCAGCAAATATCCGATATTACGAAATGTGTACACTACGCTGATGCAAAATTAATATGTGATGTGGAATGAGTTAATAAGGCATTTATCTTAATCTAAAATAATACTAATTAGAGTTCGAAACTTAGCGAAGGGAATGAGAGAAAATGCACTTCAAGCAGAATTTGAATGGGGAATCTTTGTAATTATAATTAATTTACATAAACTAAAAGTGTTCCAAGTTTATATTGCCATCTACGCAGGATTCCTTCCCGCTGCCGAAACGAGAATGAAGAAAGCTGAGACTTTAGTATAATTAAGTTACAAGCGAAATTATCTCTTCATTTTTGTGACGCAACGCTGAGCTTTCCCTAACGTAATCGCAGCAAAGAAGCCAGATTTATTCGCCAGAGGTTGCACAAATTTGAAAAACTTAGCAGACGTTAGACCTGTCGCTCGTAACGTTGTCAGCAGACGTGAAAAATTCTCCCGATAACATGTAATACATCAAATTACGTGCATGTGTATATTGAATATATGGGATGCTGCACGTCCTTCGTTTTCTTTACAGCGATCATCTGCAAAGCAAGTGTGATTTCCTGTTCGTCGAAGGATGCATTTGACAATTCAAAGATGGATCACCGCCGTTAAACGGGCGATAAACTAAATGTCAGTTTACTGATAATGAGGTCTTGTACCTTCTCGGAACTAAAAACCTGTACAACCATCGTGATCGGTTCAATATAAACAACGGGGCCACTCTAAAAAAACGGGTAATCTCTGAAATAACATCAATATTACCCAAAGCTGAGAAATGGCCTAATTACGTCCACTTAATAAATGCACCCATGCATTTAATAATCCATAATAAAACTCATTATATTACCATTTGGGAATGCCTTAATTGTCGTACCAAAAAAACTGCAACATCCTCGGCAATTTCCTGGTCGCCACGGTATTTTATTCCATACTACCATTCCACATATGCTTAATTACAACAAACTCGTATGGACTACATAAGTTTGACGGTTAGCACATGTTACCAGTCATGTGAAATCACGATAGTCTCGGCATTGTTTTTTCTTCTTTTCGGTGTTTAAAATTAAAAAGCGGACTGACCGCATATTTGATGACGGGGCAGGTATAATAGGAACATATGGGTTGCTACAGGTACACAGTACTAAATTGCATTGGCGGTCAAACTACGTATAAAAATTATAATTATACCAAACTGTTTTTAGTGACCATACGGCTAACCAAACAATGTTACCACCCCCGCTTCGCATGGATCAACATACTTTAAGTGTATGTTTTTAGAAGGAGTTTCCATTAGAGATAGCTTTCAGTCCTAATAACATTAAAATTCCCCTAGCTGCACTTTTTCTAGCCTACGAACATATCCCCTTTAGATAATGAAAGCACCGTTATAATTTCTTATAATTGATTTTTGCGATCCCGTAATAATATTTTGTTGGCGAGTTTTAAGATTTTTAAGTTAAAAATTCTACAAGACAGGCGCATAAATTCGAAATGAATAAAAAGAGATACCCTAATTATAACAATGCCGGGGGAGTGCTACATGTTTCCGTTTTAAGGGCCTCAAAACTTGATTAAGAGATCCCCCAATTACTTACTCGCATTTTAGGGGTTTGGGCAAATATATAATTACAATAAAGAAAGTAACTTCAAACAGATTAGTCGGCAAAAAATGTAACCACTTGAAAGGAAAAAGTTTTTTTTTTCTTCTGCGCGCATAAATATGCTAATTCAATTTTCGTTTGACTGTATAAATTGAAATCATTGAATATTTAACCTCGGATATTATTCTGCCTATAATGTAAATATTTTCATAAACATAAACTTTCTGACAATGGTCTCTCGCCGATAAACCCGATGCATTCGATAACGTTACAAAATGGATATTATTGCTGCGTACTTCATTATTTAGTTTGCGTTATTTGGGATGCAAGTGGATGATAACGTACCTTGGCTTAAATTGAAGTACAGTTGCGTTCACTTTTGCAATAACAGATGTTTAACACAGAGATGAAACTAAGATAAATTGTATAGATATCGTATTGCATTTCCGTTACGGCATTACAGACACCCACATATAATAAAGTATTCTTCGGTTGTTATTCGTATCGATGTACATAGTTCAATTTAATCTCTGTATATATCTGTATGCACTCACAAATTGTGTCAATAGTCTATAATACATCCATGTAGTTAACAAATACAATCTACGAGGGCTGTTTGACGGAAGAGTGACTTTTTAATGAAAACGTTATTTTTCTGTTCAAAATATATTTTATTTGTCAACATAACACCCTTTCAAGTGTACACACTTAGCCCGGCGAGTTTACAATTTTTTTAAACCTTCCAAAAAGTAATCTTTCGGAAAGTCTTCAAAATATGCATTTGTGTCGGTTATCTCCTCTTCATTTGCCTGAAATCTTTTTCCACACAGCCATTTTTTAAAATTTGGAAATAAGAAGAAATCACTGGGAGCCAGATCTGGCGAATATGGCGGATAAAGCAGTAATTCGTAATGCAATTCAGCCAATTTAGTTGTAGCAATTGCAGACGAATGTGAGGGCGCATTATCGTGATGTAACAACACTTTTTTCTTCATCAAATGCGGTCGTTGTTTTTCAAGTTCGGCATCAAAACGTGTCTGCATAATCAGCATAATACTGGCCAGTTATCGTTTTTCCTTTTTGTAAACAATTAATAAAGATTACCCCTTTAGAATCCCAAAAAAACTGTGGCCATGACCTTATTGGCCGAAAAAAATGTTTTTGCCTTTTTGGGAGCATGTCGCATGGAGAAATCCATTATTTAGACTGTATGCATGTTTCTGGAGTATAATGGTGTATCCAAGTTTCATCTACTGTGACATATCGACGAAAAAAATCCTTTGAATTACGTTGAAGACGGCCAAACATTCTTCTGAATTCTTAATCTTCTTCTTTAGGTGCCATCTCCGCTACGAAGGTCGGCAATCATCAAGGCGATCTTCACTTTTGAGACCGCATTTCTAAATAATTGGTTGCTAGTACAGCCAAACCACTCTCTAAGGTTTTTCATCCATGAGTTTCGTCTCCTTCCTATGGACCTCTTTCCTCTAATTTTCCCCTGCATAATTACTTGTAGTATTTGATATTTTTCTCCTCTCATGATATGTCCTATATATTCCAGTTTTCTTTGCTTAGTTGTCAGAATTACTTCTTTTTCTTTATTCATACGTCTCATCACTTCTACATTCGTTATTTTCTCTACCCACGAGATCCTCAGTATTCTTCGATATATCCATAGCTCGAATGCCTCCAGTCTCTTTATGTCGATTGCTTTCAATGTCCAGGATTCCATTCCGTAGTATAGTATTGATAGTACGTAGCATCTCATCATTCGAATTTTTAGATCGAGGTTTAGATCTCGGCAACTGAAAAGGCTCTTCATTTTAGAAAAGGAGCTTCTTGCCTGTTCGATTCTGATTCGAATTTCTTGGGAGCTATCATTATTTTCATTAATGGTTGTGCCTAGGTATTTGTATTTGTATTGTATTGAATTCTTAATGCGAGCGCGCATTTGTTCACCATTAAGAAAACGCGGCAACCATTTCGCGGATAGCTTTTTCTTATTGAAATGTTCATGCAAAATATTGTATACCCGTTTGGTTGAGATGTTTACTTCATTAGCTATC